>OZ038518.1:60732079-60777079 GCA_964036315.1 Acanthosepion esculentum | reverse complement strand
AAGACTGGCGGAAAGAAAGAAAAAACAAAGATCGAATGAAATAAAGACACAAAGACAAAAAGATAAAATATAAAAAGAAATAAAGAAAGACAGAAAGAAAGAAGGGCCAAAAGAAAGACAAAAAGAAGGACAGAAAAAAGAAAGAAAGAATAAAAGAAAGAAACGAAAAAGAAAGAAAAAGAAAGAAAAAATGAAAAATGAAGAAAGTAAGAAATATAGGAAGAAATAAAGAAAGATAAAACGAAACAAAGAATGACAGAATGAAAGAAACAAAGAATGAAAGAAAGAAAGCAAGAAAGAAGAGACGAGAGGGAGACAAAAAAAGTGACAGAAAGAAAAAGTGCCAGAAAAAAGAATGAAAGAACGAAAGAAAGAAAGAACGAATGAAAGAAAAAAGAATGAAAGAAAAAAGAACGAAAGAAAAAGAATGAAAAAATGAAAGAAAGAAAGTCAGAAAGAAAGAAAGAAATATAGAAAGAAATAAAGAAAGATAAAACGAAATAAAGAAAGTCAGAAAGAAAGAAAAAAGAAAGAAAGAAGGACAGAAAGAGAGACAGAAAGAATTACAGAAAGAAAGACAGAAAGAAAGAAAAAGACAGAAAAAATGAAAGAAAGGAAGAAAGACAGAAAGAAAGAAAGATATAAAGAAATAAAGAAAGACAGAAAGACAGAAAGAAAATCAGAAAGAATAAAAGTATGTATGAATGAATGAATGAATGAATGAATTAAATAAATAAATAAATAAATGGAGAAATAAATAAATAAACTGAGAAGAAAAATTTATGATAAATGAACAATGAAAAAGAAGAAAAATAACCCGAAATGAAGGAAGGAAGGAAGGAAGAAAGAAAGAAAGAAAGAAAGAAAGAAAGAGAGAAAGAATAACAATTAAATTAATAATAATAACAGATTCACTTCATTCATTCACGATCTATACCCGCACACATGCCACTATATGTACAGGCTGCTAAGGAACAGTATTGTTCGGCCTGAAGTTCGTATGTCAGCATGAAAATGACAATCAACGACATTTTGACAGAAAACATTTATACGTAATTTATATTAGGAATCAACACACTATGGTGACTGTACGTTTCACACGCACACACTTGCACGTAGACACGCACACAAACACACAGACACACACATTTAATATGTCCCTATTTATTTAAAATGGCTGATAATTCCTGCACCTATCACCTTCGTTTCTTGAAAATGTGCAAAAGTACATTGATCTTAAAATTTAATTTCTACAGAGTCCTTAAGAAATCTGGATTAAGCGATTTGTTCGACACCAGGTTTAATCCCTCCAGGGTAAGACGATAAAATACATCCGGCAGCAAAGCCTTTCATCAGAAGATTTTTCAGAAACGTGGAACCATGTCTTAATTGCTGGTGTTCCCAGATGCACCATGACTCGGGGTGGTAGCACTAGCCAGGGTCCCATCTATGGGCAAATAGATACCCCCCACAAAAGGGGTCAAAACACTATGAAACTATAAAAATAGGTTTTAATACTAGCAATACATTTTTGTAGAAATATTGCCACAATGCATTTTTGAAGAAAAAAAATTATTACCTGCAATACAGTTTTGCAGGTATTAATTAAACCATTGAAGCTGATATGCCCTAAAACAAACCAAAGCATTTTTGAAAAAATATAATCAATCAATATAATTTTGAAAAGGAAATTATTACCAGCAATATATTTTTGAAAAATAATTATTACTACCAATACATATTTGAAAAAAAAATTGATACAGCCATTACATTTTCGAAAAAAAAAAATTAAAAAAATGACAAGCCATACATTTTAAAAAAAACATATTCCCAGCAATAAAAAACTTGTCGGCATTAAATAACCCATTGAGGTTGATGTGCTTTAAAACAAAACAAAGCAATACATTTTTGAAAAAAAATATTACCGGCAATACATTTTTGAAAAAAAATTACTAGCAATACATTATTGAAAAAAAATATTGCGAGCAATACATTTCCTAAAAAATGTATTTCGGGCAATACATTTCCTAAAAAATGTATTTCGGGCAATACATTTCCTAAAAAATGTATTTCGGGCAATACATTTCCTAAAAAATGTATTTCGGGCAATACATTTCCTAAAAAATGTATTTCGGGCAATACATTTTCGTAAAAAAACTTAGCAGACATAGATTTTTGTAAAAAAAAAAAAAAAAAATTACCAGAAATAAAAATCATGTCGACATTAAATAACACATTGAGATTGATATGCCGTAACCCCCCCCCCCAAACCCCAAAAATCAAACAAAAAGAAACAGGTGATACTCACAATTAGAATGGCAGTTAAACCATGCCACGTGTAGATCCAAGATTTGTAATTGAAATTGGGTAAACAAAAATGTCGGAAGAGAGAGATTATTCTGGTATCACGTAGTAAGGTGTCATCGTCAGCGAGGTTTAGGGTGTACTGGCCTTGATCAAATACATAATACTATACGCACTCTCACAGATATTCTAAGTAAGGTCCGCACTTATTAGTAATCACAACTGACTTCAATGTGCTGTCTTCCTTGACCACGTCAGCGGTCATTGCCCTTCATAACTTCCGATCATTCGTAACTCTTATCAGTCGTGGTAATACGTGATATAAATTAAAATTGGCACTATATTTAATTTAATGTAATCATTCTTGCAAGCCTTATTAATATGGTGTTCAGAAAGAAATTACGTTTTACACCACTATGAATTATGAATGACGTAAACAAGGTAAATCTTAGTTGCTGTCTATTTTTCTGAGATGAGGTATTATGTACATTATTTACATTATTCGGACTATTGTCCTCATCTTTGTCGCTATATTTATTAAAACGTTTCGGTCGTTGTACGCTCTGGCCTTCTTCAGGTCGTTGGAATGTCGAAGGTAAATCTTATAGTTGATAGTATAAAATTGCCTCTAGAGATAGTGTTTCGTATCTTTTAACCGATATTCTAGAAACAAATCGTGAAACCATAAAAGGACGGAATTTGGTCCATCATGAGATTTTACTTAAAATCGAACAGAATGGTCCATTATGAGAAATAAACTTTTGACCAGGAATGATAAACTTTTTTTATTGTTGTTGTTGTTGTAGAAATCCGAGGATGCGTCTGTGTTTATTGAGAAAACAAAACAAGTTGCAATGGTAATTAACAAGCTTCACACGTGCAGACGGGTACACTCAGAAAGGATTCATTAGCCTACCTGATAGGCTTCTTTCTTTCTTTCTTTCTTTCTTTCTTTCTTTCTTTCTTTCTGTCATTAGTTTTCTTTCTTACTGTTTTTCTTTCTTTTTTCTGTCTTTCTTTCTTTCTGTCTTTCTTTTTCTTTCTTTATTCACTTCTTTCTTTCTGTCATTCTTTCTTCTGCCTTTCTGTTTTTCATTTTTTTCTTTCTTTCTTTCTATTTTTCTATTTTTCTATTTTGCTTTCTTTCTTTCTATTTTTCTTTTTGCTTTCTCTCTTTCTTTTTCTTCATTCACTTCTTTCTTTCTTTCATTCTTTCTTCTGGCTTTCTTTTTTTCTTTCTTTCTGTTATTCTTTCTTTCTTGCTTGCTGTCTTTCTTTTTCTTTCTTTCTTTTTCTTTTTTATTCACTTCTTTCTTTCTTTCATTCTTTCTTCTGTCTTTCTTTCTTTCTTTCTTTCGGTTTTCTTTCTTTTTCTTTCTGTCTTTCTTTTTCTTTCTTCATTCACTTCTTTCTTTCTGTCATTCTTTCTGTCATTCTTTCTTCTGTCTTCCTTCCTTCCTTTCTTTCTTCCTTTCTTTCTTTGCGCCTATTTATTGATTTTACTTATCCCTGGCTTACGGTCTTATCAGTTTAAAGCACGTGTTGTAGTACAACCACTGAAGTTAAGCAAGGTACAGCCCGGTCATTACCTAGATATGTTAATACTAAATTCTACAAATTATTCAAGAAAAAGTTTGTTATACTCACTTTTTCGTAAAAGTCATATAAACCGTAAAAAAGCCCAAACAAATCTATATACTGACCATGCTCATTCTTGCTTAACTTCGGTATTTCAACGTGATATAGCCGTAAACCCACCCAAATGTGCATGAGCCACCATAAGAGACGTTTATTTCCGGAAAGATCAGTCAGGAATCATTACCTATATAAATGGCGGATATTTTGCTCTGTGTTTAACACATTTCACGTAGACTCATTTTTCTGAGCCCTACGATAGGACTTAATAGAATGCTTGCAAAATCAAATAGCGAAATGATTCTTACCAGCCACTTCTACTCCAATAGTTTCTTTGTTTCTAATTCCTTTCCATTTCCTTTCTTTCCTGATAATTATAATTTTCAAAAATTTAAATGCAAGGTCAATTGTCATTTTCTATCATCTTGAACCCCGTTCACCATTTATCCTTTCCACGAGCACCCTATACTCAGTATTAACCCCCCTTTTACTCACTGTAACAACCCTGTGTACCAGTGGCATTCCCGCCTTGCTTGGGTGAAAGGATAAAAAAAAAGGTTTTGAAATACTATAACACATTCATAATTCTAAATCTATATGTCCAGCTATCTGGCACTCAGATCTTTATCTATCTATCTATCTATCTATCTATCTATCTATCTATCTATCTATCTATCTATCTATCTATTTATCTATCTATCTATCCGTCTCTCTCTCTATCTATCTATCTATCTATCAGTCTCTCTCTCTCTCTCTCTCTCTAAGTTTCTTCATATATGTCTTGAACTGGGATCCTATCTATCTATCTATCAATCTCGGTCTGGTCAAATCTGTCTCAGTCTTTTCTTATCTATCTATCTATCTATCTATCTATCTATCTATCTATATGGCTATTCTTTAAATAGACTTAGTCATTGCATTACTGTATCAGATGCCCTATATATTAATCAATAACTATTACTGAGGTGAAAATGAGTTATATATATTACTCCACACTGTCATTCATTTACTTAAGTCAATATATATATATATATATATATATATATATATATGTGTGTGTGTGTGTGTGTGTGTGTGTGTGTGTGTGTGTGTGTGTGTGTGAGTGAGTGAGTGTGTGTGTGTGTCTCTGTGTCTCTGTGTGTGTGTCTGTGTGTATTTAAACATATATATACACATACATACTGGAAAAAACAAACGCCGTAGACGGACCACACACACACACACGAACCCGACACACCATAGGAGGTCTGTTCATTCTGTGCATATCTATGTATATATATATATATATATATATATATATATATATATATATATATATATATATATATATATATATATATATATATATATATACAAATTCCTTATTGTAAAACAGTATATATGTATGGAGAAGGAATATGTCTGCACATAAAACGTATAGAAAATGTGGAAAGATGGAGATAATTTCAAACAGATACTGAGGTAAACAAATATAAGAAAAAAGACCTCCTTCCATCGCACTTTCTCTGATCAAACCTATATATATATATATATATATATATATATATATATATATATATATATATATATATATATATATATATGTAATTATGTAAATACCACTTGTACCCTTGAAGATGATCTTGGAAGAAGATCGAAAGCACTTGGAAATGAAAAAAGAAATTTAAAAAGCTATAGCACATTTCTCTCATCCTATAACATCAGTACACAGAATGTTATTCGTGAGTATGAACGGAGTTTAATAAAAATGAGCAGACATTATGTTTGTAATTTATTCAATCAGACATGTCTAAAAGAGAATTTTCTGACTCAATACTCATATATATATATATCTATAATTAATTATTCATAATGAATTAATTAATTCAAAATACGCTTTTAAGTAGGCGCCCGAGTGGGTCGTCTGTGATGTTTTGACTTGGTTCATCAGGGAGTTTCGGGTCTTTTAACATCATACTCCCCATCACCAAATCGACCCAATCAGGGGAGATCAATCCCTGATTCCCCCTCACAGTGAAACGCTAACAGCTACTCTGGCCTTTTTAAAAAATTAGACGAAGAAAGACCACGTATTCCGCACATCCGATTGGATGTTTGTACAACCAATCAGCTGCGCGAACTACCTTTTAAATGGCCCGCAGTCGGGACTTGCTTCTTTTCTTTCGGTGGATAGCAGTTTCAATGGATAACCGAGGAGGTAATCTTAATATTCCTAAGTTTAATCCCTTCCATAAGTATTGTATCATTTAAATATTTGCCGTTTGTATTTTATTTGTGCTTTTTATTTGGGGGGGGGGGGACTTAAACCCAAACCTACTATCATGTTTTATCGTTTAGCCCGATTCTTAAAATTTATTACAGGTTAACTTTAACTGGATTGGATATATTCGCAAAATTTAAATAATTGTCCATGAACATAGAGTATATTTCTTTTCCTGTACACACAAAAATAAAATTAGAAAGAAAATCGATAAAGTAAAATAAGCAACATAATATTCGTTATTTATATATATATTTATATATATATATATGTATATATGTATGTATATGTATATATATATATATATATATATATATATATATATATATATATATATATTTATATATATATATGTATATATGTATGTATGTTTATATATATATATGTATATATGTATGTATATATATATATATATATATGTATGTATATATATATGTATATATGCATGTATATATATATATATATGTATATATGTATGTATATATATATGTATATATGTATGTATATATATATGTATATATGCATGTATATATATATATGTATATATGCATGTATATATATATAAGTATATATATATATATGTATATATATACGTATATATGTATGTATATATATATGTATATATGTATATATATATGTATATATGTATGTATATATATATATATATATATATATATATATATATATATATATATATATATATACATACATATATATATATATTCAAAATGTGTAAATATGATATGGACCATAAGAATATATGAAAACAGGTGGGTGGTCGAGAGAATAACGCTTCAATTTCTTCGAGAAATATATATATATATATATATATATATATATATATATATATATATATATATATATATACATACCTTTCTCATACAGTCTCAGTTACGGTGAACTGGTCATGTCTTGAGAATGTCTGATGGCAGGATACCCAAGATTATAATGTACAGCCAGTTAGATCAGGGCTACAGGAATATAGGACGCCCATGGCTTCGATTCAGAGTCTAGCTGAAAAGCAACTTTTCAGCAGTCAATATACCACATAACACCCTTGAGAGCTTAGGTCACAATCTTTATATCTGAATACACTGTAATTCTGACACTGATCACACAAATATAAATATATTAAATCGTATCAAAATGATTATCTTTCTATCTATCTATATATCTATATATATATATACACATAGTCATCCACAGATGTTTCGCTGTAACACAGCCCATCCGTGTGGCTAGACATACAGTTGCCTCTAGCTAGGACTGAAACCCTTCTATACGCACACACACACATACACGTACGCCCCTACACACACACGCAGGCGTACACAGATACGCGCACGCACACACACACACACACTCTCTCTCTCTCTCACACACACGCACACACACACACTCTTTCTCTCTCTCATACACACATACACACACAAACACACACACACACACACACACACACACACACACACACACACACACACACACATATATATATATATATATATATATATATATATATATATATATAATTCTGTATTTGTAATACTCACGGGGGTCTGTCGACGTTTGCGTGGTGCAGCTTCAAACTTTCCTCCCACCGCCCACCGGTGAGATCCCGCGGCTTGAACTAGTCACGATTTAGGTCGTCGAGTTTAGGCGCTGCGCGCGGGCCCATCACCCCCGGGTCGGTATTTTTTTCTCCGAGTACGACTCGGCCGACTCTGGCGTGGCGAGCGGCCAGGGACCCGAAAGATGGCGATCCACGCCCGTTCGGGATGAAGCCAGAGGATACTCTGGTGGAAGTCCGAAGCGCTTCTGACGTGCAAATCGATCGTCGGAACCGTATACAAGTTTCATGAAATACGATTGGAAAGGTAGTACGAGTAATGTTTTTATTCTATTTCTCTTTGTTTTCTGATAAGCGTTTTTTTGTGCATCAAGTTTGTAAAATTTGTCCAATTGTTTTACATATCCGAAAACTTCCGGCTGTTCTATTAGAGTTTTTTTCAAAATTTTTATTTTTAAGTGAATGTGTAGATATTTTATGTATGTTTCTACGGTGATGGTGTGATTTTATTTCAATATTCCAAAAACGGCCAGCACATTGTGGCCGTGTTCATAGTTGAGGTTATTGAATATTGGGCTTTTCCTATTTTTATTCTGAATGCTTCCAGTATCTGTAAACTTTCATTTTACAGCAATACGGCTATTTGTGTTGTGTTTTCTACGAGTATGCTTCGAATATAATTTAAGTTTCCGTGATTGTTTAAATCAGTTCGAATTCAAGTATAGCGAGAGAGATGTAACGTGAGACTTCGTGATAGGCGTTATACTCATACCCTATCTCTTTCTCTCTCTCTCTCTCTCTCACCCACACACACATATATTTATATATATATATATATATATATATATATATATATATATATATATATATATATATATATATAGTAAAGGTAATAAATTCGTTGGTATATATTCCAAGTGGATTCTAGTGATATGATTTAATGTCATAATGTCCAGGTTTAAATTTGTAAAACATCTTCCCCTTAAGGTTAATATTAAGGTCATTATAGTCTGAAGAAAAAAAAATTCGATGAATAATGAATTTTTGCAAGAATTGTTTTTTTTTTAAATATAATAATAATAATAATAATAATAATAATAATAATAATAATAATAATAATAATAACTATATAGACTATATTTACTAAGTGAAAATTGTAATGCTTAATGCATATGATCATCCAAAAAAATTTTTAAGAATTTTTTATTTTAATTTCTTTTTTGTGTATAAATATTCCATTTTGAAACCATGGCTGACCATTCACTAAATTATCAGAAAATAAGATCCATGATTTAAATTTAAATCTACATTTCTAAAATTAGATTACGGGGAAAAATACAACTTTCAAAAAATTACTAAGTATATAAAAATTATATAAAAAATAGTTCACCCGTCATTCTCTTAAATTTTAACAGATAAAGTCTCCATAGGACAATAATAAATCTGTCAGCACCTTGAGAAGCACTTGTTAAGTGATTTACGAGCATTGATAAGGACGTAATCACCACTATTGTTTGTTTTAAAAATCTTTAAACTAAATAATATTTGTTTTTTCAAATCCGCTAATATTCCTCAAATAAATTTTCAGAAACTTTTATTTTATTTTTAGAAGAATATTAAAACCGAATATTAACTTTTGTTCACAAATGTGTCAAAATGGCCGATTTTAAATTATTTTACTGAAAGCAATGAATTAAAATCGATTCCAAGCAATATAATTTTTATTTGAAATACACTAGTGTATTTTGTTTTCTGGCAATAGAAAATTTCATAATTTAACTTTCAGTTGAAGCTAGAAAGAAAGCGTCGAGAATTCTTTTTCATTTTAAAAATTTAGTTTAAACCTTAGGTATCGAAAGAAAAGTGGAGATGCCTAAATGACACACACAGACACACACACACACACACACACACACACACACATATATATATATGTGTGTGTGTAAGTGTGTGTGTATATATATATGTGTGCGTGTGTGTATATATATATGTTTGAATCGTCTTCATGAAGTGAGAGCGTGATCTAAAAGGTCAGCCAGTGTAACAGTGATCTCACAATCCTCACACTTGCTCCATACGTGGTCTCCTTTGTAAATCACTAGCGGGTCTTAAATGCCACCTAATATTATCGCACAAAATTTCATAACTGAATCAACTAAGCTGTCAGCTGTCATAGAAACCGACGAGAGCGTCCATTATATATATATATATATATATATATATATATATATATATATATATATATATATATATATATATATATGTGTGTGTGTGTGTGTGTGTGTGTGTGTGTGTGTGCAGGTATGTAGAAAAATAGGAAAGAACACTTTATTAAATAATCCGGAGTTCTTTAGTATTTTTGTTTCTATTTTTAAAAAACAGTGCTCCATACAGAGCTTAAATTATAATTATTTTTAAAAAATAGGATTCCTTCGCTACATGAGAGTTCTCATGTTACGACGCGTTTATATATGGAACAGCCATTTGAATAAAATAAATAAATAAATGAAATAAAATAAAACAAAATTCTCTCGACACTTTAGGACATACCATGGTGCCAAAAGCTATCTTTAGCTGTAACTGACCAGACGATGTGTGTACATGAATGTCATCATCCGCTTTGAAATAGAAACACCACCCTACCTCGGCTTGACCTCTTTCCGAAGGTGACTGATATGTGGATAAGAATTAACTGTTAGACCACCTAACCAAAATGGCCGCCCCAGCCGTTTTCATGGTAATTAATTTTGCGAACGAACATGCTTATAAAGATGCGTAAATTTCAAGTTTGGTTATTCCTAAATTTTCGCTTGAGGATGAAACAGAGCTTGATACCATAATTCAATTTAATTTTAATAATTATATTGAGGGTTTCGGCTCTAGTTTTTGAAACATGAGAACTCTTATGTAGCGAAGGAATCATATTTTAAAAAAATATTATAATTTAAAAAAAATTATAATATAATGATTATCCATATATATATATATATATATAATGATTATCTAACTCTCTATTTATTATGATTATCCATATATATATATATATATATATATATATATATATATATATATATATATATATATATATATATATATATATATAATACAGAGTGATCGAGAGAGAGATGGTGAGAAAAGATGTTGATCTTTAAACAAGACTCGTTTCGCCGGAAAAAAGCGTAGCTGATGTCCTCCAAGGCTTCATCAGATATCGGCAAAACACTCTCCTAACAGATATTATGTCTTTCTTCTATTAGTTGAAATGCTGACGTCAATGAGAACATGAGTTAATTTTTCTTTCGGATATTCTTATACACCCTGCGAACACACACACACACACACGTACACACACCCATACACGCACGCACACACACACACACACACACACACACACACACACACACACACACACACACACACACTCACACAGATGCACACACACACTCTCGTTACCCGATCGAGCACTCTAGGGAAAGGGTAATTTTAAAAACAGTGACTGCTGCTGCTGCTATTAACGTATTATTCGTTAATTTCGAATTGAGCCCTCTTAGCTACTGGCGTTTGTATATATCTCGTATAGATTACGTTAAAATTTCTCTATCATCACCGATAGTTTAGGGGTAGAATCTCTGATACCAAATTGGTCGGTTTAAGAACACTGATGAGCTTGTATATAGATGACTATATATATATATATATATATTTATTATGTCATTCACAGACAGTACTGTTTCGCTGTATCACAGCTCCTCAGTGCATCTAGACTTCCGAATGCCTCAAACCAGGATTGAAACACAACTAATTTGGTGTCAGCCTGAGCTATCTTCACTCGGTATCGTTACACAACTACATCTAGCGTAATGTTTTTACAAATGTAAACAATATATATATATATATATATATATATATATATATATATATATATATATATATATATATATATATAGTTTTACGGTGTGCTCTATTTATGGGATAAAGTGCTCAGTATCAGAGATAGTACGTATGTAAATATAAATATATAAGTGAACATTGAATTCAAAACTCAGAGGCGACAGGCTGTTTCATGCTAGTCAAGCGGCCTGACAATATATATATATATATATATATATATATATATATATATATGAAGAAATATAGTCTTAAAATGTGTTATAATAATGGGATAAAGTGATCAATATCAGAGATAGATCGTGTGTAAATATAAAAGTGAACATAGAAGTCAACACTTAGAGGCAACAGTCTGTTTCATGCTAGATGCAATCGTCAGGCCAAAAGTCCTGTTATTTTTCTCGGCTAGAAAAAAATAACACCACTCCTGGCCTGACGATTGCATCTAGCATGAAACAGACTGTCGCCTCTAAGTGTTGACTTCTATGTTCACTTTTATATATATATATATATATATATATATATATATATATATATATATATATATATATATATATATATATATATTGTACAAGTTTTGTAGTAAGCGTTTTTATTATATTTTCTATCCAACTGTAAACTTCCTTAAAACATTCCCCACTGAAAATATATAACAGTTTCTCAGAAGAATAGATAGTGCAAAGATTAGAGAACCAAAATTAATATAGCTATAAAATAAATTAATATTTTTGATTTACAATTGATACAAGGAATATAGATCTGTTAAAATGTCTAGTCTTGCTTTTATCCTCTTTCTCTTGCAGATCATGCTACAAATCAAATGTTATCTTCCAATTAACGATTTTTATTTTTTATGAGAACTGAAATTGGATCGGCCATCTGTTATGGCCCAATATCCTCGTTCCACTGTTATGGCCCAATATCCTCGTCGCCACTGTTATGGTCCAAGGTTAGGACCAAGGAAGCACAACACGAACACAAGAGTAGAAATAACAAAGATATATTACACAGAATAATAATATTGATGTTGAAGGTGTTAGTATGACTGTCAGTCTGGTTTGGAGTGAACTACTATTGGCTCGACTCGATTCCGTCTCAAGATTTTTTTGTATAAAGATACAAATTGTGGCACAAGGCCGAAAAAGGGGGAGGGGTAAGGCTGGTCTTAACTAACTATCCTATACCTAGCTAATCAGATTCGCGACCCATTCATACATTACAATTGACACATTCACCACAAGAATTCGTCCATCACCACTCAATCCTCCATACCCCATAATACCACATCCTCACCAGGGGGGGGACCTACAAAAACGCGCCCCACACCATAAAAATTTGATGATAATAAAGGTACATAAAAATCTAATCATGAACAGATGAAAGGGGAGGGAGATGAACCCCATAACAAACTAAAAATTCAACAAATTTTTAAAATAAACATAATTTATGTTAGTAGGGCCCGTCCAACCCTCAAAATAGAGAGGCCGCTGTATTCTGCCCAGAGGACAACATCAAGAAGCACTCTCGCTAAGGGAGTGGGAAAGAGATAAAATAACTTGGACTCGATTCCGTCTCGATATTTAACAACCCTCCCACGTAGGTCGCATGTGGCACAAGGCCGGTTTAATGTGGGTTCTCCGAGCCCGTAGGCTCGGCCAAAAATATGCCCATTTAGAACCCGTATAAACGGGTTCAGGGACTGTCTACCTCCCCGGACGAAACTTTGCCCTTCGGCAAAGCCTCGTCCGGGTTCCTCTCTGCCAAAGCAGAGAGTTCGACAGAAGTCGCACACAGTCAGAGACTGCTCACGACTCGATTCCGTCTCTACTACTTCACGTCTCTCTTGAGAGGCGCATTATTTATAGTGTCAGGAAGAGTTCATTATGTCGTTATAGGTAAGTTCCCATAACACCATCCCACAATCACGAAATTTGGAGAGCCGTCATCGATTTCCCGTCGGGTTTATTACGTTCATTTATGCGCAACTTCGGTTTAAATATTGCATGTAGAAATATCATTGATAATCTCGAAAGATTGTTAATCGAAAATAAATTTAGGCTTTAAGGGTTATTAAATAAAGAGCAGTTGCACTTTAATTAAAACAAATCGATTTTAACTTCAGTCAGCATGACTGATGCTAACCTCCAAGCGAAGTGACTCATTATGCCTTCTCAGACTCATGTTTTCATCTGATATGACGTGGAGAAAACATATTGAATTACTTGCCAAGTCTGCAGCTTCGATAATTAGCTCACTATGGCATGCTAGACAATTTTTATAGTCAGAAACTATGTTACATATTTATAAGTCTACCATTCAACCTTGAATGGGGGATCAGTCATAATTTAAACTGGGGGATCAGTCATAATTTAAATCTTTATATCTTTTTCTTAGCAAAAGAAATATTTTCAAATTTGGTGTCAAAATGTCTGCAATTTATTTATTCTTTCATGTCTACAAGGATTTTTCATTTGGTCCAATAGTGAAATGTACACCTTTCACGATGCACGTGGTGTGTATTCTGACAATTTACTCCATCCGACACCCAGTTTGAATATTGCTGCAACTGCTGGCGCCCTTTCTGTATATTTAGAAATTTCTGATAAATTACAAAGAAGAATCTGCGATTTTATTGGCTTTGACCTGTCATCTTGGCTTCAGTCCCTTTCCCATCGCCGTAACATAGCTTCCTTTTTTTATAAATACTTTCAAATTAATCGTTCTCATGAACTTTCCTCTACGATAGGTTGTTCGTATTCCACATTCCCCAGATTGTAAATATGGCGACGAGTAAGAACTTGATGAAGTCATTCTAGTGGCTGTAGTAAAAATGTCAAGGATCAATGTGTTGTTTTGGTGCAATGAATACTGTGCTTTGTTTGGTTAAGTGATTATGGGTAATCCATGTTTAATCATGTGACAAATGAAGACCTGCCTACCCACCTATTTTTAATCTTGTGCTTTTGTATTCAACAAAAATAAATATCACACTCCTCTATGATATCTAGACTTCATGAATTTAAGCTCAGTGCTAGATTGACGGCAAGGTCTCATTACTTAAGTTGAAATTCAACCGTAAGTTCTATGCTAAGAGTTTCTTCTATCGCACTTCTCTCTTGTGAAAATCTCTTCTTGTTTTTTACTTCCCAGTCAACTTTGATCTTCAAATAATAAATGAAATGTCAGTCGCTATCTTTAGTCTCATTACTTCTTATTCATTTATTGTTCTCTCACCTTAATATTAGTTTTTCTCATGTTCTTGAACATTCAATAACCTTTTGTGACTTAGTGGCTTTATTGCCTTGCTTGGGGCGAAATGATTTTTTAAAAATCAAGCCAATAATACGCAATAATTTCGACGTTTTTTGACTTCAAATAATTATTTTACTGCTTTCTGGTATAAATGTGGAAAACTATCTTGCATAAAGCTGGCCCTGGAGACAGGAGATGGGCTGGGAAAAGATATAACTTGCTGTTTAATATTATTCCCACACGCTAAAATATTTACTTTGACACAAATAAGTGTCACGGCGCCCATTCTGGAGATCATTTCACACATAAGAACGTTGCCAACTTTGAGTTCAGTGAATTTCATTCTCGCACATTTTGGAAGTAATTTCTGGTGTTGGTGGCAACTGAATTAAACCTCCTTTCATAGCTGAAGAATACTCTTGACCTTTTCTCATCTATCCAAAGAATGTGTTCGTTTGCATGCTAGCATTATTTAGTTCCACTTGTTGATAATGATTTGACGAGAGGGAAAAAAACGCATGGATTCCTGCTTCACATAAAAGCCGCAGTACCATCCTTTGAGATACAATTAAACAAAACATTTCGTTTACTTGAGTCGAAACCCAATACTACTGGTGTCAAAACTTTCCATTATCGATTGTATTCGAAGAGACCGATTTTGCCGAGGTGCCATTTTATTTTGTTCCTAAATCTAAAGATTTCACTCTTAGATTAATTTCTTTTGCAATAGCAGAAATAATTTTGAGTTTTTCAGGGGTGCGAATTTCCTTCCCAACCCTTTTTCTTAGGTTTGTATACAGTTTTTGTTGTCAAATTTAAAAGTGGTTGTGCAATAAAAGAAATAATTTTCCCTTGAGTTTTTAGTTTTTCGGCGATGTTTGTCGGCCATTATAGCGCAAACCCTACGTGCTAGCGGATGGGTTTTAGACAGATTTTTGTGCTATGGCTCTTGAAATGAAGATATTCTTAGGTGCCTGGAGGTTTGTGGTAGATATCTGTGGTTATATCGTTGTTTCGATTCCCGATAAGTATATCTAAGACTGATAGTTTGTTAAAAGTATATTCTTGGGTGAATTTGATCTTCGAGTGAAAATTTTGGAGTAGAGTATGGAATTGGTTAATATCGCCACCTGGGGATTTCCATAAAATGAAGCAATAATCTTAGTATTACTTTCAAAATTTAGTGAAGTGGGTTTTATATTTTCCTCATATATTTGTTCTATCTTTTCATAGATGTTTTCCTCTAGGTTAGCTAATGTTAGGTTGAAATATGTAGGTACGATTTTCCTTCCCATTGGGGTACCCTGGAATCGTAGGTCGATTTTGGTGTCAAATTTAAAAGTGGTTGTTCAAAAACAGAAATAATGTTCCCTTGAGTTTTTCGGAGATGTTTGTCGGCCATTATAGTGCAAACCCTACGTGCTAGCGGATGGGTTTTAGACAGATTTTTGGGTTATGGCTCTTGAAATGAAGATATTGTTAGGTGTTTGTAGGTTTGTGGTTGATATCTGTGGTTATATCGTTGTTTCGATTCCTGATAAGTATATCTAAGACTGACAGTTTGTTAAAAGTATATTCTTGGGTGAATTTGATCTTCGAGTGAAAATTTTGGAGTAGAGTATGGAATTGGTTAATATCGCCATCTGGGGATTTCCATAAAATGAAGCAATAATCTTAGTATCACTTCCAAGATTTAGTGAAGTGGGTTTTATATTTTCCTCATATAGTTGTTTTATCATTTCATTAATGTTTTCCTTAGGTTAGCTAATATTAGATTGAAATATGTAGGTACGATTTTCCTTCCCATCGGGGTACCTAGGAATCGTATATAGATTTTGTTGTTACATTCAAAAGTGGTTGTTCAATAACAGAAATAATTTTCCCTTGAGTTTTTAGTGAGACAAAGTGACGTCTGAGTGATTCATCAAATTTTACAGCGGCCTGTCATACTGATTTGTTATAAAGCATCACTTAACAAGAATATTTGTTGATAATACAATGATGCTGTACCGTCTTGGTTAATATTGTTGTCATATATATATATATATATATATATATATATATATATATATATATATATATATATATATATATATATATATGTGTGTGTGTATATATATATATATATATATATATATATATATATGTATATGTATATAAAATGCTGGATGTGTGTGTGCGTGTGTGTAACGAATGCACGGTCGCAATTTTCTACGGATTTGCACCAAAATTTACATGCACATTCTCCAAGTTAGTAAGAAGGGCAAGACCGACATTTCTATTCCCCAACTCCCATCGATAGGAGAAATAATCGATGTTTTCATGCTTCTACGGTAGAAAGAAAGAGAGAGCCTATAGCTGGCTGCCACGAATAGACAGGCAGATTCTATTGGCCAGCGTGAGAGCCAACAGCTGACTGACACGAATGTTAACTAGCATGTTAGCATGCAAAAAAAAATCGATAGCTGCATTCGTCACAAGTGGGAAAAATTTAAATCTGCATGGCACTTTAGTTCAATTGGCTCATTCGCTTGCTTAAACTCAACGTTGATTCTGATTCCGCAGAACTTGGTTGGGTGTGAAAAAGTATTTGTTGTTAAAATTCTGTTTTCATTCGGTTTTTCCAGTTACGAGTCCTTTTATAAATCTGATCGATTTGTGTTCATTTGGTTTAGTTCTTTTTTCGTAACAGATTTAATGTTTAGTATGGAGCTTAAAAAAATTCGCAGTGTGTGATAGGCAAGAAGTAAGGCATGTAGCAACATCAGCACGGCAAAGGGCACTCCTTTAAAGGCAAGGAACGGCTAAAATATTTTAAGTCAAGTGATAGCGATTGCTGGATGAGTCGAAGGAGTTTTTAATCAAGCAACAGTACTGGCTAATCGATCAATGACGACAAATGATTTCTTGTAAGTGAAAGGCTAATATTTACATTTGCTTTACCAATATCAGTCATCGTATATGACAGTAAATGGTGCCGAATCTTTTCAGGGCGACAAAACTTCATAAAGTAGAAGAAATGAAGGATTCTGAGATTAACGTGAACCAATCATGTGTGCAACGATGATGTTCCTGGGAGAATACGTCGAGCCTGTCAGTACCTAGATGGGTAACCGCTTGGGAGTACTAGTTGCTGTAAGCTTGGATGTGCAGGTGGTGTAATGGATAACGGTTCGGAAATCGAAATCGGAGACCCGAGTTCCAATTCCACATGGGTTCATTATATTCACATACCCGTAAATATCCTTGGGAAAAGTATGGCTTTCCCTCTTCTGCTCCTGCTATGAGTTAATTAGAATTCCTTTTTGTAGCAAGAAATCATTATTATCTCCAAAAGTTTCTACACTTTCTTTCTGGCTTTAAATAATCTGAAAGGGTTGATAATCCGTAAACAACGAATCGATCTAGAGACAATGGAAAAAAACATTTATACTTCATATTAGGAAGAGTCAGATGAAATTTCTATGGCACATTATGCGGAAAGAAGGCTTAGAAAGTTTATACTCACAAATAAGGCCAGAGGCATAGAGAAAACAAAGCAAACTTTAAATATTATATGGTCATCTTGCTAACCATGTACGCATGTTCATGTGTGTGTGTTTATTTGCATGTTTCTATATCCTTTTATATATATATATATATATATATATATATACCAGCAAGTGTGTCCGTGTGTTGCCTTGTATATGTGTATATGTATGTATGTATGTGAGTGTATGCGTTTGTATATATATATATATATATATATATATATATATATATATATATATATATATATATAGTCAAACCTAATGAGCCAGACACACCTACCAAGGTTTCACTTAGGCAGATCGTCAGGGTCGACCCTGACGATCTGCCTAAGTGAAACCTTGGTAGGTGTGTCTGGCTCATTAGGTTTGACTAGGTTTGCTCTACGCTTGTATTGAGCTCTTTAGTTAGTTGTTTACTCGTATCGGGGTTTTTTCTTTGGGCCTTGAACCTGTATCTGTGCGATTATTTTCGACAGACTTTCATGTTCCTGGCTCTTTCTTTTTTTTAAAACCTTCTTTTCCTTCGTGATTGATTTGGCTGTTGTTAAATCAAGAGTTCGAAGGTTTTTCGACACGAGTATAGTTACCTATATTTATATATATATATATATATATATATATATATATATATATATATATATATATATATATATATATATATACATATATATATATATATATATATAAATATATATCACTGTCAGTCACTGTGTGTTTATCTAAATCCAAAAATAAATACGCTAAAATTCACCTTCATCCCTACCGGCTGACGCCAATTCAGTCGGGTTTAGATGCTACCCACACTGATGAGCTGTGATACAGCGAAACAGTCTGTCTGTGGATGACAATATATATATATATATATATATATATATATATATATATATATATATATATATATATATATATATATATATATATATATATTGGATACCTATATATATATGTTGGATACCTCAAGGCGGTGTTGGGCACCCCGAAGTAGTGTAATGGTTAGCAAGCTTGTCTCGCTAGAACAATTACCACTGAGTAGTGAGTTCTATCCTCACTGGGTACCCCATACATTCGGTCTTATGCCACATCTGAGCTACGCTTAGAAAATCACTATATATATATATAAACCATGGGTTTTGCAGTAAATCACTAAATCATCCATAACGTTTGTATTATCTTCTCAAATTACACCAAAATCTCAGACAATAACACTTAATATGGTATTTAACTCTGTCATAATTATAGAATATAAAGCAACTCTGATAAAAAGTTATACCTACTTTTCTGACGAAAACAATGCCGTTCTGAACATTTTGGCCGCAAATGTATGATTGTAATTTTCTTCTTTTTCTTCATATTTTATTCTTTATTTTTATTTTCCTTTTTTTGAATTTTTCCTTCTGCTATTTCCTGTGTGAATATTCATCCTTATATTTCCGGGCTCATATATTTGATTAAACATACGTGCTTGTGTATTTGGACGTGAAAGTGTTTGTCTTTTCATTTAAAAATTCCCTTCCCTATCGTCCCCCTTTATTGTAAATCTGACTTGCGTGTATCAAATACGTGTAGCGATCGTAAAAAACTCTTACATTTGCGTCGAACTTAGCTGATGAATTGGCACTCCACAAGGAACAATATTTTTTTTTCTCTTAGTTTTATTTCTGAATAATTTTGTAATAATATTAAACTTGATGCTCGGTTAAATTTAGAATTTGACATTTTTTAACTTTTAATATTTAATTTTAACGGAAATTAAAACTTTATTGGTTATATTTATAATTTAATCTAATCTTCACTTTAATACACAAATAGATTGTACTTAGTGTATATTGTCAGGCTATAATGAAGCACCATATACTTGTTTTCTGATTGGTCATCATAAGGTTTGGGTGTTTCTTTGATTTGCAATCAACACCATCACTTGATAAGAGTGATGAAACAAAATTTCAAATCTTGCCGTGTTATAACACGCATACATTAAACTATTATGAACAAAAAATTAAACTATAAAAATCAAAACAAAAAATCGGACGGAAAATAGTTATAACTGTTATATAATGATAAAAAAAAGAATAATATACTGCCTTACTTATAAATCGAAAACCTAAAAGAGAAAATATACAGTGTAACAAATAATTAACAACAAGTATAATAAATTGATCTAAATACATCCAAATATATAAACAAACTAACAACCGATATCGATAAACTAGCCATTTAGAAAAAAAAAAACAAATAAAAGATAATCAACGCAAATAAATAAATTAAAAACTGTTCCCACCAAAATAATATTCAGAACAAACCACAACATTCAACCCCAAAATTCAACAAATAGCTTTAATCAATGACAAATAAACAAATATATAAGATAAAAAATAAAAATGAAAATAAATAAAAACAAGTAAAACAATTTGACCCAAATAAATAAGCAAATAAACAACTTCCGGTAAATGACCGCCATAATAGACTACCAACAATAAGCTATATAAAAATTTTTTTACTACGTTAATAAAAAAAACACCGATCAAAATAAAAAATAAATATATAAAATAAAAAATAAAAATAAAATAAAAAAAAAACAAGAAAAATAATTTGACATAAATAAATAAATAAACAAATAAGCGACTTCCGGTAAAAGTAACCGCCAAAATATACTATCTACAATCCACCACTTACCCTTATATATAGATAGCCGAGAAAAATAACAGCACTAGTTGCCTGACGATTGCACTAGCATGAAACAGACTGTCGCCTTTAAGTGTTGACTTCTATGTTCACTTTTATATTTATATATATATATATAACGTAAAAGGCTCAAACACTATTATTCCATGGTTATAATTTATTACATTGGAATCGTAATCACGATCCAATTCATCAGACCTATAAATTCAAATTTGTTGGTCTGATGAATTGGATCGTGATTAAGATTGCAATAAAATAAATTATAGCCATGGAATATTATTGTTTGAGCCTTTTATATTATATTCTTACTCTATCCTGGACATTGAATTCTACATGGCTACTATCTTCTTGGAAATTTATATACATATATATATATATATATATATATATATATATATATATATATATATATATATATATAAGACAGAGAGAGAGAGAGTTGGGACAGCCGATCAATCATAATAGACATACGTTGATATATTTAACAATATATGTTTGAATATATATGTGTGTGCGTATATATATATATATATATATATATATATATGTAAGTATATATATATATATACATACATATATATATATATATATATATATATATATATATATATATATATATATGTATATATATATATCTGTGTGTGTGTGTGTGTGTGTGTGTGAAATAATGTTTCTAAGGACTCCTAAATAATTCAACAAGGAAAATTATATTGAAATCTAGTCGTTCGTTTATTATCTTTTCACTAAGAGAAAAATAAATCACGCCCTGAAACATCTTCAGACGAAAATAGACATTTTTAGAAACAGTATTAAAATATATTGATTCTAGCTTTCCGTAAATGTCTAACTTGGTTCCCACCGATATTAATAACTCAAAATCTATGTAAAATGAGATTAAAAAATATATTGTAATTTAGGAGAGTCAAGTGAACTTGAATCGTATTTACTAGATGGAAATGTTCTGTAAGAAGCAATGAAGTTCTCAGAAGTAATATTCAACGCACAAGCACATATACAATTAATCTAACACCCTCCCTGCCTCTCTCTCTGTCTCTCTCTTTCCCTCCCTATATATACATATACATATATATATATATATATATATATATATATATATATATATATATATATATACATATTAATAAATATACATTTTTCCTCAGTGGTAGCACGACGCGGGGTATCACGCATGAAATGTATATTTAATATATACGGAATATCTGTTTTAAATTACATCGAGCACTATTTAATTAACGCCAGGGCTCAAGAAATGATATATATATATATATATATATATATATATATATATATATATATATATATCCGATGCGATGAGAACGAAAGTAATATATAAATTCCATAATATATAAATTCCAACGTTCGCAGCGTTAATTAAAAAAACAGCTCGATTATTATAATTTTATCACATAGACAAAACCATTTTACTCACTACAAAGATGCAAAGTAAAATGGTTTAGTCTATATGATAAAATTATAATAAATCAATAATGTATATATATATATATATATATATATATATATATATATATATATATATATATATATATATATATATATATATATCCAATCATTGAGAGAACCAGTACCGTATAGATTCGTATTTGAGTCTTCATCATGTATAGTACAGTCCCTTTCTTATGTGAGAAAATATATATATATATATTGTTATGTGAGAAAAAAAAATATATATATATAAGCGATAAATTTTGTATTTCTGACAGATCAGGTGTGGATTCTCCGACTGATACCAAATCAGTCGGGTTTCGATTCCAGCTTGAGGCAATCTAATGTCTAGCCACATTGATGAGCAGTTTGTCTGTGGATGGCAATATTGAATTTTTATATATATATATATATATATATATATATATATATATATATATATATATATATATATATATATATATATATATATATATATATATATATATATATATATATATATATATATATATATATATATATATATATATATAGAGAGAGTATTATCCTTAAGCGGTAGCTTTCCATGCCAAACGCAGACATCATGTGATGAATACCAGTGAGGGATAATATATACGTAATATCTCTGTTATATTACATCGAACACTTTTTTATTAACACCAGGCCTATATATATATATATATATATATATATATATATATATATATATATATAATTAGGTAATTCATCGAGTCTAGATACCTCAACAGAATAAAGAAAGCACTGGACGGCTGTTTCGTCCTATATTTGGGACACATCGGCAGTGCACACACACACACACACACACACACACATATATATATATATATTACGTTAAATATAAAAGTTGAATCAAACTAGTTGAATATACTGCTCAAAAGACGCCTGAAAAGAAAGTAAAGAAATAAAAGTAAAAAGAAAATGTAGAGCTTTTAACTTTAAAAATCAAGAGTGAATTGAATACGCGACTTTGGTTTCGACCTCACGTCCTCCTCAGGCAATATTTTTTCCAATGACATCCTTAACGCATTTTTTAAAAGAAAAACACTACATCATTAATTTTCAAAAATGAAAAAAAAAAAAACTGGCGCAGGATAATTTAAAACGCCACGGTTATACTTAATATACGTTTGCCCCCCCTATTCCCAACATTTACGTTATAATTGCTTTTCTTCTTTATTTCTGTGTACATTTACTATACACTTGCATTCCCGTTCCTTTCTTTTCTTTTCTTCCTTCTTTTCTTCTTCTTTCTTCTCCATACCCACTTCCTTTCTATTTCACTCAACGTCATGTTTTTCGACCGTTATGCGCCTTTTTATTTATCCTTTAAAAAATAATAAAATAGAATTCTTAGTGTTTTTAATTTTAAAAAAAAGCTTTAAGATTTTCATTTGAAAAATATTGCCTGATATACTGCTTTTTATATATATATATATATATATATATATATATATATATATATATATATATATATATATATATATATATTGCGGTTAGCCTTGGAGCAGGTAGAATGGAGATCAACGTGTTTAGTGGACTCAGCAGTTTTCAATCTGCTTGTCTGAATCATCTTCAAGAAGCGAGAGCAAGATCTAAAAGGCCAGCCAATCTAACAGTGATCTCATCTCAAAATTCTCACGCTTGCTTCATATGTGGCCTCTTTTGTAAATCACCAGCGGGTCTTAAGTGCCACTTAAGATTATCGCACAAACTTTCATAACTGAACCAACTAAGCTGTTAGATCCTCATACATCGAAACCGATGCGAGAGACCTTTATATATATATATATGAGAGACGCGTTTTGACCTTTTTCACTTCATCAAATTAAATATACCCTCCACAGAAACGCGATACCTAAGTTTTAAAATGATTTTTTTTTAAATTAAAAGAAATTTCCTGAAAATTTTATTTCTGTTTTAATTTCAAGCTTATCGATTCGATTTAATATTTACAATACGCAAATATTTTGCTGTATTTTATAACTGAAAATTTTAAATTGTCTGGAAGTTGTTTTCGTCTTGAAATTGCTAAAATTTAATGCCATTTTAGCAAACCGTCGTCCCGATATAATACTTTTTTTTAATTATTTAAAAAATAAAATATGATGTTCTGAATCTTTACGTCGTATATATCTGTAAAATTACTTGAAGAATATAACGTGAGCGACTTTCTTATATATTTTTTAACTACCCAGTAATCTTGAAGATTTAATAAAATTTTCTCCGGATCCTATGTTTTATTTAATTTTAGGTACTTTCCTGTATTTATCGATCTTATTTTCTGATAATGTCGTTTATGGGCATCCGTATTTACAAAAATAGACACGTTTATAGACATAAAAAAATAAAATCTAATTTATTAAAAAATATTTAGGGGTCGCTAAATTATAATAAACTTTTCCTTTTATGATTAGTAAATATAGGTTTTACTTAATAACAATTTCACTTAACTGAGAGAAAGTGAGACACAATTTTAATCCTTGTAAAAATTCATTATCCATCAGAATTATTTTCTTAAGATATACAGTGATAAAAGTGACTCACCTCTTCTCCGATGAAACGAAAATTGAGCTAAATTCAAAGGATAAGCGATCTAAAAACCGAAGAAGAAGCTTTGAAAGATCTTTGAATTTTGCAATAAGTACTGCCAACCATCCGTTCAGTATAATCTTCTGGGGATGTTTTTTTCTTTTCATGGAACTGGTTTCTTAAAACCTATTGAAAAGACCCTCAGGAGCGAGCAGTACAAGACAATTTTACAGTCTTGTCTGCTCCCTTCTGCGGAAAGGGTGCAAATCGACCCCACCAAGCTCATTTTTATGCAGGATAATGCTCCCTGTCACAAATCAAAATTGATGAAGGAATACTTTGACGAGAAGCAGGTGAGTGTTATTACATGGCCACCCCAATCTCCTGACCTCAACCCCATAGAAAACTTTTCGAGCATTATAAAGTACAGCAGAAAAAGCAGTAAAAGAAAGTCGAGAAAGCAGTTGAGCAACAAACAGGATTTGATTGTGAATTCAATATACGAATGGAATTCAATGCTTGGAGATGAGATTTGCCAGAACCTAATCAAGTCAATATCAGAAAGAGTTTAAAAGGTTATTCAAAATAAAGTAGGACGCATAGATTATTAAATATTTCGAACTATATTACCTATTATAAATGAAATAAACCTCTATTATTCTTTATTTAAAGCTGTTTGGTTATGTTTCTACTGATTACTAGTTGCAGGAAATAAGTTAGTCACTTTTTTTTGCACGGCGTTTTTCCCTAAATCTCATTTATATTCAAAATTATAATTATCAATCGAATACCTCAGGGTGCGTAAACTTTTTTACTAGGTGGTCAGGAACGGGTCTTTATAGTAATAAGATTAAAAATTAGTTTGACCGCAAAAACAATAGGCGAAAAAATTTTTTAAGTAATAAAAATCAAGTGTGTCACTTTTATGGGACAGCACTGTAATATTCATTATTCATAAAAGCAATTAAAAGTGTTTTCTCATCAGATAATGTCTATTATTTCCATTAGTCGGACTATTGTCCTCATCTTTGTCGACATGTTTATCACAACGTTTCGGCCGTTGTACGCTCCGGCGTTCTTCAGGTGGTTGGAATGCCTTTATCCACTGTGCCATGTATCCTTGAGGACACATGGCACAGTGGATAAAGGTATTGGTTAGATCCAGTGACAGGACCCAGAGAGTGTGAGTTCAATATCCGGTTAAAGCAGTGGAGAACTTCCAGAGGGAAATTAACAGGAGATAACTGATAACAGACATACGTTAAACATGGCACGTGGAACTAGAACAGTCTAACCCAGTGAGCGAAATAAAGGGTTCAGTTCGACATTCCAACCACCTGAAGAAGCCCGGAGCGTACAACGGCCGAAATGTTGTAATAAATATGGCGTTAAAGATGAGGACAATAGTCCGAATAATGTAAATAATGTACATAATACCACATCCTTTATTTTTATAATTAAATTTATAAATTTAGTTTCAGTTTTGAAAACATGGAAAATTTATATGTCGCGATAAAATCATATTTTTTAAAACAAAGTTTAATATATTACTCTACTGTTTGTTTTACTGTTTGTATTATAAATCTTACTGAATTTTCTTATTATTTTAATATATATATATATAAATATATATATATATATATATGTTTTAGAAATAAAGGGTTTAGTTCGACATTCCAACCACCTGAAGAAGGCGAGAGAGTACAACGGCCGAAACGTTGAGATAAACATAGTGACAAAGATGAGTCCAAATAATGTAAATAATGTACATAATACCTCATCACAGAAATATAGACAGATATTAAATAATGTCTTTATTTATTTTATTTTAATTTTATTTTATGATCAGAGTCTGTTTTCGATTACTGGATGTCCTGTTTACAAAAACAACTTGATGATTTAACTTCTCAATAGAATTCTACTTTTAACTAATATAAACTTTATGTTGTACAAAATTTAAGTTCCAGAAATTTCATAAAGTCTTCGTAGGAATCAGATGTAAAAAATATTATTACCACGAAAATCTAAAATAATTTCATTCATTTGTGAATAAACCTTAAAGTTTCAATAAAATCCGACATTTATTTGATTTTTGCAAGAATTTCAAATTAATGTTTTTTTTTACCGCAAAGAAATTGGGTAAGATTTTCTACACTAATTTCTGCACGTACCTAAAGCGCTGACAAATAAGAAGACTTTTTAACGGGCATTTTTCATCATGGTATGTTAATGTTTTAGCGAATCAATAGAGGTATGGCGACTCAAGTGTGGTTTACGTTCAAACAAAGTCGAGGGGATTACTGAAAATTTTTGTTATTGAAATATCTCTTTTGGCGATATCATCTAACCGATTTCATTTAACTTATTTTTCTTTTTATAATTGTGTTCATTTTGCTATTACTTATTGTAGCAACAAGTAAACTTAAGTTTCCTGATAAATATATATATATATATATATATATATATATATATATATATATATATATATATATAAAGACATTTATATTATGTTTAACGTTCTTTTTATAGATACAAGTATTTAAGCAAAATATATCCATAATTTTATCTATAAAAAGAACGTTAAACATAATATAAATGTCTTTAAATAAATTGTCGGACTATGTCCAATTCTAAAATATATATATATATATATATATATATATATATATATATATATATAATGAGGAAAGTAGGCTCGGAGAATTTAACACTCAAAGGATATATTTACGACAATGGAAACGGGGGGAAACAGCTAATGTTTTTTTTAAAGTTTCTACAAATGGATTGTATAACAATTAATTATTTATTATAAATTGTTATTGAGGATGTATTGTCGTTCTTCATCAACAACGTTCCTGCGCCGAATTCCGTTCACGGCTCTCCTAGAACACGGAATTGGACTCTCCACGAGCACGGCTCTTGGCACTTCTCGAAATCCGTTTTGAGCTCACTCCGAACACAGTAGTAGACTCTCCTCGATTACTGATTTTTGCTCTTCTAGAAATCCGGTTTGAGCTCTCCTCGGACACAGTATTGGACTCTTCTCAAGTACGGATTTATACACATAGTATTGGACTCTCCACGACATGGCTTTCCCTACTTCGCGAGTTTCACTTTGAGCTCTCCTCGGATACAGTATTGAACTCACCTCAAGTACAGGCTTTGGCACATATTATTGCACTCTCCACGAACATGGTTTTTGGTACTTCTCGAGTTTCCCTTTGAGCTTTCCTCTGACGCAGTATTAGGCTCTTTTCAAGTACGGATTTTGATATATAATATTGGACTCTCCAGGAACATGGTTTTTGGTACTTTTCCAGTTTCGCTTTGAGCTCTCCTCGGACGATGTAATGGACTCTTCTCAATTACGGATTTAGTCATATAGTATTGGACTCTCCAGGAACATGGTTTTTGGTACTTTTCGAGTTTCGCTTTGAGCTCTCCTCGGACAGAGTATTGGTATCTTCTTGAATAAAGATGTTGGCACTTCTCGAATTTCGTTTTGAGCTCTCTTTGTACACAGTATTGGAGTCTCCTCGAACACTGATTTTGGTACTTCTCGAACTCTGCATTGAGGTTTCCTTGGACTATGTTTTTGGACTCTGTGGTTTTTTGACTCTCCTAGCACTGCGTTTTGAATTCTCCTTCGAACTTAATTTTGGGCTCTGTTGTGCATTTGCTTTAGTATAATTTAATTGATCACCGTATCATGACTTCAGGTATTTCTTGTTCGTCTTCACTGCCACTTCTTCTTCGTGCTCCAGGTCAGGGATTGGTGCGTAATTATAGTCTGTCTGGGCTTAAGACTTATTAATAACGCGAAAGCGACGAGAAATGAAAATGAAAAAAAAAAAAAAGATCTTGCAATTTAGGATGGGCGAGTGAACCTGATTTCTTCTTCATAAAGAAAGGATAATTTATGACTGGCAGTGGTCTACCAATTCCAATAAGTCTAAACACATACACACAAACAAACACGCACACATATATGCAAGCATACATAAAAAACATTTCTAAAAAAAGTAGACTTAAATATATTTTTAAGAATATAATTCCTTAAAGGGGTCGTGAGCGTAAATGCGTTAATAATATGGCCGCCAATAATAAAATAATAAATCCTCGTAAGATTTCTATTCAAAATTAATAAGCTCTCGTCACTAAATACTTGGAACTATATATATATATATATATATATATATATATATATATATATATATATATATATATATATATATATATGTATGTATGTATGTATGTATAAATAAAAAGAAAGAACAGTAAGATATAAAATCCGGTGTTCTTACAGATATTTTTATTCATATATATATATATATATATATATATATATATATGCGTGTGTGTGTGTGTGTGTTTATCTAAATTGCTAAAGCTATACCCCCCTCCTACATCCAAAACACGACGTACATCTCTTATTTCCTATCACTTTACTTACCCCACTTTTTTTTCTTTTTCCCTTTTTTCTAATTTTTTTTTTTTCGTTTTTTCCCATATCATTTCCGGTGATTTAACCGATTAAATAGTTCAATGTCTGATCCTTACCCACTCCTTCTGAATATTAAGTATTGTAATAAAAATAAATTTTAGAAGTTTCCCTTCCCTCTCTAAACTCGAACATGTCTCTCACACTGTTCCTCATCACACTCTATCTCAACTTATATAAGCCTAATACTGCCCTTTAAATATTTAAATTTTAAATTAATTTTTTTCACCCTTGAAAGTGAAGTCTGAAAATCCAGAGAAAAATAATATCTGTGTTGAAATAAATTATAACTAATGGAACATTAAAATGGTCTGTTTTTTGTTTAAATTAAATTATTCGCTCTGCCTTTATATTGAGCTCTCCGGATTTCATCATACTTGGGATTATCCATACGGCTTACCAAGATTTTCGTTACTGATATATATATATATATATATATATATATATATATATATATATATATTTATAATTCAAAATACGCTTTTAAGTAGGCGCTCGAGGGGGTCGTCAGTGATGTTTTGACTTGGTTCATCAGGGAGTTTCGGGTCTTTCAACATCATACCCCCCCCATCAACAAATCGACCCAATCAGAGGAGATCAAACCCTGATTACCCCTCACCGAGAAACGCTAAAAGCTACTCTGGCCTTTTTAAAGAATTGGACGAAGAAAGACCACGTATTCCGCACTTCCGATTGGATGCTTGTACAACCAATCAGCATATATATATATATATATATATATATATATATATATATATATATAATTGTGTATTTGGACAGTAATCCCTCTGTTATACAAGTTTCATTAAAATGACAGACAAGATACTGCGATGAAACTTTTATACAATTTTTCCTGTGTTCGTATAAGTGATTTGTTTTCTGGACATAAAGTGTACAAAAACTGACTGAATGATCTATATATATATATATATATATATATATGCGCGATTTCGCCTATTCTATTCCCCATTATTGAGAATATTTTCATATTTTTTTTTAAATGAATGTGTAGGTTTTTTGATAACTATCTAGAGGTATGAAAATGTTTTTTCCGAACACGGTTAGCATATTGTAGCCGTGTTCGTAGTTGATATTATTGAGTGATGGGTTTCTTTTTTTATTATTTCTGCCTCCACTATTTTTAGCCATTTTTTACATGTGTATATTAAGACTATGCTGCGGATGGCATGTGGTAGTCCTAACTGAGTCCTAATTGAGCTATGGCCAGAGGTATGTAACGTGAGTCTTCTTGACAGGCATGTACTTGTATATCCAATATAATAATTCATGAATTTCGTATAATCAAGAACGCAGTTCCTTAAAAGATATGTGAATTCATAAATGATATCGGTTCGCTGTATTTTCCGTCTTGCAGGTGAGTTGTGGTTGTTGGTGATAAGGTTAGCTGTTTTAATTTATTTTTAAATTCATTTTCTTTTTCTGGTCGACTGGAGTTAATATTCCTTTATAATGTTTCTAAGGAAATTTCATAATTTATTAGTTAATATCTATTTGACTTGTAAATATTAATGTTATTGTTTTTCATCTGTATATTAAGTGTTACTATTGGTTACTTTAAAAAGAAATAATTCAATTTGTTGTTCAATGAGGTAGTTCGAAAAACCGTTATTAATTAGCCTAAGTTTCACGTTGTTAAGAAAAGCAGTCGAGAGGATGAATTCTCGTGCGTTCTCTTGTTGTAATTTGTTATAAAGCCTATTTTATATCTAAAGGGACTTTCACTAGTAAAATTAAGGTCGCAACGGTTAGGGTTAGGGCCTACTTGTTTTCTATTTATTATAACGAAGTAATGAATTTTATAATACAAGATTACACAAGAATTCTAAGAATGGGAGTTTATTCTTTTTAGTAAGGTTGGAGGTAATGTTAAAGACAAAATTTCTTCCCAGTGTTGTTTTCAAATTATCAATTTCTTTTTTGTATTCAGCTGAAATAAAAATATCATCAACATTGCGGACATATATGTTAGGTTTAGAAACTTTTTAAATAGCTAATTTTCAACATGACACGTAGTAGTTTGAGAAGCAACATCTATGTGGATTATCAATAATGAAGCTGTTATTTTTTGTGCAAATATGAGAATGAGAATATTAAGTTTGATGGATGGAGGTGGAATCGATTTATGTTTAGACACAAATTTACACATTATATCGATGGTCTCAATCGATCGGGGCATTTGTAAATAAATTTTCTACGTCAAGTGACGCTAAAAGGCCTTGATTTGTTTGTTTTGTTTTAAGGGTTTGCAGAAATTCAGGAGAAGCTGTGATATTATATTGGGCAGGTAAATATGAGGTAAAAATATCGTCGAGGAATTTTGAAAACTGGTTAATTTGTGTCTATATCTCGGATATATTGATATGTCCCGGAAAGGGATATATTTGATCGAAGTAGCTAAGTGGTTTTGGCTACAGTAACCAAGTAGTACACGGTAGAAGTAATAGACTGGTACTCGTCGTAGTCGCAGGTAATACGCTTAGACAATAGGTGGAGACCAATGGGCGTCGTCAAATGACTTTACCTTCCTTGGTCTCTCTGTCAGTCAGTATTTATGACTGACATCAGCCAATCGTATTCCAGTGAGGGAAAACACAGGTGTATGCATATTCCATTATATCATATATTACGATTACTTACATTATTTACATTATTCGAACTGTTATCCTCATCTTCATTGCCGTGTTCATAACGATTCGGCCACTATATCTCTGAGATGAAGTATTATGATTACTTGCATTATTTACATTATTCCAACTGGTATAGTCATCTTCATTGTCATATTCACAAAGTTTCGGCCTCTATATCTCTGAGGTGAGGTATTATGCCTACTTGCATTATTTACATTATTTGAACTGGTATCCTCATGTTCATTGCAATATTCACAACGTTTCGGCCTCTATATCTCTGAGATGAGGTATTATGCTTACTTGCATTATTTACATTATTCGGACTGTTATCCTCATCTTCATTGCCGTGTTGATAACGATTCGGCCTGTATATCTCTGAGATGCGGGATTATGATTACTTGCATCATTTATATTATTCGAACTGGTATCCTCATCTTCATTGTCATAATCACAAAGTTTCGGCCTCTATATCTAAGAGGTGAGGTATTATGATTACTTGCATTATTTCCATTATTTGGACTGGTATCCTCATCTTCATTGCCATATTCACAACGTTTCGGCCTCTATATCTCTGAGATGAGGTATTATGATTAATTGCATTATTTACATTATTTGAACTGTTATCCTCATCTTCACTGTCATATTCACGTTTCGGCTTCTATATCTCCGAGATGAGGTATTATGCTTACTTGCATTATTTACATTATTCGGACTGTTATCCTCATCTTCTCTGAGATATTCACAATTTTTAGGCTGTTGTATGCTCCTGGCCTTCTTCTGGAGATTGACACGCGAAAGTAGAAGAATTTACCCTGATGGACGAAATAAAGGACTCGGTTTAAAATTCCAATCACCTGAAGAAGACCAGAGCGTACAACGGCTGAAACCTTGTGATTATGGCAATGAAGATGGGGATAAGAGTGCGAATAATGTAAATTATTGTTACTAGGTGTTGGAATCTGTTAAATGATACCATCATTTTAGCTACTGTTCATATATGTCTACGCTCCATGTTAAACTCCATTGTGTTAAACTGCCGATGAGCTGCTATATGAGATACCGAAGGAAAAAAAAAACAACTACAGATGGAAGATAAACATCCCATATATAATCATATCAGTCAGTTATATACCATGCGTGATATACGCTTAGGCGATCATATATCTTTCGATACATGACTGACGAGGCAGATTTTTTCCCGCAGTAAATTACCATTTCTTTCTGCGTTTTCAAGGCTATGGATAAATAGCAGGACAGAACTGGGTCTGTTCTGCTATTTACCCATAGCTGGGGGGAGAAGAAGAGGGTTCGTACATTTCCCAAGGCTATTAACACGTCAGTCAGTGTAATGTGCCATGCGTGATACACGCTTAGGCGATCATGTATCTTTCGATACATTTCTTTCTGCTGCAGATCAGTTACCATCTAAGGCTATAGAACCGGGTCTGTCCTGCTATTTAACCATAGCTGGGGAGGGGAGAAGAAGAGAATTCATTTCCCAAGGGTATTAGCATAAATGTAATGGATTCGATTCCTCAATCCGGCTGCTACCCATTACTCTACCGTGTCTCCTCTTCCAAATATATTGTGCAGAACCAACCACGCTATTTGAAGAGTCGAATACAGACATCTAAAACTGACCGTATGGTGAAAGAAAGTAAAGTAAAGCTGTTGCTTAAATTAATTTGAACAATAGTGTATTTGGTAATCAACGAATAAAAGAAATCTAGACTTCTAGACTCGATCAATATTTCCCTATTCACAAACCAAGTAAATCCTTAGAGCCTCTAACGAAACAACAAATATTTGCCAACCCAAGAAGCAAGAATATGCAGATTGACTACACTAGAAATGACAAATATTTCTCCCTCTCTCAGTCAAGAAAATACTTATAAATTCAGTGGGAACTTTCATTATTTGTTAATCCACGTTACTCATCCAAGTGAATGATGATAGACTTAAATATACTAGACTCTCCCATCGGCTTAGAAGAGGATTCATACCTTTCCCAGGATATTAGCACGTGAGTGTAATACAATGTAACCAAAAAAGTTCTTCCTTTTTTTGATTAGTCATTGAATGAAGTTGAAATATATACGAAATGCGAGTAGCAATTGTTTTCAAATTCGGACAGCCGGAAGTAGGTACATCAGACGTTATAAAAAACACGCGCAACGTGCCCTACCATCAGTTATAAGCCGGATAGCTGTTGGAAGGATGGAAGTATCTAGAGATCTCGTTCGTGGCTGTTTGCTTTACGACTTCAAAGTGGGCTTATCATCAGTGCATCAAGTGGCCGCATATGTCAAGTGTTTGGGGATAGTGCTGTGGATGAACGTACTGCAAGGCGTTGGTTTCGAAAATTCAAGCCGGGAGATTTGTCTCTCCATGATGAGCCTCGCAGTGGACGACGACAGGTCTTGAATGACGGAGTCCTGAAGACGGCCATTGAAGAGGACAGTAGTCTAACGTGTGGAGAACAGTTCAACGTTTCTGATGAAACAGTTAGATTTCACCTGCACCGCCTAGGTAAGACGTACAAACTGAGCAAGTGGGTTCCGCAAACGCTGTTGGAGGTCCACAGGAGACAACGAGTGGCAGCCTGCGTATCGCTGCTTTCTTGCCACCGTACCGCATCCTTATTCAATGGAGTGCTTACCAGTGATGAAAAGTGGGTTCTGTACGTTCCAGACATTGGTTGTCTCCTCAGGATGCTGTACCTCACACCGCAAGACCGCCTATGCACCCACGCAAGATTATGCTTTGTGTCTGATGGACAGGTCGTCAAGTGGTTCATTATGAACTGCTACCAACGGGCCAAACGGTCACTGGAGACCTATACCCACAGCAATTGAAACGTGTGCAACAGGCATTGCGCCAGAAGGAGCAAACCATGGTGAATCGCAAAGGTGTGTTTTCCTCCATGACAACGCCAGGCCGCATGTCGCGCGAGTGGTCAGGGATACCATACAGGAACTTGGGTGGGAGACTTTGTGTCATCCACCTTATTCACCTGAACTTGCACCATCCGATTACCACCTCTTCCACTCCATGGATAATCATCTTCGTGGGAAATCCTTCACCAATGAAGCAGACTTGCAAAGCCCTCACTGACTTCTTTGCGTCAACCCCCCCCCCCAAGTTCTACCGCAAGGGCATTGAACAGCTGGAGACACGTTGGCAGAAAGTGCTGGATGCCGATGGCGATTAGTTCGAAGACTAAATATACCTTACACATACTGTAACGCGTTTTTTTTTCCTTTAAAAACGGACAGAACTTTTTTGGTTACCTTGTAGATCCTTGGGATACAAAATCGGTGGCTATTCATTACTCCACAGTACCTCTTTATTTTTCCGACGTATGAGGGTCAAGCAATTCAGTTTATAGGAACCAACAGCCATGATTTGATTATATTGGTGTAGACTTTGTGCAGAACCAACCACCCTTTTTCAAGAGCCGAATACAGACATGTAAACCTGACCGTATGTTGAAAGAAAGGAAACTAAAGCGGTTGTTTCAATTAATTTGCACAAGGGTGTACATTGTAAGGCGTTAATTAATCTTTTTGGTGTGTGATAAATAAACTGGACTTTGTTATCGAAGAGGATCCATACCTTTCCCAAGGGTATTAGAACGTAAATGAATGTAATGGATCCGACTGGAATTCGAACTCCGATTCCTCGCTTTTAATTACTCCGCCGTGACTCCTTATTTTTCCCACGTACGAGGGTCAAGCAATTCAGTTGCTAGGAACCGACAGCCAAATGCTTTGATTCTAGTGGTGAAGGCTTTGTGCAGAACCAACCACCCTTTTTCAAGAGCCGAATACAGAGACATGGTGCACAATGTGCCACTTGCTCCCCAAACGACCCTTCGCAGGTTTTGAATTCAGAGTTTCCATCCAAGGCTGTAGGACCAAGTCTGTCCTGGTATTTACCCATAGCGTGGGTGGGGAGAAGAAGGGAACAAGATTTTTTAGCACGTAGGTAAATGTAATGGATTCGACTGGAATTCGAACTCGGCTCTCCGAGCCGCTATCCATAACTCCACCATTATTTCTGATCAAAACACCTACTGTAAATAAATATATCATAGACATATTTTATGAAGCATTTTATAATAGATAATTATTGTGATTCCTTTCTCTATATAGATGCATTATAAATAATAAATAATGCTTTATAATGATTTAAGCATAGACTCGGCTATTTATTTACATAAGAGTGCATAAAGACCTGAGGAATTCGTAGACCAATCACAAGTTGTTTTTTTTGTTTTTTTGTCTGTAATATATTCGTTAATGTCTGCCGTGAAGCGGGCTTTTTGCGTCATTCCAAAATTGAAAAGCTGGGCTTTTGCCAAGAAGCGTCAATCACCATACATATATATATATATATGTATATATATATATATATATATATATATGCAGATTTTAAGCAATTCTATTTAATAATCAGAACATTCCCCTTCAGGGCCTGACCTTTGCAATAATGAAATTAAGCCTAATAAATTTCCTATTCAAATTCAAAATCTCTGACATTATAGTCAACTTTGATATGAACAAGGAAGCACTGATATATGTTTTTCCTTAATCAATTCGCCCCAAGCAAGGCGATGACGCTACTAAGCCGCTACTGGAAGTGAAAGAGACGGAAATTACTTTATAAGGAACCAGATCCAATCCTAAATATGAAAACATAGTCTAATTTGTTGTTCGATGAGGTTGTTCGGAAAACCGTTATTAATTACCGTATGTTTCATGTTGTTAAGAAAAGCAGACGAGTGGTTGAATTCTCTTGAGCTCTCTTGATGTAATGTGTTATAATTTATTTGTTATAATTTGTCATATCTAAAAAAACAAAAACCTCTATATAAAACTTTACTCCTATTCAAAAGACCGAGGAGGAGCGTGAAAACCTATTTACTCCATATCGCTAGTTCAAAATTATTATTTAGAAATAAGATATATTCGGATATTTGGTAGATACAACAAAAACTAAAGACATTTACTCTATACGATTGACTAATAAACATGCTGGTAAACGGATCGGTTTCTTATGCCACTGCAGATACATACTTGTGCTAATTAATTATAAAGGAAGATGTGGAGAGCTACGATGATCTAAACCCTTGTGTAAATTAATTGAACCAAAACGAATAATTCCGTTATCATTTTTTTTTCGAATTTTCTCATGAAACATGACCCAGTGCACATGTTCGTAATTCGTATGTCTATTCCACGACGTCGTTCCTTGCAGATTGACCACAGATTCTCGATTGGATTTAAATCTGGAGAGTTTTCGAGCTATTCGATAGTACTTTGATTTGCTCAATGGTAAGGCTTGCCATAGTGTTTGTGCAGCGTTACAATTTTCGTACACTTACTTGGAGTGACGTCCATCGTAAAAAATGACCGTAGGACAACTAATCGACAGTCGAGAAAATAGTGTCTCGGCGTGGTGAGAAGCTGATGCAATCACGGATAACGCAATATTTATCAAGGCCAAACAAATTTCATCATACACCCCGACAATAGAGTCATATTACTGCACAGCACTGCAAATGACCTAATCTGAGTAAAAAATTGAAATCGATTACACCCTGTCACACCAGTGTGTCTAAAACTGACCGTACGATGAAAGAAAGGGAACTGAAGTGGTTGTTTCATTTAATTTGCACAAGGGTGTAGTATATCATTCCTCATATCAATCTCAATCTTTGACTTGAAACATTTATCATTCATTTTATTCACTACATTTTGCGCTGCTGTGGTCATCACTTCCTTTCACAATTGTGGTACATGATGATATTGAAAGTAGAATAGTGCAATGTCCTCTTCCTTTTTCGCCTGGGGCGATGAGGTTACGCAGCTTCTCTCCGAATCAGGCTTCTAGATTTTACATGAAAAATCAGGAAATACAAAGCATCCGTCGATTTAATACAAAGTTTCCCTTCTCTTAGTCTCATTGCTACCCAAGTCTATAGGAACCAATCTATCCTGCTATTTTACCAATAGCTGGGGGGTAGAAGAGATGGATTAATATATGACTCAAGGACCTGACTCTCCGATTCCTCGATCCGAGCTGCAAACCATTAATCCACTTTCTCTCGATAATATTCATTTTCTTCAAAACCAAACCAGTAAACAAATCCTGAATTTTTTTTTGTGGAATGCTGAACGGTTTACTTGATTGAAAAGTTCACTGCGTCTTACTAGATAATTTTTCAGGTCGGAATCCATCTTTCAAAATTAAAAATCTATCATTCGTCCGTGAATTGACTAATATATAGCTCGAGATTCTCGACAAGATCTGATGAAAGGTATGTATTATTATCGGTCGTTACTTGTCATCTCGACTATCCCACAGGCGTGACGTGGCTTCTTTCTGTCTTTTCTATAAATATCATTATGCCAATTCTTTTCAAATGAGCTCCCCGAACTGCGTATATCAACTCGATGAATTTAAGTGTATTTCTAGATGGATTATTATTGCCCCATTGGTTTACTGTTGAAATAGCTTGATGTAACCGTAACTTCTATTCTCCACTACCGCTCTTAAAAAAAAAAACAGATCGCCGGAAGATGTCAATAATAACCATCTAACATTCCAACACCGATGCAGAGTCAGTGGAGACGCGAACCAAAACATAGATCCCCCAAACTTTACTGGCTAAAAGCCTTGTAGCGGATCCGTGTTATTAAATTAGGAAGCTCGTCTGTTTATTCCTGCTGGAAGAAGTTCCAACTACAACAACATGGCGGACTCAAGTTGAGTCCAATCGAAGATATAACGAAGACAGATACACACACACACACACACACACACACACACACACACATATATATATATAGTGACCATTGAAGTCAACACTTAAAGGCGACAGTCTGTTTCATGCTAGACGCAATCGTCAGGCCACTTCATATATATATATATATATATATATATATATATATATATATATTGGCTCCTGAAAAATGAATTTCGGTTGAGCTCTCTGGTTTGAGGTGTGGGTTTGTAAACAGTGACTATTTAAGCTAATATTGCACGACTCTTCGGCAGAATTGAGTCACTGTCAGTCACTGTGTGTTTATCTAATTCTAAAAATAAACACGCTAAAAATTCACCTTCATCTCTGCCGTGCGCCGATTGCCTACTGGTAGAAGTTCCGACTGACGCAAATTCAGTCGGGTTTTGATCCTAGCTAGAGGCAACCGGACGTCTAGCCACACTGGTGAGCTGTGAAACAGCGAAACAGTCTGTCTGTGGATGACAATATATATATATATATATATATATATATATATATATATATATATATATATATATATATATATATACAGGGTGTCCATAAAGTTCGTGTGCATTTTAAAAAATTTACAACTTTATTTGTATTCGTGATAGAAATAATTTGTTAAAAGGATTAGAAAGAAGTAAATCTATATTTTTTAACGTTTTATTGAAATTTTATTTAAGTTTCCACATGTCCACCATCATTAGCAATACAAAGGGTAATACAATTTTTTATCTATATTTCTTAGATGAGGTATTATGAACACTATTTACATTATTCTGACTATTGTCCTCATATTTTTTGCCATATTTATCACAACGTTTCGGCCCTTCAGTATCTGTCTATATTTCTGAGATGAGGTATTATGTACACTATTTACATTATTCGGACCATTGTCCTCATCTTTGTTGCCATATTTATTACAAGGTTTCGGCCTTTCAGTATCTGTCTATATTTCTGAGATGAGGTATTATGTGCACTATTTACATTATTCGGACTATTGTCCTCATCTTTGTTGCCATATTTATCACAACGTTTCGGCCTTTCAGTATCTGTCTATAATTCTTAGATGAGGTATTATGTACACTATTTACATTATTCGGACTATTGTCCTCATCTTTGTAGCCATATTTATCACGACGTTTCGGCCCTTCAGTATCTGTCTATATTTCTGAGATGAGGTATTATGTACACTATTTACATTATTCTGACTATTGTCCTCATATTTGTTGCCATATTTATCACAACGTTTCGGCCCTTCAGTATCTGTCTATATTTCTGAGATGAGGTATTATGTACATTATTTACATTATTCGGACTATTGTCCTCATATTTTTTGCCATGTTTATTACAATGTTTCGGCCCTTCAGTATCTGTCTATATTTCTGAGATGAAGTATTATGTACACTATTTACATTATTCTGACTATTGTCTTCATATTTGTTGCCATATTTATCACAACGTTTCGGCCCTTCAGTATCTGTCTATATTTCTGAGATGAGGTATTATGTACATTATTTACATTATTCGGACTATTGTCCTCATATTTTTTGCCATGTTTATTACAATGTTTCGGCCCTTCAGTATCTGTCTATATTTCTGAGATGAAGTATTATGTACACTATTTACATTATTCGGACTATTGTCCTCATCTTTGTTGCCATATTTATTACAACGTTTCGGCCCTTCAGTATCTGTCTATATTTCTGAGATGAGGTATTATGTACACTATTTACATTATTCGGACTATCGTCCTCATCTTTGTTGCTATATTTATCACAACGTTTCGGCCCTTCAGTATCTGTCTATATTTCTGAGATGAGGTATTATGTACACTATTTACATTATTCGGACTATTGTCCTCATCTTTGTTTCCAAAAACAAATTAGTATCTCTAAAATTACAAAATTGCCTGCAAAATATTTATAGTTTGATATGACTCTAAACAAAAACAGCCAACCAACTAACCGACGAACGTTCATGATAAGGCTTCTACGACAATGAGTGCCTATTCTACCTAGCTCACAGGGATATTCGGAAACGAGCAGTAGTCAATATAAGGATATAATTGTCTGTGGTCAGACGTCAGGTGAGCCAGTGTGAACTCCATTTACGATGATCAAGACAAGGCGATCGTAAATTATCAGCCGATGCATGTGAATGGATGCCAGATATGGTAATTAACTTTGTGAGACGGTGGAAAGAGTTGACGTTCTTCGCTCTCCGGTATAATGAAGGTTAGGAATTTCTTCTCTGGCCGACCACGCGTTCTTAATGATCGTGACCAAAAGTGACTACTTGGATTTGTCTGCAGTGACAGACAAGTGACAGTCGCTTAAACTTATCCAAATTCAACGCATGAGAAACCATATGCATATCCAGCAAGGCTGGTCAGTGTTTTTAGCTGCCATAGGCGACAGATATATTAGACACCCAATTCTATTCTGAATTATAGAAATACACACTAGAATTGTCTTCCGAAATTACCTCTTATAACAGTGAAAACAAATAGGTCAACTCTTGTACAAAATGGATATTCTTTTGAAACGTGCGAAATGCAAAATCCTTTAGTGTTTTAAGGGGTCTTTGAGACTTCAATCGTGTTAAATTCCTAAATACATTTTACAAGGAGGTGAAGAGACGTAACTGACAATCTCGCCATTAATATTACTTTACCAGCTAGACTTAAAATAGTGTACGTGATTTTCGTATTCATTTCCAGGTATATACATTATTTACATTATTCGGGCTGTTGTTAATTTCCCCCTGAAGGTTCTCCACTAACTTAAGCGAGTATTGAACACACACTCTTTGGTTCTCGTCACTGGATCTAACCAACGCCTTTATCCACTGTGCCACGTGGCCTCAAGGAGTGGCAGTGGGAACTTTCAGAGGGAAATTAACAGGAGATAACTGATAACTGACATCCATAAACATGGCAGGTGGAACTAGAACAGTCTACTCCAGTGAGCAAAATAAAGGGTTCAGTTCGACATTCCAAAAACCCCAAGAAGGCCGGAACGTACAATGGCCGAGAAGTTGTAATAAATATGGAGACAAAGATGAGGACAATAGTCCGAATAATGTAAATAGTATACATAATACCTCATCTCAGATATATAGACCGATACTGAAGGGCCGAAACGTTGTAATAAATATGGCGACAAAGATTAGGACAATAGTCCGAATAAGGTAAAGAGTGTACATAATACCTCATCTCAGAAATATAAACAGATACTGAAGGGCCGAAACGTTGTAATAAATATGGCGACAAAGATGAGGACAATAGTCCGAATAATGTAAATAATGTACATAATACCTCATCTCAGATATATAGACAGATACTGAAGGGCCGAAATGTTGTAATAAATATTGCAACAAAGATGAGGACAATAGTCCGAATAATGTAAATAGTGTACATAATACCTCATCTCAGAAATATAGACAGATACTGAATAGTCGAAACGTTGTAATAAATATGGCAACAAAGATGAGGACAATAGTCCGAATCATGTAAATAGTGTACATAATACCTCATCTCAGAAATATAGACAGATACTGAAAGGCCGAAACCTTGTAATAAATATGGCAACAAAGATGAGGACAATGGTCCGAATAATGTAAATAGTGTACATAATACCTCATCTCAGAAATATAGACAGATACTGAAGAGCTGAAACGTTGTAATAAATATGCCGACAAAGATGAGGACGATAGTCTGAATAATGTAAATAGTGTACATAATACCTCATCTCAGAAATATAGACAGATTCCAGGTATATGTTTGCTGTTTTTTCGTGCGATATTTGCTTGGATATTTAATAAATTTTTACTTTCTCTAAGTGCTTTTCATTTTTTTTTTAAATTAATTTGTTTCTTTTGTCGGACTTTGTTTTCCGTTTTAAATTTTCTGTCTTTTATTCTTTTTTTTTTATTTGAATTCTTTTTCTTAATGTTTCTCTTATTTCTTTGGTGCCCCTTTTTTTACAATTCTTCATTTTTTTCATTCGTCTTTTCTTCGCCATTTCTTCTTTCTTATTTCCTTCTTTTCCTATTCCTAAATTTTTCTTCATTTATTTTTCATATATTTCGCAAATATTGGTTCTTTTTTTTCGATATGTTTTCTTTAATCTTCTTTCTTTCTTTCTTTCTTTTTTCTTTCAATCTTTCTTTCTTTATGTCTTTCTTTCTTTCGTTCTTGAATTCTTTCGTTCTGCATTTCTTTCTTTCTTTGTTAATTTCTATTTTTCTTTCTTTCTCTGTTTCTCTCTATTTTTCTTTCTTTGGCTCCGCCTCTTCTCTTTCTTTCTGTCTGTCTGTCAGTTTTTCGTTGGTTATGTCTTTCATTCTTTCTTTCCACTTTTCTTACATATTGTCCGCCTCTTTTCTGTCTTTCTCTCTTTCCCTTTTTTTTTGGTTTATTCAGTGTATTCTTTCTTTCTTTCTGTCTTTCTTTCTATTCTTCATTTTTCTTTCTTTCTTTCTTTCTTTCTATTTCCTGACTGTCTGTGTGATCTTTTTCGTCCGTCTCTTTCTTTTTTTCTTTCTGTCTGCCTGGCTTTCATCGTATCTTTCTTTCATTCTTTCTATCTGTTTATTATTCTTTCTTTCTGTCTTGTGTGGTTTTATTTTTCATCCGTCTTTTTCTTTCTTTCTTTCTTTCTTTCTTTCTTTCTTTCTTTCTTTCTTTCTTTCTTTCCTCCCTTCCTTCCTTCCTACCTTCCTTCCTTACTTCCTCCCTTCCTTCCTTCCTTCCTTCCTTCCTTCCTTCCTTCCTCCCCCTTTCCTTCCTTACTTCCTCCCTCCCTTCCTTCCTTTCTTTCTTTCTCTATGCTTGCCTTTCTGTCTTTCTGTTTGTCTGGCTTTCTTTCTTTCTTTCCTTCGTTCTTTCTATCTGACTGTTTTGATTTCTTTCTGTTTTTAAGCTCATTGAAACAAACTACCATGTATGAATGCGAGTCTTAGGCCGATATTTCGAGATAGCTCCTCTCTACACACCATTGCTAAACCACACTCGCTTCCTCCTAGAAACAATTCTACTATTACCTGTTTAACTTCCACTTGAAATAAAACAACGAAAAAAAAAAAGAGAAAAGTGTCAGTCGTTCATGTAACTTTGGGAATTGTCGATAGACAGTGAGAAGTCTGAGATGTCACGGAGTGCAACAAAGTTTTTCTTGAATGATTGATACAAAACGCATATTTTGGGACTTGTAATATACACTGGTAGCATGTAAATACAATGATAGTTTGTAACAATGTAACATGATATCATGAAAATATTGGAACAAATGGGCGCGTGGCCTAGTGTTTAGAACGTTCAATTACCGACTAAGCGGACCGGTTTCCAATCTCTCCAGTGACAATTTGTGATTTATTGCTGTTATAAATCTGTGTAGGCAATTTGTGATTTCTTGCTGTTATCGACCTGAGGAGGCAATTTATGACGTTGTGCTGTTATCGACCTGAGGAGACAATTCATGGCTTCGTGCTGTTATCGACTTGAGGTAGCAATTTGTGATTTCTTTCTCATCGATATGTGTAGGCAATTTGTGATTTCTTGCTATTATCGACCTGAGGAGTTGATTTATGACTTCGTGTTGTTATGAACCTGAGGAGACAATTTATGACGTCGTGTTGTTATCAACCTGAGAAGGCAATTTGTAATGTCATGCTGTTATCGACCTGAGGATTCAATTTATGACGTAGTGGTGTTATCACCCTGGGGAGATAATTTATAATGTCTTGCTGTTATCGACATGATGATTCAATTTATGACTTCGTACTGTTATAGACCCGAGGAGACAATTTATGACTTCGTGCTGTTATCGACCTGAGGAGACAATTCATGGTTTCGTGTTGTTATCGACCTGAGGAGACAATTCATGGCTTCGTGCTGTTATCGACATGAGGTAGCAATTTGTGA
>OZ038518.1:60719579-60727079 GCA_964036315.1 Acanthosepion esculentum | reverse complement strand
GTCCGAATAATGTAAATAGTGTACATAATACCTCATCTCAGAAATATAGACAGATACTGAAGGGCCGAAACGTCGTGATAAATATTGCAACAAAGATGAGGACAATAGTCCGAATAATGTAAATAGTGTACATAATACCTCATCTCAGAAATATAGACAGATACTGAAGGGCCGAAACGTTGTAATAAATATGGCGACAAAGATGAGGACAATAGTCCGAATAATGTAAATAGTGTACATAATACCTCATCTCAGAAATATAGACAGATACTGAAGGGCCGAAACGTTGTAATAGATATGGCGACAATGATGAGGACAATAGTCCGAATAATGTAAATAGTGTACATAATACCTCATCTCAGAAATATAGACAGATACTGAAGGGCCGAAACGTTGTGATAAATATTGCAACAAAGATGAGGACAATAGTCTGAATAATGTAAATAGTGTACATAATACCTCATCTCAGAAATATAGACAGATACTGAAGGGCCGAAACGTTGTAATAGATATGGCGACAATGGTGAGGACAATAGTCCGAATAATGTAAATAGTGTACATAATACCTCATCTCAGAAATATAGACAGATACTGAAGGGCCGAAACGTTGTGATAAATATTGCAACAAAGATGAGGACAATAGTCCGAATAATGTAAATAGTGTACATAATACCTCATCTCAGAAATATAGACAGATACTGAAGGGCCGAAACGTTGTAATAAATATGGCGACAAAGATGAGGACAATAGTCCGAATAATGTAAATAGTGTACATAATACCTCATCTCAGAAATATAGACAGATACTGAAGGGCCGAAACGTTGTAATAGATATGGCGACAATGATGAGGACAATAGTCCGAATAATGTAAATAGTGTACATAATACCTCATCTCAGAAATATAGACAGATACTGAAGGGCCGAAACGTTGTGATAAATATTGCAACAAAGATGAGGACAATAGTCTGAATAATGTAAATAGTGTACATAATACCTCATCTCAGAAATATAGACAGATACTGAAGGGCCGAAACGTTGTAATAGATATGGCGACAATGGTGAGGACAATAGTCCGAATAATGTAAATAGTGTACATAATACCTCATCTCAGAAATATAGACAGATACTGAAGGGCCGAAACGTTGTGATAAATATTGCAACAAAGATGAGGACAATAGTCCGAATAATGTAAATAGTGTACATAATACCTCATCTCAGAAATATAGACAGATACTGAAGGGCCGAAACGTTGTGATAAATTTTAATCCGAATTAAAAGCAAATATACGAAGTTTAGAACGGCTCATGATGAAACCTAATAGGCATTCATTGTCTGTTATATTTATCAATATGTCTTGAAATATATATATATATATATATATATATATATATTAGGGTATTACATCAAAAGCATGTAAAAAACGCTACACAAATGCAATCATGTTTTGATGCGTATTAGCACATCTCATAAGGTGTTAGAAAATAATGTTAGAATTGGACTACATATATGTATATAATTTTACATATATATATATATATATATATATAGTCGGCTGACTACTTAACACTTTCCTTTTCTTTCCCTCTCTTAATCTCTCTTCGATCTCTACATATCCCTCTGTCGCTCTCTCTCGCTCTCCCCCTCTCTCTCTCTCTCTCTCTCTCTCTCTCTCTCTCTCTCTCATTTCTGTCACCCATACAAAACAAACAACTTTATTTTCAAATTCTCTGTCTACCCCTCTTAGGTCTAAATCTCTTTTCTTTTTTCTCTATATTTTTCATTACCTTTTTTTCTTTTCTTTTCTTTTTCTTTTTTTGCTTGTATCTGGATGGATTTAAAATCGATTTATTCTTATAATTTATTGTTGTTTTTTGGTTTGAAGAGATGGGCGTCTGATTCCGTGAAATAAATTATTACCAATAGATTTCTAAGGACTCCGCTTTCATTATATATATATATATATATATATATATATATATATATATATATAATATATATATATATATATATATATATAAGTATATATGTGTGTGTGTGTGTGTGTGTGTGTGTGTGTGTGTGTGTTATGCCGTGTGGTTAGAAGGTTCGCATTCTGACCATGACAATCGAGTTCGAATCTCACCTTGATCGATTTGTCAGGATGGAGACTTTGGAAAGTGCCTGAAAACCATACCCTGGGTTGAGCCAAGCCTTGTGAGTGAAATTGGGCCCGTCAATAGCACGAACTCACAAGTCATCATGGTTGAGGAATTGACGTGCTGGCTGTGTTCAAATTGTTGATAACTCTTGATATCACGCTCTCTCCCAGAAACTGTAAGGTCTGCTCAGCATAGTTGCAGTGTAAACCACAGGTGGAATCTGTAGGTGTTGAATAAATACAAAGGCGCCTGAGCAAGCGCCTACAACAGGGATTGGCTTGCCGCCCTGGTAGACGGATATTCTCGAATACTATATATATATATATGTGTGTGTGTGTGTGTCGTGTGAGAAGGTATAAGGTGTTCTAGAGATGTTCTAATAAAGGGTATTTATTTAATTTTACCTAAGTCTGCATAGTAAATCAAATATTTGAATTTGTTTTAATTTGATGAAGTCTTTAAACTGTCGCTTTACTTCTACTAATCCTGCATTCTGCAAGGAACCGACAGTTTTCGTGAAAACAGAAAAAAAGAAACTGCAAATGAAAAAATGCCAAATGGGTGAGCCATTTTTTTATAGATACAAATATAAATTTTGTGTTGTGTTGTTGTCGATCGAACAAGTTTAGCGTCTGTATTTGGAGAAAGGTGATGGAGAGACAGAGTGTAGGAATGAAAGGGAAGAGTTTTAGAGAACGTGAGGCTAACAGATTTATGACGTTCGAATAGTTGGCAAATGTCAATTGGGAAACAAAGTCTGCTGTTCTAAATATTGCGGAGAAATATTTGGAGATGCACATTATTTAGTAAAATGAGGACTGAGAGAGAGAGAGAGATAGATAGAGAGAGAGAGAGAGAGAGAGAGAAATAAGAATGAAAGAGAGATATGGGACAGAATAGGAGAGACAGAAACAAAATGTTGTGGATTCCGGGATGAATCCGATATCAGTGAATAAGGAATGGATAAGGAATGGATAAGGAAAATAAATGTATTAACGTAATAATACAAACTGGTAATACGGGTTAGTAGATCCAGGAATGCGGGTTAGTAGCACTAATATATATATATACAGTTTTGCTATTGAAGTATCGCGGTATGACTCCTTACTGAGTCTACGTGCTCGCTAACTGTGACGCTTGCCGCCGTCTCTGTGTGTGACTTACTCGACTACTACTGAACTCTACTACTCTTCTGTCGTTCCGTCTCGACCCCTTGACGATGTTCAACAACACGGCCACGTGCGTCGAATGTGGCACAACGCCGGTTTAATGTGGGCTTTCCGAGCCCGTAGAACCCGTATAAACGGGATCGGGTTGGTCAACATCCCCGAACGAGGCTCTGCCCTTCGGCGGAGCCTCGTCCAGCTTCCTCTCTGGCAACAGGCAGAGTGTTCGACCGTCTAGCCAAGTCGTCCAAAAGACTGACTCGAACTGTGACTGTCTCGACCCCTTGATTGTTCGGGTATTCACTGGTAGTAGTATATGTATACCTTGGGTGAGTCCATTTGTGTGAAAAAAGGGGAGACTCCTCAATACAAAACAAATAATTAAAACGAAGACAAATAGTGTAAAACATAGCGACGGAGAGAGAGAGACAGTGAGAGAAAGAGAGAAAGAGAGAGAGACGTAGAGGGACATACAGAGAGAGAGAGAGAGAGAAAGAGAAAGTGATTAAAGAATATAATGAAAGATAGAGGAAGAAATAGTAAGCGAAAAAAAGATATCCAAAGACCGAATGAAAGAAAAATTAATACGAGTAATTTATACATCAGTAATTATAAAAAGAAATCCGTTTTTAATTACTATGATGAAACTGAAGAATGTTCTACCGCACTAATGGAGTATCTAATAGTTCTAACGATCGGCAAATGTCAATTGGGAACAAATTCTGCTATTCTAAATATGGCGGAGATGAAGATTATTTAGTAAAGTGAAGACTTAGAGAGGAAGAAAGAAAAAAGAATAAGAATGAAAGAGAGATGTGACAAAAAAGGGGCAGAAAAGGAGAGACCGAAACAAAGCATAATTAAAACGGAGACAAAGAGAGTAAAACATAGCGACACAGAGCGAGAGAGGGAGGAGATAGAGAGAAGAGAGAGAAAGAGGGGAGAGAGAGAGAAAAAGAGAGAGAGAAGAAGAGAGAGAAGAAGAGAGAAAGAAGAAGAGAGAGAGAAGAAGAGAGAGAAGAAGAGAGAGAGAATAAGAGAGAGAAGATGAGAGAGAGAAAAAGAAGCCAGAGAGAGAGAGAAGAGAAAAAGAGGGAAGAGAGAGAGACAAGAAGAGAGAAAGAAGAAGAAGAGAGAGAAGAAGAGAGAGAGAAAAAGAAGAGAGAAGAAGAGAGAGAAGAAGAAAGAGAGAATAAGAGAGAGAAAATGAGGGAGAGAAGAAGAAGCCAGAGAGAAAGAAGAAGAAGAAGAGAAAGAAGAAGAGAGAGAGAGAGATGAAGAAGAAGAGAGAGAGAAGAAGAGAGAGAGAAGAAGAAGAAGAAGAAGAAGAAGAGAGACAGTAGAAGAAGAAGAGAGAGAGACGAAGAGAAAGAGAGAAGGACAGAGAGAGAGAGAAAGACAGAGAGAGGGGGGGTAAAGAAAGAATGAAAGATAAAGGAAGAAATAGTAAGTTTGTGGCAAGAGAGAGAAAGAGTGAGCCTAAGACCGACAGAAAGAAAAACACTGACCAAGACAGAAAGAGATATAGATGAAATCTGTTATTGTAAATATTGCAGAGAAATATTTGGAGATGTACATTATTTAGTAAAATGATGACTGAGAGAGAGAGAGAGAGAGAGATAGAGAGAGAGAGAGAGAGAGAGAAAGAGAGAAAGAGAAATAAGAATGAAAGTGATTAAAAAAATGTGACAGAAAAGGAGAGAACGAAACAAATCATAATTAAAACGGAGAAAACGAGAGTAAAACATAGCGACAGAGAGGGAGAGAGAGGGGGGGGGACATAGAGAGACATAGAGTGAAAGAGAGAGTAAAGAAAATAATGAAAGGTAAAGGAAGAAATAGTAAGGTTGAGGAGGCAAGAGAGAGAAAAAGAGAGCCTGAGACCGAAAGAAAGCAAAACACTGACCAAGACAGAAAGAGAATTACAAGAATCCCTCGATTAATGCGACTAATTTATACATCAGTAAATATAAGAAGAAATCAGTTTTGAATTACTAGGGTTAAACTGAAGAATGTTTTACCGCACTAACCGAATATCATGTATGCACTAATCGAATTTTGGTATGTAAAAAATTTAGCGCACTAATCGAAAACATATTTATCGAATGCGGATTAATCGAGTGATTCCTGTATATTGCAGCATGATTTGTGAGTGTCCACGAGTGACCCATACCGTTTTACAGCGTGATACACAGGGAAATGTTTGGAGGTAGAAATGATTAAAAGACTGAAGAAAAGACTATGACAGTGAGATTTATAACATTGCCACGCCCGTCCAATATCCGGGGTGATGGCAACATACACGTTGACTAAAAGTTCAATTCGGAGATGTCAGCAATCAGAGAGCAAGAACAGAGAGAGAGAAGAATGAAAGAGGGAAGAGAGAGAGAAGAAGAGAGAGAGAAAAAGAGAGAGAGAAGAAGAGAGAGAGAAGAAGAGAGAAAGAGAGAAGAGAGAAAGAAGAAGAGAGAAAGAGAGAAGAGAGAGAGAAGAAAGAGAGAAGAAGAAGAAGAAGAAGAAGAGAGAGTAGAAGAAGAGAGACAGTAGAAGAAGAGAGAGAGAAGAAGAGAAAGAGAGAAAGACACAGAGAGAGAGAAAGACAGAGAGAGAGAGAGAAGAAGAGAGAGAGAAGAAGAGAGAAAGAAGAAGAGAGAAGAGAGAGAAGAGAGAGAGAAGAAAGAGAGAAGAAGAAGAAGAAGAAGAGAGAGTGGAAGAAGAAGAGAGACAGTAGAAGAAGAAGAGAGAGAGAAGAAGAGAAAGAGAGAAAGACAGAGAGAGAGAGAGAAAGACAGAGAGAGAGAGAGAGAGAGGGTGGGGTAAAGAAAGAATGAAAGATAAAGGAAGAAATAGTAAGTTTGAGGCAAGATAGAGAAAAAGAGAGCCGAAGACCGAAAGAAAGAAAAACACTGATCAAGAGAGAAAGAGATATACAGGAAATCTGTTATTCTAAATATTGCAGAGAAATATTTAGAGATGTACATTATTTAGTAAAATGATGACTGAGAGAGAGAGAGAGAGAGAGAGAGAGAGAGAGAGAGAGAGAGAGAGGGGGGAAGAAGAGAGACAAGAAAAGGAGAGAGAAGAGAGAGAGAGAGAGGAAGAAGAGAGAGAGAAGAAGCGAGAGAGACGAAGAAAGAGAGAAAGACAGAGAGAGAGAGACAGAGAGCGAGGAAGAGAGATCATGATAGGTATTGTTTACTAATAGTAGTTTATTGACAACCTGACTTCAGGACGTAGGCGATCATGTCTCTCCACAATTTCCTATCTTTTTTTCCTTTTTCTCCAAATCCTTGTTTCACCATCCATTATTCAAGCTCACGATGTATGATATGCATTGTTTTCCTATGTCCATCTTGCCATCAATCTACCCCGTGTGTATAATATTTCCAAACCCTCTTTCCTCATTATATGTCCTAGAAATTTCAACTGTCTCTTCATGATGCTAATTAAAAGTTTTCTTTTTTTTTTCTATTTTCTTGAAAACCTCGTCGTTGCTCACATGTTCGGTCGATTGTATCCTCAGCATCCTTCTGTAGAAGCTCATTTCTCTTGATTCAAATTTCTACTTCACCTTTGAGGAGATTGTCCAGCATTCCCTACCATATAGGGGGATGGATATCCCATAACAGATCTTTTATCTACTCCTGACAAAATTATCCTGTTTCTTAATACTTGTTCTTAGCTTCTGTAAAGCATCTTTGTCTATCCTAATGAACCTCCGGATTTCATTATCGCATTTTCTGTCTTCTGTTAAAACACTTCCTAGATATTTTTTTCTTTGGCTTGATTTTGCTATCTCCGATTTGTAAATAGCATTTTTGGTTCATTCTTTTCCTCACAGCCATGACTCTGGCTTTTGCATTTGAGGTTTGATCCTTTCTTCTACCTTTACTTCTGTAGGAGTTTTTGTAGTTTTCTTTCCGTCTCTACCATCAATACTGCGATATTTGCATATCTTATCTTGTTAAGATTGCAGCCCTAGAAATGATTCTTATTTGGACGTCTAATTCTCTCAGACTCGTCTCACTTTTTAGGTTGAATAAATCCGGTGACAAGACACATCCTTGTCTTACAACCCTTTCTATATTTATATTAATAACAGAGGAATGGGTTGATTAATTTTTTCTTATTATTCATGTACCATAACATTTCATCAAATGAGCGATCATGGTCCTTCACAACATTTGTTGCTGTAA
>OZ038518.1:60709579-60714579 GCA_964036315.1 Acanthosepion esculentum | reverse complement strand
CTATCACTCAGGGTGGACAAGCTTGGTCACTTGAGGTTTCTTAAAGAACAGTCGGTTGCACATTTCGGCTTTAGCCAGGGGTCATTGCCGACCAGAATGGGAAATTAATACTCACAAAACAGATGTCCAGTTTAATTCCCTTGAAAGTTCAGGTTGTGTGTGTGTGTGTCTATACCTGAATCAATGACAGAGTTAAAAAAAATAGTGCTAACAAATTAAAAACGAAAAATAAAATGTAAATAGAATTTTATTCATTATCGAAATATTTCTGAAAAGTTCAAATAAAGCACTGAAATTATCTTCTTTTAAGTTGTAAAAATTTAATTGCTTTTTTTCGCTGAGAACTTAATGGTGATGTTTTTACAAGACTGAAACGGAAATTGGTCTCAATTTCCTGTGTGTCCTCTGAGCCGGATTCAGCCAACATTTTACCTGAATACAATTTTCATATTAAATTTTTATAAGTTTAACCGAAATCTTCATTATTGTCGCAGGGAATAAACCCGACATTTCCTCTATGTTCATGTCTATGATATCAGGATCTATGTATTCGGCACTTGATAACTATATTCGTAGTCGTGTCTTAATGCATATTAGAGGACCTGTATTTTCAAAGATAAACACCTTAAACATTGGTTAACGTAGGTAAATGCTAACAAAATTGAAATGGAAATTGGCCTCAGTTCCCTGTATGAGTGTGGGCTGAAAAGATCGTAGGCTAATTCTAGACCCGTGAAATCATGCATGAATTAATTCCAACTCTTCTGATTAATAACTACATCGTTTCTTTCCAGGAAAACTCATATATAACAGTTCAAAAAGAGTGCTCATCTTGTTAGTAAAAAAAGTCATCAACTGTTGGGGAACACAGCCATATCATAAGAGTAGTGAGAGTGAGCAAACTGTTCAAAGACACACGCAGAGTGGGCATTAAAACAAAAAAAACTTGTGTGCTAAAATTGTCTATAATGAAACAAACTCACTTTCGTCAGTTTTTTGTTGACTTTTGATTTTGACAGCCTTTCGTAACTGCCCCAGCAAGTTGGTGTAGTAACCTGCTTTGAGGATGTAGCCATTTGGAAGATAGGCAATAAACATAATACATTTTGCATTCTAAACAACTAAAACCATCACCTTCCCTGCAGTTAAAACGACCTTGGCCTACTTTGGAAAAGGTGAGGTGGCATCTTTCAGTTGTATAGATTGTTCATTTGTCTCATCAACCGTTGGGGAACACAGACACATCACGAGAGTAGTGAGGGTGAGCAACCAGTTCAAAGACACACTTACGCACAGTGGGCATTAAAACAAAAGACTTGTGTGCTGGAATATTCTATAATGAAAGAAACTCACTTTCGTCTGTTTTTTTATTGTCACAAGAAATGTCTTGTCAATCTAAATGTTGTCAGGATGTGCACCAAAAGATATCAAGGCGACTGATATTGATAAATGAGATCTTCTTTATTAACTGGTGATAGATTAACTCATGGTGCAGTTTCTCAGCTTTTACACGTTTTTCAGTTATTGGTGTGATTTGAACTAACATTTTGCTGCCAACATAATCTCGAAGCTTTGAAGCGTACGCTTCAAGATATGCAATGAGCAGATTCTTGGATTGAAGGTATTGTGAGAATTGTTAAAAAAAATTCCTAAGCCTCACTCCTGGAAGGAGGGCCATAACTGAACATTTTTGACGTTTCTAATCACTTACACTTCTAATAAAACTAAAAAAAAACAACTAATTCAAATGTATAACTTATTGTCTGTGCATTCGATGCCCATGCAAAGGTGAGAGGTTTGCGACAAATATAAACAATGTGTCCATTGTTTATATTTGTCGCAAACCTCTCACCTGCAAAGCGCGAGCAGTCAGAGTTACCTGAAAAATATGTATGACACCCAAGGGAATCCATGAGGACATCTCACAGACACTTGCCGAGGACTTCCCTTTCTATGGAACTGTGAAGTGCACAGGAACAGCACAGAAAGAAGACCTTCGGTCAGGTCGTTCAAATTCTTTAACCACTGATGAACAATTGATAAGATTCACCGTATGGTTTTGGACAACAGACGTCTCACTGTCTAGCAGTTAGCTATGTCCGTAGGCATTATTTACTGTCCATACTGTTTTAACTCAGATCTTTGGGATGGGAAAGGTGTTTGCAAGATGGTCCCGAAGATTTGCTGACACCAGAGCAGATGATGAAAAGAGTTGATATCTTCATCGCATTTCTGGACCGCTTTCAATCTAACCCTGAGAATTTCCGCTGAAGATTAGTAAATCAAGATGAAAGCTGTCGTCGCCGATCTGAACCTGAATCACAGATTCAAATAAAGCAGTGGGAACACTGGTTATCCACCTACGACGAAGTTAAAGCAGGCAGAGTATGTTGGCAAGGTAATGGTTTCTGTTTTTTTTATTCTGAAGGCGTAATCCTGATAGACTTCTTGGAAAGGGGGGAAACTATTAATGAACATTAGTACGCATCAGAATTAAGAAAACTGAAGTAAGCAATAAACCAAAACCCTGAGGAAAGTTGATGTCAGTTGCTCCAGGATATCGCGTCCATTCACTCTGCTCAGGTTTGAGTAGCTGAATCATGTAGCTTTGAATAACCGACACAACCACCTTTAATCAACAGATTTAGCTACATCTGAATTTTTCATGTTACCTAAACTCAAATCCTATTTGCGTGGTCGCCATTTTGAAATCATTGATAAGATCATATTTGCTGTGGAGGTTTTGGAGGAGCGGGACGACAATTTCTTCCATGATAAGATTTGCAATGGTTAAGCATCGTTGTCGACCTGCTTTGATGTCAATTGGGTGCTAAATTTAAAAGTAGTGATAAAGTGTTTTGATTCTCCAACTCCTAGGTGAAGCTTAGAACATTTTGAACAACCCTCGTAGTTATCGCCTGTGATTTCCGGCAAATTCTTTCGGTAATCAATAGAGCTCAACGAACTCCGCAAATTGATACATGCTTGAAAAGGTTCTCCCATTTCAAGCATGAAAAGCAATCCTCCTGATACTCGACCATGATGCACTCACCTACCGATCCAACTCATGAAATGCTATGCACGGTGTTTCTGCTCGAAGGCTGGAAATGAATGGGATATTTACTCTAGTTTATTTTACTTCACTGATGAAAATCATATACATATATAGAATTCTTACGAGTACGGATCAAAGCTCACAAGATCCATGCCATCAAGTCATTCATTCATTTATTATTATTATTATTATTATTATTATTATTATTATTGTTATTATTATTATTATTATTATTATTATTATTATTTTTATTTCCTTTGATATCTGGCGTTTACACATTTCTTTCCGGGTCCCGCCCAGGGACCTAAGGTTAGAAATGGCATCATGACACTTTCTACTGCAAAAAAAAAAATTATTACATAGATAAAGATTATTATTATTGTTATTTTTATTTCCTTTGATATCTGGCGTTTACACATTTCTTTCCGGGTCCCGCCCAGGGACCTAAGGTTAGAAATGGCACCATGACACTTTCCACTGCAAAAAAAATAAAAAAAATAAAAATAAAATAAAATAAAAAAAATAATTACATAGATAAAGCCCTTCGTAAAGTGTGGGCTGTACTTGTCAGAACAATTTTTGTATCTCTTTGAGGCATGGACTTCTAGGGATCCCTTCAATCAGCCTACTGGAATCTTTTCCAACCAATCCTAGGGCTCCAACTACAACAGTAATTGTTGATCTTCCCATGTGTCACATTTTTGAGATTTCTATTTCAAGGTCCTTGTATTTTGACAGTTTTTCGAATATCTTCAAAGATACATTGCAGTCTGCAGGGACTGCCATATCAATAAGGAGGCACTTATTTTGATTGTGGTCTTTAATAACAATGTCTGGGCGGTTGGCTTTTATTGTTCTGTCAGTGTGTATTGTGTAGTCCTATAGAATTGTAACAGGTCCTATCTCCGTAACCGGGTCAGGGTGGTGTTCGTACCAGTTTCTTCCAGTTTCCTTCCCATAGGAGTTGCAAATTTTCCAGTGCAGATATTGGCCCACTCTGTCATGCCGGGTTTTATATTCAGTGGGTGCCTTATTATTATTATTGTTATTATTATTGTTGTTGTTGTTGTTATTATTATTATTATTATTATTATTATTATTATTATTATTATTATTATTATTATTATTATTAATTCTGCACAGTTTTCAGTTTCAACTGGTGGTCTTCCATTATGGGTGTACTTTTTTTAAGCATTTCCCTCCGAGCATTTACTGAAAGTGAAAGGATATTAGAAAAAGTAAAACATTATTTGTGGGCGATAAATGTAAATGAACACGAATTAAGACAACAAAAGATAACGATTGACATGGCATATAAATTTTTGAACATCAACTTTAACTGGAAACCAAGAGGCCGGAAGTGAGTTCCGCAAGCAAGAGGTGAGAGAGAAGAAACTGTTAGCATAGAACTTACGCTTGCATCTAGCCTCTCTGCAGTAAAATATTGAGAGCTAGCTGCCAATCCAGTGCTGCTCTCAAATCAGTAAAGTCGAAGTCCTAAAGAGGAAAGTTAATCAGAATATTTAACATGAAAATACTTATTTAAATGGCACAATGAAGTTACAGTACGCAGATTCTGCTTTTAATTTTATCAAGAATCGCAAAATATGTGACAGAAGAACCAGACGAGATGGGACAGCAACATGCAACGCATAGATAAATAATAGATTTATAAATATCTAAGTTTCTGGCGAGAAAATTTGCCTTGCACAGGTTCGGCAACCTACGGCACGCGTGCCACGCGTGAAACTTCAAGCAATATCCATGGCACGCAGCCGCAAATGACATCACGAAGTCCGAACCAATTAAAACTACGAGGCAAAGAAGAATATTTAGCGGTTTCAAATTTAATCTATGCTAAATTATATATACTATATATAAAATATATTGTAGAACAGGTATATTGACCTTGACTTGTATAAAAATACGTATGCTGTTGGCACAC
>OZ038518.1:60699579-60702079 GCA_964036315.1 Acanthosepion esculentum | reverse complement strand
TGTCTTTTCTACTCGTCTTTCTATTTCCTTCTTAATTATATTTTACACATCTTTCTTTCCACTCGCCTTTTTCTTTCTTTCTTTCTTTCTTTCTTTCTTTCTTTCTTTCTTTCTTTCTTTCTTTCTTTCTTGTCTTTTCTACTCGTCTTTCTATTTCCTTCTTAATCATATTTTACACATCTTTCTTTCCACTAGCCTTTTTCTTTCTTTCTCTCTTTCTTTCTTTCTTTCTTTCTTTCTTGTCTGTTCTACTCGTCTTTCTATTTCCTTCTTAATTATATTTTACAAATCTTTCTTTCCACTCGCCTTTTACTTTCTTTCTTTCTTTCTTTCTTTCTTTCTTTCTTTCTGGTCTTTTCTACTCGTCTTTCTATTTCCTTCTTAATTATATTTTACACATCTTTCTTTCCACTCGCCTTTTTCTTTCTTTCTTTCTTTCTTTCTTTCTTTCTTTCTTTCTGGTCTTTTCTACTCGTCTTTCTATTTCCTTCTTAATTATATTTTACACATCTTTCTTTCCACTCGCCTTTTTCTTTCTTTCTTTCTTTCTTTCTTTCTTTCTTTCTTGTCTTTTCTACTCGTCTTTCTATTTCCTTCTTAATTATATTTTACACATCTTTCTTTCGACTCGCCTTTTACTTTCTTTCTTTCTTTCTTTCTTTCTTTCTGGTCTTTTCTACTCGTCTTTCTATTTCCTTCTTAATTATATTTTACACATCTTTCTTTCCACTCGCCTTTTTCTTTCTTTCTTTCTTTCTTTCTTTCTTTCTTTCTTTCTTTCTTTCTTTCTTGTCTTTTCTACTCGTCTTTCTATTTCCTTCTTAATTATATTTTACACATCTTTCTTTCCTCTCGCCTATTTCTTTCATTCTTTCTTTCTTTCTTTCTTTCTTTCTTTCTTTCTTTCTTTCTTGTCTTTTCTACTCGTCTTTCTATTTCCTTCTTAATTATATTTTACACATCTTTCTTTCCACTCCCCTTTTTCTTTCTTTCTTTCTTTCTTTCTTTCTTTCTTTCTTTCTTTCTTTCTTGTCTTTTCTACTCGTCTTTCTATTTCCTTCTTAATTATATTTTACACATCTTTCTTTCCTCTCGCCTATTTCTTTCTTTCTTTCTTTCTTTCTTTCTTTCTTTCTTTCTTTCTTTCTTTCTTGTCTTTTCTACTCGTCTTTCTATTTCCATCTTAATTATATTTTACACATCTTTCTTTCCTCTCGCCTTTTTCTTTCTTTCTTTCTTTCTTTCTTTCTTTCTTTCTTTCATCCTTGTCTTTTCTAGTCGTCTTTCTATTTCCTTCTTAATTATATTTTACACATCTTTCTTTCCTCTCGTCTATTTCTTTCTTTCTTTCGTTCTTTCTTTCTTGTCTTTTCTACTCATCTTTCTATTTCCTTCTTAATTATATTTTACACATCTTTCTTTCCACTGGCCTTTTTCTTTCTTTCTTTCTTTCTTTCTTTCTTTCTTTCTTTCTTTCTTTTTTTCTTTCTTTCTTTCTTGTCTTTTCTACTCGTCTTTCTATTTCTTTCTTAATTATATTTTACACATCTTTCTTTCCTCTCGCCTATTTCTTTCTTTCTTTCTTTCTTGTCTTTTCTACTCGTCATTCTATTTCCTTCTTAATTATATTTTACACATCTTTCTTTCCACTCGCCTTTTTCTTTCTTTCTTTCTTTCTTTCTTTCTTGTCTTTTCTACTCGTCTTTCTATTACCTTCTAAATTATATTTTACACATCTTTCTTTCCTCTCGCCTATTTCTTTCTTTCTTTCTTTCTTTCTTTCTTTCTTTCTTTCTTTCTTTCTTTCTTTCTTCTTGTCTTTTCTACTCCTCTTTCTATTTCCTTCTTAATTATATTTTACACATCTTTCTTTCCTCTCGCCTTTTTCTTTCTTTCTTTCTTTCTTTCTTTCTTTCTTGTCTTTTCTACTCGTCTTTCTATTTCCTTCTTAATTATATTTTACACATCTTTCTTTCCTCTCGCCTATTTCTTTCTTTCTTTCTTTCTTTCTTTCTTTCTTTCTTGTCTTTTCTACTCGTCTTTCTATTTCCTTCTTAATTATATTTAAAACATCTTTCTTTCCTCTCGCCTATTTCTTTCTTTCTTTCTTTCTTTCTTTCTTTCTTTCTTTCTTTCTTGTCTTTTCTACTCGTCTTTCTATTTCCATCTTAATTATATTTTACACATCTTTCTTTCCTCTCGCCTTTTTCTTTCTTTCTTTCTTTCTTTCTTTCTTTCTTTCTTTCTTTCATCCTTGTCTTTTCTAGTCGTCTTTCTATTTCCTTCTTAATTATATTTTACACATCTTTCTTTCCACTGGACTTTTTCTTTCTTTCTTTCTTTCTTTCTTTCTTTCTTTCTTTCTTTCTTTCTTTCTTTCTTTCTTTCTTGTCTTTTCTACTCGTCTTTCTATTTCCTTCTTAATTATATTTTACACATCTTTCTTTCCTCTCGCCTATTTCTTTCTTTCTTTCTTTCTTGTCTTTTCTACTCGTCATTC
>OZ038518.1:60649579-60672079 GCA_964036315.1 Acanthosepion esculentum | reverse complement strand
TCATGCTCTTCATACCAATTCTTAACCACTCGAGCGGTATGCATTGGAGCATTATCGTCTTGGAAGATGCGGTCACCATCAGGCAGAATCAACAGCAAAGATTACCTGAAGATTCTGGGCCATTGGATGGACATGATCTCCCAAAATGTTCAGGTAATCTTTGCTGTTGATTCTACCATGCAGGGCAACTATTGGACGGAGACATTTCCATAATATGGCGGCCCACACTATCACTGATCCACCTCCATGCCTCACTGTTGGAAGAAAGCAGTCAGGGTTTTAAGCTTCTTTGGGCTGCCTCCACACATAAACTTGCCCTGAAGTTGAGAAAAGAGAAAAACCGGACTCGTCTGAGAATATGACTTGCTTCTATTGGTCTGCAGACCAGGCATTGTGATCTCAGCACCGCTTCAACCTTTTCTGAATGTTGCAAGTGGAGAGTAGAGGTTTTCTTACGGCGAACCTTCCATGATATCCAGCCTTATGGAGCTGACGGTGAACAGTTTTAGTAGAAGCTGGACTATTCAGATGATTATTCAACTCAACAGTCACTTTCGCCGCAGTAGTCCCATGGTTTTTTGCCACATTGCTTTTCAATGCATGTCGGTCCTTGTCAGTACGTTTGCAAGTCCATCCCTAATTGCTACGGTTGCTAGAGGTTTGGCCCTGTTTCTCGAATTGAGTCATAGTTCTTGGTATGGTAACTCTTGAAAAAACAAACAGATCAGGAACCTTAGTTATTGAGCCTCCTGCCACGCGAACTCCAAAAATTGCCCTTTTTCAAACTCGGAGGGGGTCACGCACTTAGCTTAAATTTTACTAAATTCTAAAAATGAATAAGACAAAGACAGTAAATTAGATAAATAAACGTATTTACAAAAGATATAATCTGCAATTACGAATTTATAGTTAAACTTCTTAATATAATAGATCTTTGAAATATAGGAGTGGAGTTTGCACCTGTTCCAATTATTTTGTCCAACCCCTGTATGTAGGATTTTAAGTTTGATAGTACGTACAGAATAGTTGCCAGATTGTCTTACATATCGTTACCTTCATTCTGGCGGTCTGTGCATCCATTTTTAAATATCTTTGACCGTGATGTTATGGTCACCAGTCAATTCGACGAGAAGGAATATATTTATTTGGTATTTATTACTATTAGTTATTGATTTTTGTAAATTCCGATCTTATCGCTGTAATGTTCTGCACTAGATACCAGTATTTCTGGTCGTAAACTGATGCAGAATAGAGAAGTTTTATTCAGAAAAATACTCTGGAATATACTTTATTCAGTGAACATGATATTCCACAATCAAATCATGAATATTTAATGTTATGTTAAACGCCACATTTGACACATCCAAATGCTAGGTAGAGTATTACGAGACAGGAGTATTTCTTTGGTAACAAAGAAAGGAGTACTGAACTGCTACGTAACATCTGTCGTCAAGAACCTTTACTGGCAGCAAACTGGCATGCTCTCAGAGGATGAGTTGAGCAGAAATACAAATTAAAAAAGGAGTGTAAGGCAAGGATGTGTCTTCTCGCCGGACTTATTCAAACTATACAGCAAGGCAATTTTGAGAGAATTGAAAGTCCTAACGGGATTTGTCATTGGCGGTCACAATATTAACAACATAAGATAACAGATGACACAGTACTGATAGCAGACACGGAAAAAATATTACAAGACCTCCCACAGAACGCAGCGAAGGAGAGCGAGAAAAAGGGACTAAACATAAACTACAAGAAGATAGAATGCATGGTCCTCCGTAAAAGGATGCAGAATAGAGAAATTTTATTCAGAAAAATACTCTGGAATATACTTTATTCAGTGAACATGATATAGCACAGTCAAATCATAAATATTTAACGTTATGTTAAACGTTAACTAAAAGAACTGCGGAAAGAGAGATAGACAGCTTAGACAGTGGTTAACGGAGGGAAATGTTAACAGGAACGAAGCGGAAATTGGTTTTAGTTCCCTGTATGTACCATCAGCCGGATTCTATCTGTCATATCTCAGTCGAGGGTAAGCGGTAGTTTAAAGCATCAGAAGGGCAGTACTAAATATACAAAAAAAGAGAATAAAAAAAAATAACGGAATTTGATCAGCGTATAAAATGATCGGCGCTCAGACTGACGAAACGATGAGAATAAAGATGAAAGAGGAAAACGACGTCTATATTTTCGGCTGCCGGTTTTTTTTTATCTGCAAGCGTTTGGACATGACAGGCTACGACATTCTGTTCGCCCTCAGGGGTATTTTCTTTCTAACACTTGATTCATAAATGATCACCAGTTTTTCAAGTCATTTCAGAACTGGAAACAATTGTAACAATTACAATTTGACACATCCAAATGTTAGGTAGAGTATTACGAGACAGGAGTATTTCTTTGGTAACAAAGAAAGGAGTACTGAACTGCTACGTAACATCTGTCATCAAGAACCTTTACTGGCAGCAAACGGCATGCATGCTCTCAGAGGATGAGTTGAGCAGAAATACAAAATAGAAAGGAGTGTAAGGCAAGGATGTGTCTTCTCACCGGACTTATTCAAACTATACAGCAAGGAAATTTTGAGAGAATTGAAAGTCCTAACGGGATTTGTCATTGGCGGCCACAATCTTAACAACATAAGATACGCAGATGACACAATACTGATAGCAGACACGGAAAATAAATTACAAGACCTCCCACAGAACTCAGCGAAGGACAGCGAGAAGAAGGGACAAAAAATAAACTACAAGAAGATAGAATGCATGGTCATCATGTGATTTGCAGGTCGGGGACACTAAAATCAAGCTGACTCAGAAGTTTAAATATCTCGGAGGCGTCTTGAAAGAAGACGGTAAGTTCGACACTGATATACGTATTGGGATGGCCAAGGACATATTCCTGAAGCTGAGCTGAGTACTGCGAGGCAGGATGATTTCTTTGTTAACAAAGGAAAGAATACTGAGCTGTTACGTGATATCTGTCCTTCTTTACGGCAGCGAATATCGGACGGTCTCCTTAAAGATTTATAAACGTGCAAGAAAGCAGATGACACAGTACTGATAGCAGACATGGAAAAGAAATGAAAAAATATATTACGGAAGGTAATGACAGAGAGTGAGAAAAAGAAACTAAGCATAATCTCCAAGAAGACAGAATGCATGGTCATCCGTAAAAGGATGAGCCAGAAATGTGATTTACAGGTCGGGGACACTTAAATTTAAATGCGGGAATTTAAATATCTGGGAAGGGTTCTGACAGGGACCGGTAATTGTGACGTTGAGATCCGAAGACATATTGGAATGGCCAAAGACGCATTCCAAAAGCTAGGTAGAATATTACGAGACAGGGGGATTTCTTTGGAACTGCTACCTGACATCTGTCCTCTTTTACGGCAGCGAATGTTGGATGGTCTCCTCAAAGATGAAGAAGAGACTCGAGGCGGCGGAAGTATGGTTCTACAGAAGTATGCTAAGGATATCATGGCTCGAGCGGGTGACCAACGATGATGTTTTGTAGAGGATGCAAAAAGGAGGAAGCTTATAATTAATATCAGGAAGAGAGGTAGCTAAAATTTCTGGGACAGGTAATGCGAAAGGAGGGCCTGGAGAATCGACCTGAGAGTGAGAGAAAGGAGACAAGCGAAAGCAACGCATGACATACTGTTATGGGTCCTTACCTTACCTACAGAATGAACTCTTCCTAACACTATGTATACTACGCCTCTCAAGAGAGAGAGAGAGAGAGAGAGAGAGAGAGAGAGAGAGAGAGATGAATCGAGTCGAGCCGATAGTAGTTCACTCCAAACCAGACTGACAGTCATACTAACACCTTCCACATCTTGTATTATTATTCCGTGTAATATATCTTCGTTATTTCTACTCTTGTGTTCGTGTTGTTCTTCCTTGGTCCTAACCTGGACCATAACACTTTCTTTCTTTCTTTCTTTCTTTCTTTCTTTCTTTCTTTCTTTCGTTTTGTTATGGGTCCTTACCTATAACTACAGAATGAACCCTTCCTAACACTATGTATACTACGCCTCTCAAGAGAGAGAGACGAATCGAGTCGAGCCGATAGTAGTTCACTCCAAACCAGACTGACAGTCATACTAACACCTTCCACATCTTGTATTATTATTTCGCGTAACATATCTTCGTTATATCTACTCTTGTGTTCGTGTTGTTTTTCCTTGGTCCTAACCTGGACCATGACACATACCTAGCGGGCTTAAGCAAGAAAATGACAGGATATGACCTGGGCAAAGTAGCGGAGTGACAAAACTTGTTGAGAGCTACAAGGGATAGGTGGAAGTGGAGAGCCATAGTCGCCTGCCTCCAAAAAGGACACGGCTCATAAAAAGAAGAAAACTGTAATATTAAAATATTTTCGTAAGCCACACATGTTTGATTTCTTGATTTTCTGTCGTTTTGAATTGAGAATTCTTGCCCTTTTCAAAATGCCAGGTGAAAACGAGACGATAGGCACGAGGCTTTCTTTATTTTCAATCGTGTGACCAATTCCCAATTGATTGTGCTTATCTACAAGATGCACAAGATGCAAATAAAAAAACGCTGATAATAAAGAAAAACATGTTTCTAAGAGTGTACGAAAACGTCAGAGAGCTCAACGTCGAGAAGAAAAAATGAGTTCCATATTTCAAATCCTTCCATTTTTGGTGTAATGTAAAAAAATATATGTAAGGACCCAACATATCTATTTAAGTTCCATTTTCTTTTTCTGTGAGTACAATTGTTTATATATATATATATATATATATATATATATATATATATATATATATATATATATATATATATGTATATATGTAAAGAGATAGAGAGAGAGAGAGAGAATAGTATATATACACACACATATATATATATGTATATATATATATATATGTATATATATAACCCAGTGATGTATCAGATTGTAGCAACTAATTTGTCTGATATATATATATATATATATATATATATATATATATATATATATATATATATATATATGTATGTATGTATATATATATATAGAGAGAGAGAGAGAGAAAGAGAGGGGGAGAGAGAGAGAGAAAGAATTGTATATATATATGCGTGTGTGTGGTGTGTGTGTATGTGTGTGAATATATATATATATATATATATATATATATATATGTAAAGAGATAGAGAGAGAGAGAGAGAATAGTATATATACACACACATATATATATATATGTATATATATATATATATATATGTATATATATAACCCAGTGATGTATCAGATTGTAGCAACTAATTTGTCTGATATATATATATATATATGTATGTATGTATATATATATATATATATATATATATATAGAGAGAGAGAGAGAGGGGGAGATAGAGAAAGAATTGTATATATATATGCGTGTGTGTGGTGTGTGTATGTGTGTGAATATATATATATATATATATATATATATATATATATATATATATATATATATATATATATATGTATATATATATAACCCAGTGATGTATCATATTCTAACAACTAATTTGTATGATAAGTCAATTTGGATCGACCTTGTTCTTTGGATGAAGAGATCACATTCTGAAAGCTAGCCAGATTTTTAAGAATGTGATAAAGTGATTCTTACCAGAGAGTTATTTCGTCCTGGGTATGACGATAGACTTCATCCGGCAGCAATGCCTCTGATCGGCAGATTCAAAGTTTCAATATGTAAGGACCCAAAATATCAAAATATGAAGTGATAGAAATTATGGCCAGAATGAACAGCAATCAAGGGGGCGGTCATGTCTGGTTGTAATAGAGATGCTAACGATTTCGATAATGTCAAAATTATGAATACAATAAATGAAATATGCAGCAGTGGGGATTAAGTATAGATCTTACTAAATCCGTTAGCGCTGCAGAAGAATTCAGGTCCAAATGAATGTGATCTCCATCGCATAATATCCCTAATGAGCCACCCGTCATGGGTATGACGATAACCCACCATCGCGTCCCCTGTTTGAATATAAACTACATCCGCGTCCTGGATAAGATGGTAAACTACATCCGACAGCAAGGCTTCTGATCAGGAGTTTTTGAGGAGCGTGGAAGCACCTCTTAAATGCTGGTGTTTCCATATCTACTCTGATCCGGAATGGTACCACTTGTTAGGGTCACAGCTATAGGCAAATAGTTAACCCTCCAAACTTGGGTTAAAACACCATGAAAGTGTAAAAATAGGTTTTAATACCAGCAAAACATTTTTGTAAAAATATTACCAGCAATTAATTTTTAAAGGAAAACTTTATTACCAGCAATATATTTTTGGAAAAAATAAATATTTCCAGATATATGTTTTTGGAAAAAAATATTACCAGTAATACTTTTTGCTAAAAAATATTACTAGCGATGAAAATCTTGTCGGCATTCAATAACCCTTTGAGGTTGATAGGCCGTAAATCAAAAGAAATCAAAGCAAATTAAAAGAAAAACTTGTAGTTCCAACGAATGATTTATTTCATGGAAATATTTCGAGTCGCAGTTACCAGTCTTGGTCGCTCCTTTAATTTGAATAAAACAGTGCAAAAACTACATACGGTTAATAATTTAAATCAAAGAAAACAAACTGAGTTGATGAAGTTTACAAAGTAAGAGCATACGCTTTTAAGCGAGGCCCACACTTTATTCATATCAAAATTAGGATGCTTGTCTCAGTTGGTATTTGCGTAATTAAAAGAAAAACTTGTAGTATCAGACTCTCTAGGTCAATGTATGTGGGTACATGTATTTATCGGTGTCTATGTGTATAGAAAATGCATGTACATTTAATTGTGTAGGTATGTGTCTGTTCTTTTTTTATATAAAGGGCCATGGAGATGTATCCTGTCTCGTCACCTTTTTGTGTGTGTATATATCTAAATATGTCTGGGTGCTTATGTATTATAATCTGTGTGTGTTTGTATTGTCTTAAGCGAGAGGTTAGCACCACACTCACACACTTAGAATTAAAATGTATTCATTTTGTCAGGAAGACCAGTAAATGTTAACGTCTATTCTAACGTAAATTCAATGAAAAAATAAATTGAATAACATATGAATAGGGAAAGAATGGACATTAAAACAGATATATTCGTTTAAAAATAACACACAAACATATATAAAAATATATACTTTTATCATATAAGTCGATATACTCCTTATTATACATTAGGTGAAAGAAAATAAGATTACCTACAGATATAAGTGTACAGTCACACATATATACATATAGACACATACACACATACACACACATATATGTCTACGCATACCCACATATATATATATATATATATATATATATATATATATATATATATCTATATATATATATATATATATATCTATATATATATCTATATATATATATATATATATATATATATATATATACGTATACACATCTGTATATATACACATAGAGAAGCAAGTATAAATATATCAACCCACACACTTGGAATTAAAATGTATCTATTTTGTCAGGAAAACCAGTAAATTATAACGTCTATTCTAACGTAATTTCAATGAAAAAGTAAATTGAATAACATATGTATTTTTCTTTTCTCCTCAGTAATTTTATAATTTTAAACTTAATAGAGATTAAATTTAGATTTTAAACTTGGTAATTTTTTACTTTTAATTATAATTTCAAATTTTATCATATAATTTAATACTTATTGGTTAGAATAAATTCTATTTTAGTATAACCCCAACTTTAAAGCTTTTAATAATTATTACAACCTTACTTTGTTATCAAACTTTTTGAATTCTCGTATACTTGTATTTTGATTGGTCATTGCAGCTTATGTAACAGCGTTTCCCCTTGCGAGGGGTGGTTAATTAATTTGAAAATTTTAAAACCCTTTATTCTACATTCAACATCATCCGGAGGTGTTGAAACAAAATGGCTATTTTTGTAGTGATTTTATAACATATTTATGTTATAATTTTAAAATAAATAATTACATATATATATATATATATATATATATATATATATATATATATATATATATATATATATATGAAATGGACAAAGTTCGACAATTATTTTTAAGACATTTTTATGTTTATACGTTCTTTTTTATAGATAATTTTTTTAAAGTAAATGCTCTGTTTATAATAATATATTTGTATCTATAACAAAGAACGTATAAACATAAAAATATGTTTATATATATATATATGTGTGTGTGTGTGTGTGTGTGTGTGTGTGTGTGTGTGTGTGTGTGTGTGTGTGTGTGTGTGTGAGTGTGTGTATGTGTGTGTGATAGAAATTATTAGGAGGGTTTGGGATAATTATAATTAAGTAATCCATCGAGTCTAAAAGAAACCTCAACAGAATTCAGTCTAAAAGAAAGAACCGGACGGCCGTTTTGTCCTATATCTGGGACTCGTCAGCAGTTTGCCTGATAACCTAATTGTCTAGGTTTCAATTCTCGGTAGTGGATGCGCGCTGCTGATGAGTCCCAAATATAGGACGAAACGGCCGTCCAGTGCTTTCTGCATTCTGTTGACGTTTCTTCTAGACTCGATGAATTACTTAATTATAATATATATATATATATATATATATATATATATATATATATATATATATATATATATATATATATATATATAGGTGACAATACTCGTGTCGAAAAACCTTCGAATTCCTGATTTAACAATAGCCAAATCAATCTCGAATGGAAAAAAATGCTTTAAAAAAGAAAGAGCCAAGAACATGAAAGTCTCTCGAAAATGAAAATAATCGCACAGATACAGGTTCAAGGCCCAAAGAAAAATCCCTGATACGAGTAAACACTAACTAACTAAAGAACTCGATACGAACGTAGAGCAGACCGAGTAAAAACCTAATGAGCCAGACAAACCTACCAAGATTTCACTTAGGCAGATCGTCATATATATATATATATATATATATATATATATATATATATATATATATATATATATATATATATATATATATTAAATCAACTTGGCAATGTAGATAATATTTTTTTCTTTCAGATCTCCACTGAGCATTTAAACGAATAAAGACATATACAATAAAAGAGTACACTAGATTGAAACGTAAGTATGAGTATTTATAAGATATTTGTTCATACATATATATATATATATATATATATATATATATATATATATACACACACACACAAACACACACACATATATATATATATATATATATATATATATATATATATATATATATATATTTATATGCGCATTTTACTTTTAATGGATACCTATATAGGAGGAGACACTATATTTATTTATTAAACAGTATATTTATTCATTTTCGTCTACTGGCCTGAATATTCTAGAAATAATTTTAATGTAAAATATTTAAAGCACATACACCCACGCACATACATACATACATACATACATACATACATATTAATAGCTAGCTACTCGTATTCAAGAATACCCGTCTAATAAGGCGGCGAGTCAATCCCTATTGTAGATGCTCGCTCAGGCACATTTGTGTTTGTTCAACACCCACAGAGCCCACTCGTGGTTTATACTGCAACTGTGCTGAGCAGACCTCAGTTGCAATTTCTGCGAGGCGGTGTGTTTTCTAGAATGGTCAACGATCTGAACAACGCCAAATTCTCGGTCACGTGACTTCGTGCTATCACAGCTATCGACGGCTTCAAGTGTTCCGTCGACCTAATTTCACTCACGAGGCTTTGATCAAACCGTGGTATGGATTTCAGGCACTTTCCAAATGTGTCGCGCGCTTTGATCGTCTCCACTCCAGATCCGATAATATCACGATGTCTCCTTCTCGTGACAAATCGACCATGGTGAGATTCGAACCTGGGTCTCAGGGTCAGAAAGCAAACACACACACACACACACACACACACACACATATATATATATATATATACATATATATATATATATATATATATATACATATATATATATATATATATATATATATTCGCTTGAAGATGAAATGGAACTAATGTTTTTAATTATATAATTAATGTTGAAGTTTTTAGCTTCCGTTTTTGAAACATTGTTATTACTCTGTAGCAAAAAAAAATATTTCAAATCAGTTTATTTATAATATGTATACCCTGTAAATTTACATTGAGAATTATTTTGTAAAAATAAAAATAAAAAATATCAATAAGAACACCGGGTTATATATCTTACTGTTTATATATATATATATATATATATATATATATATATATATATATATATATATATATATATATATATATATATATATATGTATATATATATATATATATATATATATGTATGTATATATATATATATATATATATATATATATATATATATATATATATATGTATGTATGTATATGTATATATGTATATATATATATATATATATAGATAGATAGATAGAAAAATAGATAGATAGATAGATAGATTCGTATGTGTGTATTGATTTTTCGTGAACGAATGCATAAAATGTATCCTGAGAAGAATGGGTGGTCAACGAGTTTCAAAGAAAGATCTATTTATCATATCAGTTGTTAATTTCTTTGATTAGTCCTTATTGTTTGTTACATAATGATGCCGTCAAAAGATTTTGTTTAATGCCTGGAAACATCAGATCTAATGAATAGTGCCTATTGAAACTACCGTGGTGTCACTAATTGTCTCGGGTCTATCGACAATTACTGCTGTTACAGTATAAACAGAATTAACTGCCACATTGTTAGGTTATCGGTGACTAAACATGTTCCCCCACCAGGTGAGGACAGTGGCGAGGCATCCAGAAGAATTAAGTAAATGAGATTTTAAAGGGCGGATCATCTGCCCTGAAGATGATTTAAGAAAATCGAAAGCTTGGACCATATTTATTCGAAAATGAACTTCAGATAATTTCTGACGGAATGTCATCCTTCTTTGAGAAGGATCAATTTGAAAAGTTGATCAGTAAAAATAATTGACCCAAAATCTCGATGTGTGTGTGTGAGTGTGTGTGTGTGTGTGCCTGTGCGTGTGTTTCTGTGTGTCTTCGTGCATGTGAATGTCTGGTGTGTTTCTGTGTCTGTGCCTGTCCGTGTATGTTTGTGTGTGTGTCTTTGTATATGTGGATGTCTGGTGTGTTTTTGTGTGTCTGTTTGTGTGTGTGTCTGTGCGTGTCTTTGTGTATGTGAATATCTGGTGTGTGTTTGTCTGTGTGCGTGTGTGATATTGATATGTGTATGTGTGAATGTCTAGTATGTGAGTGTGCGTGTGTGAGATTGATATGTGTATGTGTGAATGTCTAGTATGTGAGTGTGCGTGTGTGAGATTGATATGTGTATGTGTGAATGTCTAGTATGTGAGTGTATCTGTGTGATTGTCAGGTGTATGTGTGTGTTAATGCCTGGTGTTTGTGTGAACGTCTGGTGTGTGTATATGTGAATGTCTGGTGTGTCCGTGTGCATGACTGTGGGTGTGCGCATGTGTGTTCATGTCTGTTTGTGTGAATAACTGATGTGTGTGGGAATGTCTGCTGGGTGTGAGTTTAAATGTCAGATGTGTGTGATTGTGAATGTCTAGTGCGCGTGTGTGTGTGTGTGAATGTCTAGTGTGTGTGTGTATGTGTCTGTGTGTGTGAATGTCTGGTGTGTGTGTGTGAATGTCTAGTATGTGAGTGTGTTAGTGTGTGAATGCCTGGTGTGCGTGCAAATGTCTGGTGTGTGTGTGTGTGTGTGTGTGTCAATGGCTTGTGTGTGTGCGCGCGCGTGTTTTTGTGTGTGTGCATATCTGGTGTGTGTGTGTGTGCATATCTGGTGTGTGTGTGTGTGTGTGTGTGTGTGTGTGTGTGTGTGTGTGTGTGTGTGTGTGTGTCAGTGTGTTTAGAATTTAATTACAATGAAACAAAAATTTCAATTCATATAAAGTGAAACATAAATATTCTAGAAAAACTTTTACTTAACATCGAGCGTGGTCATTATCTAGAAGACTGACCGCCTGGGAATACGAGGTGCTGCAATTTGGATGTGCGGCTGGTGTAACGGATAAAGGCTAGGAATTTTAAATCGGAGTGAAGAGTTCCAATTCCAGTCGGGTTCGTTATATTCATTTCCGAGCAAATAGCCTTGTAAAAGACAATTATCCATCTCTTCTGCTCCAGCTATGGGTTAATTAGAAGGACGTGTATCAGTAAATTATTATTCTCGCCCCAAAATTCTTATAATCTGAAAATATTTTCTGGTTTTAAATAGCTTTCAAAGGGTTGATAAGCCGTAAAAAACACATCTCCAAAATCTTGCACTTACTACAGCAAAAACTTTCTTAAAGAATGTGCCAATAGGTAACTCTGCATCATTGATTTTAAATTTCTATTTAGTAAGCGCGTCCATTACTCCCTTCCGCTACATCATTAGGAATCGATTATTCCGTTTTGATCGCGAGGAAAGACGGAAAAAGAAATTAAAAACGCTGTTTGTTGTTAGTGAGAAAATAAATAAATTAATAAATAAATGAATAAAGAAAGAAACAAAGAAATTGAGAAAGTGAGAAAGAAAGAGACTTAAAGTAGATGAAGCGATAAAACTATATGTTTAACGTCTGCTTCAGTGAAATGGAAAAACTTGCCAATTCCAAATCGTTCCTTTTGTATTCTCTTATTTCTTTAAATAATTTTAAACAACGCTGTTGCAATTCTTCTTCACATCAGTGGAAACTATTTACTGCCGGACTGATTTATTTTCTTGACTGTGTATCGTGTTTTGCTTTTAATATATTTTTTGCATTGAACGTAACTACATCTCCCAGCTCACGCGTGATGTATAGATTGAGAATCATTACTTTAATAGATGATAACTCTTCAGATAATTCTCCAGAATGGAGCTTGCATTAGAATAGTTTTTTTTTTTTTTTTTCGTGATCGGTATATATTGATTGAATAAGCGCAGAGTGGAATTCTGCATTGTCGAGTCCGGTTGGAATTCAACCCGAATATGTTGTGATTGCTTTCACTATTGTTTTTTTTTTCATGCAGATACCCTTGGGTAGACGTGGATCCATTAGTACTCCCTCGCTACCCGACAGCTAAAACTGAAAAAAATAATTAAACTGGATTTTTTTTTTGAGTCAATCTAACACACTTCCATGATATTGTCAGTAGTTAAAAAGTTTGATTTTACGAACGCGATTAGCACATAAAGACATTTCTTGAAATGCAGATAATTTTCATGTTTTAATTTTCTGTGAATTTTCACAGCTGTATTTGATGGCCAACACGGCTTGTATACTTTGGGAAGGACTTCTTTAGTAAATAACTAATGTTTAGATATCTTTCAAAGATTAACTTTTTTTTTCCATCATCAGTATCTACTGGTTTAAGTTATGTTGTGGTTAGCGAGACGGGAAAGTGTAATGGCCTGAGGAATAAAATGTTCCAGTCGTGGCACTGGATTTCGAAGAAAGATATGAATGATTATTTTACTATTTTCTAAGGCTTGCATGTTATTTAAAGCCAGGAAATATTTGAAATTGTAAGAATCTTTTGGAAATTATAATGATTTACTGACACAAGTTCTACTCTACATTATTCGGACTATTGTCCTCATCTTTGTCACCATATTTATTACAACGTTTCGGCCCTTCAGTATCTGTCTATATTTCTGAGTGGAGGTATTATGTACACTATTTACATTATTCGGACTATTGTCCTCACCTTTTTTGCCATATTTATTACAACGTTTAGGCCGTTGTACACTCCGGCCTTCTTCAGGTGGTTGGAATGTCGAACTGAAACCTTTATTTCGCTCACTAGGGTAGACTGTTCTATTTTCACGTGCTATGAAGAAGGCCGGAGCATAGAACGGCCGAAACGCTGTAATAAATATGCCGACAAAGATGAGGACAATAGTACGGATAATGTAAATAGTGTACATATCTCAATTCAGAAATATAGACAGATACAAGTTCTACTATTTAACCCATAGAACTCCCCAAATCCGAACATAGCCTAATACAGACTTCCTAGAATTAAAATTTCTCTACAAATCCTAACATTTCTATTGACATAAATATGAAGCCTTTTCTGCCTCAAATCAGAACAGCGCCCTCAATACCAAATAACTCTGATGTTCGGTTTTGAGAAATTGTACTATATATATATATATATATATATATATATATATATATATATGTATATATATATGTGTGTGTGTGTGTGTGTGTGTGTGTGTGTGTGTGTGTGTGTGTGTGTGTGTGTGTGTGTGTGTGTGAAAGGTGGGAATCCTCTTCTTCTCCCTCTAAATATCAGGACAGACTGGGTTCTATAGCCTTGGATGGCAACTGGTCTAGGAGAAGGACAGCTCTGAATTCAAAACCTGCGGAGGTTTCGTTTGGGGACCTTGTGGCACTCATTGCTCCAGGTCCCTGTATTCGTCCATCCAAAAAGTGTGGAGGGCCCTGCACAAAGCCTTCACCACTATAATCAAATCTCATGTGTCGGTGTCGGGCTCCCAGTTTCTAGGAACTGATTTGCCTGACCCTCGTACGTCGAATTCGACGGGAGAGTCGATCATATATATATATATATATATATATATATATATATATATATATATATATATATATATATATATATGTATATATATATATATGTGTGTGTGTGTGTGTGTGTGTGTGTGTGTGTGTGAAAGGTGGGAATCCTCTTCTTCTCCCTCTAAATATCAGGACAGACTGGGTTCTATAGCCTTGGATGGCAACTGGTCTAGGAGAAGGACAGCTCTGAATTCAAAACCTGCGGAGGTTTCGTTTGGGGACCTTGTGGCACTCATTGCTCCAGGTCCCTGTATTCGTCCATCCAAAAAGTGTGGAGGGCCCTGCACAAAGCCTTCACCACTATAATCAAATCTCATGTGTCGGTGTCGGGCTCCCAGTTTCTAGGAACTGATTTGCCTGACCCTCGTACGTCGAATTCGACGGGAGAGTCGATCATATATATATATATATATATATTTAAATTAAAACAGATTACTTTAAGGTTCCATATAATAAATTATTTCACCACAGCCCTTTTAAAGGACAGTGGTTCATCAGATTTATTTCCAAATGTTGAAATGAAAAAATGAAAATAAATTTACACATTTATGACGGGCAATAATAAGGAAATTCAGGAAGTGGGGGCAGTGTAGGGGGTAGAGAGACAGCATTGAGTTAGATGTAGCATTTCTATTGTTTCAAATTTAAATTTTCGCTGAAATCTAGACATTGACACTTTAAATCTGTTAACGGAAGTTATATCTTGATATAGGAAGGAGGTTAGACCAAGAAGTATACAAAGAAAAAAAAAGAGAAAAAAAAAAGAGAAAAAAGAAAAAGAGAGAAAAAAGAGAAAGAAGTTGTAATAAAGTGTCATTAACTTCTATATGTTTCTCTTTTTTTTTCTTTATAAACTTCTTGGTCTATCCCGTTTCCTATATCAGGATATAACTTCCGTTAACAGATTTAAAGTGTCAATGTCTAGATTTCAGCGAAAATTTAAATTTGAAACAATAGAAATGATACATCTAACTCAATGCTGTCTCTCTACCCCCTACACTGCCCCCACTTCGTGAGTTTCCTTATTATTGCCCGTCATAAATGTGTAAATTTATTTTCATTTTTTCATTTCAACATTTGGAAATAAATCTGATGATCCACTGTCCTTAAAAAGGGCTGTGGTGAAATAATTTATTATATAAAACCTTAAAGTAATGTGTTTTTATTTAAATTATTAGCTCTGATTTACATTGAGCTCTCTGGATTCTATCCTCATTGGGTCTTCCCATACGGATTACCTAGTTTGTCGTAAACTATATATATATATATATATATATATATATATATATATATATATATATATTCATCCCCAAACAGACTGATTCGCTCATTGCCTCTAGCTGTGATCGAAACCCGGATGAATTGGCGTCAGTCGGAATTTTTATTCCTAAGGCGGTAGCACACGACAGGGAAGAAGGTAAATTTTAAGCGTACTGTTTTTTTAGACACATAGTGAACTTATCTTCGTATAACAAAAACAACACCATATATTGATTATTACTTTCAAAAGTTTCTAATCAATAGGGAAGAACGTTTTGAATTTTGGAAAGTCTAGGAGTGTTCACTCTGGGGAAACAGTTTTGCATTGTCATTGTGTGCAAAGATAAGGATATGAGGGAGGTGCCTGACGAAGTTCGCACCCTTTCTTTTATCATATCACTTTTGCCAGGAGAGATTTTGATATACGGGCGGCCCACGAGTGTAAACTAACTCTGCTTGGTAGAATAGTCGTAACATGCGGAAAAATAAAAATGAGAACATCAAAAGTTGTGAAGCAACGATAATAAGAAAAGAATATTTGATGCTTTCAAGTATAAAACAAGCTATGTACAGAAGAACTCCCCAAATCCAAATATAGCCTAATCTAGATTTCCTCTAATTAGAATTCCTCGAATTCGGACGCATCTTCAAATCCGAAGTATTGTATTGACATAAATATGAAACCATTTCTTCCTCGAATCGTAATAGTACAATACAACATATCATAACAGTTCAATACAAACATCACGGATGTTCGGTTTAGGGGAGTTGTACTGTATATAGAGATTTTCTAAGCCCGGCTTAGATGTGGCACGAGGCCGAAAGTATGGGGCACCTAGTGAGGATCGAACTCACTACTGAGTCGTAATTGTTCTAGAGAGACACGCTTTCTAACCATTACACCACGTCGAGGTGCCTCAGTTGTACTGTATATATGTAAGGACCCAAAAGCATTATCTGAATCGAAATTCAACGATTCTGACAGACCGAAGAGAGTATGTTATTGGCGGTTAGTCTTTGTATCCTTCAGTCAGATATGTGCCATTCGTGACACACGCGTAGGCGATCATCTATCTTTCAATACATGACTGACGAGGCAGATTTTTTTCCCCCGAGCAGGTTGCCATTATCTAGATAAAAACAGAATCAAGTTTCTAACAGTGAAAGATATTAAGCTTGAATTCGGATCTCCAATTCCTTAATCCGAGCCGCTATCCATTACTCCACCGTGCCTTCACATACAGTAAAACTCACCAAATCCGAACATAGCATACTCGAGAAATCCTCGAATTAGAGTAGTCGCAACATACAGAAAAATAAAAATGAGAACATCCAAAAGTTGTGGAGTAACGATAATAAGAAAAGAATATTTGAAGTTTTCAAGTATAAAGCAAGCTATGTACAGAAGAACTCCCCAATTCCGAATGTAGCCTAATCTAGACTTCCTCTAATTAGAATTCCTCGAATTTGGACTCATCTTCAAATCCGAACTATTTGCTTGACATAAATATGAAGCCTTTTCTTCGTCAGTACATTAAAACTCGGAGGTTCGGTTTAGAGGAGATTTAGAGTAATATATATATATATATATATATATATATATATATATATATATATGCAAGTTTCATTAAAAACGACAGACAAGGTAGTACGGTTAAGTTTTTATTATTTAATTTTTCTTGTGTACGAACAAGAGCTTTCTTTGCTGAGCAAAGGGTGTGTAAGAACTGTCCAATTTTTTCTATTTTTCCGAGCGCTTTCGGCTATATCTTTCGCCATTACAAAGGATGATTTGATTTTTCAGCTTAATTGAGTGTGTGCATTATGTGTATGTCTTAGTGTGTAGTAGTGGTGTTTTAATTTACAAATACGGTTACCACGTTGTGGCTTTGTTCGTAGTTAATATTGTTAAGGGTAGGCTTTTTCTTTTTATTATTAAAGCCTCCATTATTTTTAACCTTTTTTTACAGGTGGAAGCAATTAATATATTTGTGTTTTCTACTAGTATATTTCTAATGGAGTCTGGTAAATTCTTGTGTGTATTTAAATGGGTTCTAATGGTGCTGTGATCGGATAGGTGTAACGTAAGACGTCTGGATAAAGAACCAACATTATCTATCAGTTCAATGCCCCTTAAGGAACTCATAACGAAACCGGACTCATAAATAATTACATCGGTTACACAACTACACGCTTATCCACAGATGTTCCCCAGGACTGGGCACCTCTCAGTATTATTTACTCAGTTGCCCCTGTCTGTATCCTATACGGAACCGTCATATAGCCTGACGCATATTTACCAAAGAGGAGCGTTTCGGTTAGCAAGGTCGATTTTACTGTTTTTAAACTACAATTTTCCATGATTTTCTCTCGTACATTCATATCTGCTCGATGCGTATCCAAATGTAAAGAAATGACGTCACACATTATGAAATGGACAAAGTCCGACAGTTACTTTAAGACAGGACGGAGGATGCATATTTTCTATGAAAAATTTAAAATATCTTAATATATATATATATATATATATATATATATATATATATATATATATAAAAGTGAACATAGAAGTCAACACTTAGAGGCAACAGTCTGTTTCATGCTAGATGCAATCGTGGCCCGACGATTGCTTCTAGCATGAAACAGACTGTCGCCTCTAAGTGTTGACTTCTGTGTTCACTTTTATATTTACACACGCTCTATCTCTGATATTGAGCACTTTATCCCATAAATATAGCACACTTTAAGACTATATTTCTTCATATATATATATATATATATATATATATATATATATATATATATATATATATATATAATCCAGTTTTGGAAAAATACATACTATTTTTTCTTTCAGACCTGCACTGAAGATTTAATCAAATACAGACATCTACGATAAAAGTGAACAATACTACTGCTCTCACAAACAAATGTACACAAAAACATATTAAAATCAAAAGAAAATGGTTGAATCCATCAACACAGATTAATGAAATATTCTCCACACGTTACATTAACTGACGCTATTTTCAGTTAACAATATGAAAATAGCGTTTCCTACATTCCCGTTGCTAAGAACACTATGTTTTTTGTTTTTATTAATTTTCTTTGTTATTATTTATTTGCATTTTAAAATACAAAATGTGCCGCAAGGGCTAAAATGGGGAGGGGGGAAAAGACTGGTCTTCTCTAGTCCTACCTGAAAACTATCTAGTCTCATTCGTTGACCCATTCGTACTTACAATTTTCCTTTCACCATAACAACACATTTACTTTCACAAGCGTAATCATGTTATTATTTATTTGCATTTTAAAATACAAAATGTGCCGCAAGGGCTAAAATGGGGAGGGGGGAAAAGACTGGTCTTCTCTAGTCCTACCTGAAAACTATCTAGTCTCATTCGTTGACCCATTCGTACTTACAATTTTCCTTTCACCATAACAACACATTTACTTTCACAAGCGTAATCATGTTATTATTTATTTGCATTTTAAAATACAAAATGTGCCACAAGGGCTAAAATGGGGAGGGGGGAAAAGACTGGTCTTCTCTAGTCCTACCTGAAAACTATCTAGTCTCATTCGTTGACCCATTCGTACTTACAATTTTCCTTTCACCATAACAACACATTTACTTTCACAAGCGTAATCATGTTATTATTTATTTGCATTTTAAAATACAAAATGTGCCACAAGGGCTAAAATGGGGAGGGGGGAAAAGACTGGTCTTCTCTAGTCCTACCTGAAAACTATCTAGTCTCATTCGTTGACCCATTCGTACTTACAATTTTCCTTTCACCATAACAACACATTTACTTTCACAAGCGTAATCATGTTATTATTTATTTGCATTTTAAAATACAAAATGTGCCACAAGGGCTAAAATGGGGAGGGGGGAAAAGACTGGTCTTCTCTAGTCCTACCTGAAAACTATCTAGTCTCATTCGTTGACCCATTCGTACTTACAATTTTCCTTTCACCATAACAACACATTTACTTTCACAAGCGTAATCATGTTATTATTTATTTGCATTTTAAAATACAAAATGTGCCGCAAGGGCTAAAATGGGGAGGGGGGAAAAGACTGGTCTTCTCTAGTCCTACCTGAAAACTATCTAGTCTCATTCGTTGACCCATTCGTACTTACAATTTTCCTTTCACCATAACAACACATTTACTTTCACAAGCGTAATCATGTTATTATTTATTTGCATTTTAAAATACAAAATGTGCCACAAGGGCTAAAATGGGGAGGGGGGAAAAGACTGGTCTTCTCTAGTCCTACCTGAAAACTATCTAGTCTCATTCGTTGACCCATTCGTACTTACAATTTTCCTTTCACCATAACAACACATTTACTTTCACAAGCGTAATCATGTTATTATTTATTTGCATTTTAAAATACAAAATGTGCCACAAGGGCTAAAATGGGGAGGCGGGAAAAGACTGGTCTTCTCTAGTCCTACCTGAAAACTATCTAGTCTCATTCGTTGACCCATTCGTACTTACAATTTTCCTTTCACCATAACAACACATTTACTTTCACAAGCGTAATCATGTTATTATTTATTTGCATTTTAAAATACAAAATGTGCCACAAGGGCTAAAATGGGGAGGGGGGAAAAGACTGGTCTTCTCTAGTCCTACCTGAAAACTATCTAGTCTCATTCGTTGACCCATTCGTACTTACAATTTTCCTTTCACCATAACAACACATTTACTTTCACAAGCGTAATCATGTTATTATTTATTTGCATTTTAAAATACAAAATGTGCCACAAGGGCTAAAATGGGGAGGGGGGAAAAGACTGGTCTTCTCTAGTCCTACCTGAAAACTATCTAGTCTCATTCGTTGACCCATTCGTACTTACAATTTTCCTTTCACCATAACAACACATTTACTTTCACAAGCGTAATCATGTTATTATTTATTTGCATTTTAAAATACAAAATGTGCCACAAGGGCTAAAATGGGGAGGGGGGAAAAGACTGGTCTTCTCTAGTCCTACCTGAAAACTATCTAGTCTCATTCGTTGACCCATTCGTACTTACAATTTTCCTTTCACCATAACAACACATTTACTTTCACAAGCGTAATCATGTTATTATTTATTTGCATTTTAAAATACAAAATGTGCCACAAGGGCTAAAATGGGGAGGGGGGAAAAGACTGGTCTTCTCTAGTCCTACCTGAAAACTATCTAGTCTCATTCGTTGACCCATTCGTACTTACAATTTTCCTTTCACCATAACAACACATTTACTTTCACAAGCGTAATCATGTTATTATTTATTTGCATTTTAAAATACAAAATGTGCCACAAGGGCTAAAATGGGGAGGCGGGAAAAGACTGGTCTTCTCTAGTCCTACCTGAAAACTATCTAGTCTCATTCGTTGACCCATTCGTACTTACAATTTTCCTTTCACCATAACAACACATTTACTTTCACAACACAATCACCAAAATACCACATTTTCTCGATGAAAAGACCTAACATGAATTTTTATTTACAAAATCATCGAGGGATGGGGAAAAAATCAAAAAACCCAATGTTTATATACAATGTAAAATATGTATGTACAAGAAACTAAACAAAACAATATTAGTAGTAGGACCCTTCCAAAAATGTGGTAGAAATCTCTATTAACTGGGATGAACAAATCCAGAGAACAGAGACATCTGTCACCTAAAACGTGGGGAGGGGTGAGGACAAGAAACTAAAAAGGCGGACAAAAAAAAACAGGACTTATGTACTTGCATGCGCTAGCTACGTTGAAAGGAAAATATTTAGCCCTGAGGAGGCTAAAACTGAACATGAAAATGTCTTATCTTACCTTAAAAGGCTGGGATGACTAATGTTTCGGTTCGAGGCCCAAAATCCTCTTGCTTAAGTTGCGTCCAACAACCACTCTAGGTCAGCACCTCTCACTCGCACCAAGCGCAAAATTTTCACCCACCTTTTGCCGAAATTCCACGTGCCCTCTCTGCCCTGATCTTAACCTTAAGCTGATGCCTAAAGAATGAGACCAGTTGCAAAGAGGAAAATTTCTCACCTGCGTGGAACTCCTTCTGTCTAGTCGTCCACACCACCATTCGCATAATGCCGAGCAGACACAAGAGCACATAGTGCTGATCTCTGGACATTGACGGTACCACATTGGAATAAACGGAACTGGCTTCCAGGACAAAAAACTTTCCGTCCAAGACGCGAACCATGTAGCCTTCAATCAGCCTGCATTGAGGTTGCACAACGTCGCCGTGGAAGAAGGCATGTTCAATTGACTCCTCCCAGTCACCACAGCGAACACATTCGGCTGAAATCGCCAAACCCGCTGCGCAGAGCTTTTTGCCGACCCAGAGAGCCCCTCGCAACACCGGCCAGGTTAGTGATGCCTCGTCGTTGTTGAGACATTTCAACCCGGGCGCCCAAGGCGAGACGGAGCGAAACGCCTTGTTCGTAAGGCCCAGCTTGCCCTTTATCTTGTCCTTGGCAATCCCCCTCACTGCCACCCGATACAAAGCCTTCCGAGACATATCCCGTGTGTCGGAGAGGCGATCTTTAACCTTTAACAGGCAACACAGCGCGTCTCTACATTCCTTATAAAAGAGGCATTCACCTTCAGGTGAGCGGTGCGCCACCGCCTCGTCGAAATGCACAC
>OZ038518.1:60627079-60644579 GCA_964036315.1 Acanthosepion esculentum | reverse complement strand
TCGAAAATCAAAGTTGACTAGATATCAGGAAACCGGAAGAAAGTTTCACAGGTTAGAAACGAAACTGTTAGCATTGAACTTACAGCAAATTCAATTATAAAATGATGAGACCTTGTCGCCAAGGTCTCATCATTTGTTTTGCATGTGCACATAATTAGCGCTGAAAAGAAAATTGAATTCGAGCAACTTGGATTCCACATCAAGGCTCCGATTTGCCTTGACTCGTGATAAACTGAAGATTGCTGGAATCATCCTGATTTCTCAGTGGTTATCTTATGGTCAGATCTAAGCTTATTTTCAAGGTATTAGCTGATTGGTTGATTGATTCATATATTACAGCTTATTAACCCTTTGTGGGTTATTTAAAGTCGAGACATATATTGGATAGTAACAATATTTTTTGTGGCCAGGACTTCGCTCGGCAACCCAAAAGGGCCAAGGTCGTGTGTATGTTTTGCAATAGAGTGAGGAGATGGCGAATTGGCGAACTTTTCACTGAAGGTGAATCGAGCAGTACTTAGTGTAGAGAGATGTGTTAGTGTCGCTTGCAGCCATTTTATTGACTGGTTCTGGGCGCTGATTGGCTGAGAGATGGCTGGGTCAGGTGCATCAAAGCACGGTACGCCGCTTCAAAAGGAGTTTTGTTTCTGATGAGGAGTTGGGTACTTGACATTGATTACGGAGATAATTGTGGAATTGATTTACCTATTGGACCTGTTGGACATGTATATAGTTTTTTGTGTCAGCTTCCGACCAATTCTCACACAGAAATATATATGATCAGCTCTCCGTTCATATAAGCATATATGAACAACTCTCCGTTCATATAAACATATATGAACAACTCTCCGTTCATATAAGCATATATGAACAACTCTCCGTTCATATAAACATATATGAACAACTCTCCGTTCATATAAACATATATGAACAACTCTCCGTTCATGTAAACATATATGAACAACTCTCCGTTCATATAAACATATATGAACAACTCTCCGTTCATATAAGCATATATGAACAACTCTCCGTTCATATAAACATATATGAACAACTCTCCGTTCATATAAACACATATGAACAACTCTCCGTTAATATAAACATATATGAACAACTCTCCGTTCATATAAACACATATGAACAACTCTCCGTTTATGTAACTTCTTAATTGAAAATATGCAAATAGAACAGGTCAAAAATATAAATAATCTCAGCTTATTTTCAAGGGATTAGCTATTTGGTTCATTGATTCATATATTACAGCTTATTAACCCTTTGTGGGTTATTAAAAGCGAGACATATTTTTCATAGTAAAAATATTTCTGTGGCGAGGACTTAGCTCGGCAACCCAAAAGGGCCAGGGTCGTGTGTATGTTTTTCAAATGGAGTGAGGAGACGGCGAATTTGCGTGCTTTAGGCTGAAGGTGAATCGGGCAGTAATTCGTGTAGAGAGATGTGATAGTGTCGCTTGTAGCCATTTTTATTGACTGGTTCTGTGCGCTCATTGACTGAACGATGGCTGGGTCAGGAGCATAAAAGCACGGTACGCCGCTTCAAAAGGAGTTTTGTTTCTGATGAGAAGTTGGGTACTTGAGATTGAGAACGCCGATAATTGTGGAATTGATTTATCTATTGGACCTGTTGGACATGGATATAGATTTTTTTTGTGTGTGTGTGTGTGTGAGCATCCAATCAATTCTCACACAGGAATATATATGAACGACTCACCGTTCATATAAATATACAGGGTGACCCCAAAAAACGGGAATTTTTGAAGTGCGTATTGCCAGACATGAGCAAGTGGCAACACTGCGAGACAGTGACGTTGAGCAAGTAAACATTTCGCCATTTTAGTAACAAGAATGAAATTCACAGTATCCCAGCTGAGATGTTGCAGCAGTCAATGAGGAATCTCAACAGCAGATTTCAAGAATGCATTTGTACAGGAGGACGCCATCTACAGGACGTAATTTAAAAAAAATGAAAATTCCATCATTGTTTCTTAAATGGCATGTTTTAAGGTTTCAATTACTATGAATTAAATATTTTTCTTCGATCACTCTTGGTTTTATTGGATTGTTAAAAAGTTCCCGTTTTTTTGGGTCACCCAGTACATGAACAACTCTCTGTTGATATAAATATATATGAACAATTTTCTGTTCATATATATATATATGAGCAACTCTCCATTTATATAACCTGTTAATTGACAATATGCAAATATATCGGGTAAAAATGCAAAATTGCAGCATTTTAAGAACCTTATAAATATTTAGTTGAATTTTTATAGCTTCATATTTGAATGTAATTTAATACGGGATAACGAAAACCTGTTCTATATTCAAGAATTTAATATTACCGAAATGTCATAGTTTCGTTGATTGCCGATAAAAATGGCGCAAAGGGATGATATATTTTTACGAATATATTTCTCACAAAAATACGTATCCAGCAACATTTTAAAAACGTTTTTTTTTATATCTTCTTTCTGCGTTTATTGGTTTGCAACATCAAAGTTATTTCTCCAAATTCCTACGTTTCCCAGCGGTATTTGCGCGTAAGTGAATGTAACGAAACGGACCCGATCTAGGCACTCTGATTAACAATTTCGAGCTATCAACCATTACACCACCCGCACATCCAAGCTTACAACATCGGGTTTTCTTAAACAGTCACCCATCTAGGTAACGATCAGGCTCAACGATTCAGAATTTCGGTGAACGTTCAGGAACCGGTGTTTCAACGTGATGTGCACGTAAGCCGATACGGACACTTTTCTGGAGGAAGCATATATAAACAACTCTTCGTTTATATAAATATATATAAACAACTCTTCGTTTATATAAATATATATGAGCAACTCTCCGTTTATATAAACACATATGAGCAACTCTCCGTTTATATAAACATATATGAACAACTCTCCGTTTATATAAACATATATGAGCAACTCTCCGTTTATATAAACATATATGAACAACTCTCTGTTAATATAAACATATATGAACAACTTTCCGTTCGTATAAACATATATGAACTGCTCTCCGTTTATATAAACATATATGAGCAACTCTCCGTTTATATAAACATATATGAACAACTCTCCGTTTATATAAACATATATGAGCAACTCTCCGTTTATATAAACATATATGAACAACTCTCCGTTTATATAAACATATATGAGCAACTCTGCGTTTATATAAACATATATGAACAACTCTCCGTTTATAAAAATATATATGAAAAACTCTACGTTTATATAAATACATATGAACAACTATACGTTTATAAAAATATATATGAAAAACTCTACGTTTATATAAATACATATGAACAACTATACGTTTATGTAAATATATATGAAAACTATACATTGATGTAAATATATATGAACAAGTCTCCGATTATATAAATATATACGAACAACTCTCTGTTCATATAAGCATATATGAACAACTCACCGTTCATATAAACATATATGAACAACTCTACGTTTATATAACGTATTAATTTAATATATGCAAAAAGAGCGGGCCAAAAATGCAAAATAGCAGAAATTTAAGATCTTTTTATATATGTAGTTGAATTTTTATCGCTGCTTATTTAAACGTAATTTACTACGGAATAATAATGAAACTCTATTCCATATTCAAGAGTTTAATATTACTTTAATATTATGCTTTCGGGGATTGCCGATAAATACGGCGAAAATTTTGATATATATTTACGGATTTATTCCTCTCGAAAATACTTATCCAGCTAGATATGAATATAACGAACCGAATGCCAACTCGTTTCTCTGATTACATCATCATCCATTACACCAGCCGCACACCCAAGCTTACAGCATCGGGTTTTCCTAAATGGTCACCCATCTGGGTAATGACCTGGGCAATGATCAGGCCCTACGATGCTTAATTTCGGTAATGGTTCGAGAACCGGTGTTTCAACGTAACGTGGCCGTGAGCCGATACGGTGGCTTTCTAGGAGGAAACTGTAGCGGGCTGTTACCTCAGAGACACAACAGGGACAGAGTGGCGAGCTTCGGTCTAAGGGTTACTCCGAATTCGTGTGGACGGATGTGGTGGTGTTGTTTGTAGCCATTTTTATTGGATGGTTCTGGGAGTTGACTGAGCGATGGCTGGGTCAGGGGCATGAAAGTACGGTACGCTCATTCAAAAGGAGTTTTGTTTCTGAGTTGCGCACTTGAGATTGAGGAACAGAGATAATTATGGAATTGATTAGCCTGTTGAACCTATTGGTCTTGTAGATATTTTTTGTACATCTCTCTGTTTATATATAAATATATGAACACCTGTTCTCTCTAAACTCTACAATAAATGCCCTGCTGCTTCTTGCTTTCACCCCCGTTTGGAAAACCTCTTCTGTATTTCCGGTTTCTAAGAAATCATCAGAACTACCTGATCCTTATAACTATCGACCTAATTAAACCTTCTACCTCTTTTTTGACAAAGTACTAGAATCTCTAATCATCTCTGAATTGGTTAAGCATCTCACCTCGCAGGGTTTTCTTTCAGATAAGCAATATCTGGTTCGATTATCTAAGTCAACTGCTGGTTTATTGGCGATTATTGTTGAAAGAGTCTATCAGGATCTAGATAAGAAAGCTCGGGTTGTTGCTTTTGGATATCTCGAAACTGTTTTTACAGTGTTTGGCATGATGGTCTTCTTCACAAGTTGAAAGTTTATCACGAAATGAATGTTGTCTTGAATGGCAACTCTTCTAGGTCTTTCTGCATAAGTTGTTCCAAATTTCCATCAACAACCATCAATGTTTTGAAATGTTTGTTATTTACTAAATCCACACCCAGAATATGTTTGAGTGTTACATAGGAGGGGTTAATTAGTACTATGAGCATTTGATGGGAAGGTAACACATGCATGATGTCCATAAGTCTCGGTCTGATTAAGCCTTTTTCGAATCGGACTCTGCTTTTCAATTCATTGTTTTTGTTTTCTAGCAAGGTGTTGTGCGATTACCACGAGCGCAAACTTTTGGATGTCCATTTTCCTTATCTTCTATAATTTTTTATAGGTGATCAATATAAAAATATATTTGAAGTGTTTGGTATTTACTAAATCCACATTCAGAAAGGATGTTTGAAGAATTCATAGGAAGGGTTTCGGAGTATATTTTATAATCATATGTAGGGAAGATAAAGTTTGACGCTAGACACGAAGAAGTTGGGGAAGCATCCACTCGGGAGTTTCGCTTGCAAAATTTCGAAACCAAAGAATATTAGGAAACAGTAACGAAATATGTCTCGGAATGAAAAATCTGAGTTCGAATTCCGGTCGGGTTTGTTACATTCACTTTCCCATTAATACCCTTGGGAAAGTTTTGAATCAATTTCTTTTTTCTCAACTATAGTTGGAGTAGATTGGGTTCCTTCGCCTTGGTTGGCAACCAGTCTACTTCAGAAGAAAATGGCAACCTGCTGCTGGAAAACCTTCTGCCTAGTTAATCATGAATCGAAAGACAGATGATCGCCCAAGTGTGTATGGCGTATGAAACCTAACTGATTGACTAATAAAAATACGAAAAGAGTAACTGATTGTGTCTGTTATTGCAATACTTCCCACTTAGAACTGATTCTCTATTGAGTGATATGTATATATAACTCCATGTTTAAGGATATCATCTCTAAACTGAATCCTCACAAATCATGTCGAATGTTATCCTTGCAATTGTCCTTGCAAACTGCGCCGCTGAATTGGCTTCTCTTCTCTCTAAACTCGACAATAAATGCCCTGTTGCTTCTGGATTTCCCGCCTGTTGGAAAAGCTCTTCTGTAGTTCCGGTGTTTAAGAAACCAGCAGAACTAGCTGATCCTTATAGCTATCGACCTAATTAACATTCTACCTCTTTTTTGACAAAGTACTAGAATCTCTAATTATCTCTGAATGGTTTAAGCATCTCACATCGCACGGTTTTCTTTCAGATAAGCGATGTGCTTTTCGCTTCTCTAGGTCAACTGCTGGTGTATTGACGATTGCGGTTGAAAGAGTCTGTCAAGTTTTAGATAAGAATAGTGAAGCTCGGACTGTTGCTTTGGATATCTCGAAACTATTTGACAGGGTTTGGCATGATGGTCTACTCCACAAGTTGAAAGGTTATCACGAAATAAAGGTTGTCGTGAATGGCCATTCCAAATGTTCATCAACAAACATCATGATGACATCAATTCTCAACTCGATATCCCGCTTAGAACTGATTCTCTATTGAGTGATATGCATATAACTCCACCCAAATTTTCTGGTATCAAATCTAAACTGAATCGTCACAAATCCCGTGGACTGAATGTTATCCTTGCAATTGTCCTTACGAAATTCGCCCTTGAATTGGCTCCTGTTCTCTTTAAACTCTACAATAAATGCCCTGCTGTTTCTTGCTTTCCGGCCTGTTGGAAAAGCTCTGCTCTAGTTCCGGTTTCTCAAAAATCAGCAAAACAGCCTTATCCTTATAATTATCGGCCTAATTAACCTGCTACTCTTTTTTTGACTAAGTACTAAAGTTTTTTTTTTAACAAACATTAAATTTTGCCTTTGATTTGTGTGCAAAGTGTAAAAAATCAGTTGTTTCGATTTTTCACCTTCAAGGTGGTAAATTTGGACTGATAACCGGAACTGAAGAATTATCTATCAAGCAAAAAAAAATTCATCAAAATCGGATGAAAATTGTGGAAACGCATAAACAATATCCGATCACACACACGCAGATATACGCACATACACGCATACACACGCACATGCGTACAGACACATATTTTGAGAATTATAGATATAGATATGAAGCTACTATCCAACATATATTTTCAGAAAACAGCGTTCAAGCATGAAACAGAAACATTGCTATTCAATAACCATTAGAATAATTTGAAATAACAGTTCCCATCTCTTCAGATGCGGACAGATACAGAAAAAGAGTTTCTTTGTTTCTCATGATATTTTGGTTTTCATGTTTATATATATTAATCTGGCAGTTATAGAAAAGAATCGTTTTGGGAAATAAAAGTCTGCTTTCATACGCAGATATGAATGCTATAAGCTGAGTTTGAAACTTGACATATGTAAACAAAAAAAGTTAAGTTCCGATAACTCTGTAAAATTCAGTGATTGATTTGGCGCTGTATTTCTATTATGAACAGGCCCAGCTTCTGAAATTATAAAACAAAAATCGATTTTGATACAAGTGTGGCTAGCGACTTAAAAACGAAGTCTAAATAAGGCTGACCTAAAAACTGATTTCCAGCAAAAAGAATTTCATTACTTAAGTTGTTCCCATTTGTTAAAATATATTATATTAATATGAGTGTGAGACAATTGGACTATATATTGGTAGGATAGAGGTCACATTGGTATATTTATTGGTAGATTAGAGGTCACATTGGAATATTCATTGAGAGGATAGAGGTCATATTGGCATATTTATTGATAGGACAGAGGTCACATTTGAATATTTATTGATAGGATAAAGGTCATATTGGCAAATTTATTAATGGGATAGAGGTCACATTTGAATATTCATTGATAGGATAGAGGTCACATGGGCATATTTATTGATAGGACAGAGGTCACATTTGAATTTTCATTGATAGGATAGAGGTCACATGGGCATATTTATTGATAGGATAGAGGTCATATTGGCATATTTATTGATAGGGTAGAGGTCACATTTGAATATTCATTGATAGGATAGAGGTCACATGGGCATATTTATTGATAGGACAGAGGTCACATTTGAATTTTCATTGATAGGATAGAGGTCACATGGGCATATTTATTGATAGGATAGAGGTCATATTGGCATATTTATTGATAGGATAGAGGTCATATTTGAATATTCATTGATAGGATAGAGGTCACATGGGCATATTTATTGATAGGCCAGAGGTCATATTGGCATATTTATTGATAGGATAGAGGTCACATTTGAATATTCATTGATAAGAAAGAGGTCACATGGGCTATATTTATTGATAGGACAGAGGTCACATTTGAATTTTCATTGATAGGATAGAGGTCACATGGGCATATTCATTGATAGGATAGAGCTCATATTGGAAAATTTATTGATAGCATAGTGGTCACATTGGAATATTTATTGGTACGATAGAGGTCGCATTGGTATATTTATTGGTAGCATAGTAGGCTTTTGAATAATTATTGGTAGGAATATACTGAAAGGAAATACGAAAGAATGTGAAAACAATGACATTCAATGAACAAGAATACATTTTATTGCCTGGACAAAATAAAATCGAAAAATACAAAATATATGACGAGCGATCTGTTTCTGGAGATTTCTTTATCGGAATACATACATGGGAAGATCCTATGACAGTTTGGGAGAGACTGACATTTGATAAGAGTTTTACATCTTCTGGCTTCTTAGAATTATTAGGAATTATCTTTTGTGTTACCAAAAAGATGAGATCATTGAATGTTTGCCCTATTGAGTGATGTTCAATGCGACATAAACTTTTCTGGAGACCAAAAAGTTTGCAGAGTAACCTGATTATCAAAACTACGGCGGTCGTCTTGAGAACTATGGAAAGGTCGACACAAATTTAAAGGAAACGTGATTACGACGAGGTTGATTGAGGTATCAAGGAGGGCGTCGTCTTTCCATTACAATGCTCGTCTTTGTCCGTGGGATCTGGCATTCTACCGTAGTAAATAATATCTAAATAATTAGCAAAAGATATTCGAAATATCAAAAGGTGGGGGACTAATCAGTAGTATTGTTAGTTCTTCATAAATGAGCAATGTTTTTTGCACGAAATTACTCAACGTACATGCAGACATACACAAACAAACATATATATATATATATATATATATATATATATATATATATATATATATATATATATATATATATATATATATATAAAATATATATATATATATATATATATTTGTGTATTTAGGCAGCAATCCTTCTTTCAAGCACATTTCATTAAAAACGACTGACAAGGTGCACGAGAAATTATATAACTAAAAATAATGAAGCCTTACTTATAAAATTAAACAAACCAACCCTTAATAATATTAACTTTGAACATGGACATAATATCTTGACCGTGTTTTGAAAAAAAAAATGAATCACTTTATAAAACACACACAAACTATTTCTAATTCTAACAGTTGAAATACAATCCTTGATAATGGCTAAAAGTATAGCCGAAAGCGCTCGGATAAAAAGAACATTCGGACAATTTTTATATAATTTATCCTCTGAAAAGAAGAACTTTATTAGATCGCACGAGAAATTATATAAAAACTAAATAAAAGCACCTTGTCAGTCGTTTTTAATGAAATATATATATATATATATATATATATATATATATATATATATATATATATATATATATATATATATATATATATATTAAGACATAGATTCTTTTTTATAGATACAAATATTTAAGTAAATGCTCTTTTTTATAATAAAGAGTATTAAACAACTTTTACCAGGCTGAATGTCCGAGAAATTTTTATAGAAAATATTCGTCCTGCGAGGAACAAAAGGATGCATTGAGAGATTAAACAGGGATTTGGGTAAAGTTAGAGAATATAATTCCCATAGGAAGTCATCTAACAACCAACAACATTCCACAAAAGATTGAGTTATTTGTCTTTGTTTATTCGTCCTCTCGTTGAAGAAGGACACAGGCGTGTTCGAAACATACCGCCTTTAAAAATAATATTCGTGCTTATCAAAAGGTTAATATATAATATATATCATCAATCTTATTGCCAATGTTGTTATCATTTTGTTGGCTTTTTATTTCTCACATTTTATTAAAATATTATTTAAATTCTACTAATGAAGAGATATTCTATGAACATTGTAATTCTTTATAATAAAGCTTTACGGAATAGTGGCTATAAAATCCCCGACATTAAAGATGAAAACGCTAATAAAAATAACCAGAAAAGAAATTAAAATAGAAAAATTATTTGGTACACACCCCTATTTAAACAAATGGTTAGTAATAATTTAGGATAAAATGTTTTTGATTTGATTGAGAACAATTTCGTATAAATAATCCTCTTAGCAAGATTTTCAATAAAAATACCCTAAAATTCCGTTATAGTTGCACTGTAAATTTAGAAAAAAAATTAAAAAGTACACAATAACAACATTTTAAATAAATACTTAAACCAGAATAAAAACAATAGTGTTTTAGAAATGAGAATAAAAAAATTATGTAATTGTCGGAATCCCATAAATTGTCCAGGGAATAATAAATGTCCTACAGAATTTATAGTTTACTAGTGTACTATTTCATCTATTGATAATCCAGATATTAAACATTTTATATTGGTATCATTAAAAATGATTTTAAATTAAATGATTTTAATTTAAATTAAATGATGGTACCAGCACCTCTCTTCCTTAAAAAAAAAATGAGTATTGTAAACACCGTTGAGACTTTTAGATGTAGACGTCTCTTCTACTCCAATAACTTCATGTCTCGCACATCTCGCCTGTGGAACTCCCTTCCATATTCCTGTTTCCCTGACAAATACAATCTCCAACTATTTAAGTGTAACGTCAATCGACATCTCCAGTTGCCTTGATCTATCCACTTCCTTTCTCCACATCCTTTCACCTTTCATTCCTATCTGCTCTCGCTCCAAATCTTCTTTAATCCCCTTGCCTTGATCGATCCACTATTTTTCTCCACATCCTCTCCTTTACCACTCCTATCTGCTCTTTTTCCAAACCTTCTGTAACCCCTTGCGTGCTAGTGGCTTCCAGCCTTGCTTGGGGTGATAAGCTTAAAAACAAAAAAAACAAAAAAACAAATATCCGTATCTAAATATTTTTACCATTTAAAAGAAACAAATAAAATCCCACAGTAAAATGAACATTAATAAAAAGGAGAACTTGTAGGTCTTTAAATGACCCATGTCCTTTGTGCGTACATGAAAAGTTATATAGTATTAAGTTTCTTAAAAATGTAGATTTATTAAATCAAAGAAAGGAAATAACTGTCATTTGTTGGCATTCCATTATATTAACGTTAAAATTAAAAATAAATTAATTCACTTTAAAATATAATTAATAAAACTTTCAGTTATACAGGGTGTTCCAAAATGTTTGACCCCAATTCGTAGGCCAATAATTTTGACAATTTTCGTTGGAATGACCTCAAATTTTCACAGCTTGTGTAGAAACGTTTCAACTTTTTGTGTGTAACGTTCGGCATTTCTATCTTTTCAGGTTAAGAAATGCCGTTCACTTCAAAAGAAAAGGCATTTTGCGTGTAATGTGTTTTGTGCAATATCCAAGAAAAAAGTTCATGGGCCATTTTTCTTCGAAGGAAATGTGAACGGAGATGTTTGTCATCAAATGCTTCAAAATTGGCTAATTCATCAACTCATAGAAAATGAAGACGTAAGTTTCATTTTTCAGCAGGGTGGGGCTCCACCTCACTGGAAGCTCACTGTACGAGCCTACCTCAATGTGGTTCTGTCAGAGAGATGGACCGTTCGAGGTAGTGCAGAAGACGATTTGCTTCTAAAATGGCCACCACGATCACCCGACCTTTCTCCGTGTGATTTTTCCCTCTGTGGTTATGTGAAAGGACTAGTCTTCGTACCTCCTCTTCCAGCTAACATTGAAGAACTGAAACAGAGAATTGCAGCTGCACTGGAAACTGTTACCGAAGACATGCTACAGAGAGTTTGGCACGAGCTCGATTACCGACTCCACGTGTGCAGAGTCACAGGCGGCGCTCATATTGAACATTTATGAAAATCTGTCATAGAACCAACAAATATTTGTACTTTTCTTTGTAAATTTAACCAATAAAACTTATGACCTTCAACATAAAGTGTATTTAGTTTCATTAAGATCCATCAAGTAGTTTCCGAGATATGGGCATTTAGAATGGGCTCAACCATTTTGGAACACCCTGTATATATCTATTATTTGATTACAAATAACAAAATTATGTGTACTTCATTTCTAAATTTTAATTTTAACAATGTCATATGTAAAGTACCATTAAATATAATAAATATTGCATTTTAGATTTTTATAATTAAAAATATAAATATATAAGATATGATTTAATCATATTTAGAGCCCCTTTAAGAAAGCACCAGTCTTTATAAAAAATTTAAAAAAAAATAAAATAAAAAATAAAAAAATAAATTTAAAAAAATAAAAATAAAAAAATAAATTAAAAAAATAAATACATTAAAAAATAAATAAAAAATAAATTAAAAATAAATAAAAAAATTAAAAAAAATAAATAAAAAAATAAATAAAAATAAATTAAAAAATAAATTAAAAAATAAATTAAAAAATAAATTAAAAATAAATTTAAAAAAATAAAAAATAAATAAAAAATAAATAAAAAATAAATAAAAAATAAATAAAAAAATAAATTTAAAAATAAATTAAAAAGTAAATTAAAAAATAAATTAAAAAATAAATAAAAAAATAAATTAAAAAATAAATTAAAAAATGCCAAAATTAACCCACTGTACAATATATCTAACTCCGTGTATTTTAGTGTAGCTTATGTAAGTTCCTAAAAACGTAGACAGGATGACACGTCTTATAAACGGGAGCCCGTTTCGGCAAGCAGAAATTACATACCCACACCAAACATTTAACGTACATTTTTCACTTTTCCATCTTAGAATAGACCTGTTTCCTGATTCGTCAAAAAAGATAACACGCATTTAAAATTTTCTTATTCAACCTACGACTTAAATTATTAAATATAATACTACGTTGCTTAGTAAAGTAAATCAACCTCGCTTGAGAATGGAACACAAAGTTTTAATGTTAAGTTCCGAAACATAGTAATTTCTGTGTCGCGATGAAAACATATTTTTAACATAATAATAGTATAATACATTGTATCGCCTAACGTACCTTAATCAATTCGGCCACTGAGGATCGATCTGTTGGCAAGGTCGAAGAGTGGCCGAATCGGTTGAGGCACGTCAAGCTATATGACGGTTCTGTATAGGATAAAGGTTCGAATCCTGTCGGAGGACGAATATTTTCTATGAAAATTTCTCGGACATTCATGTTATTTAATACTGTTTATTATAAACAGAGCATTTACTTAAATACTTGTATCTATAAAAAGAATGTTAAACATAAAATTGTCTTTTTTAAATTTTTTTATATATATATATATATATATATATATATATATATATATATATATATATATATATATCTGCTGAAATTGAAATGTCTGTAGTCAAAGCACTTTTAATTTTTAATCTTGCACCGGTTCGCTTGCTAGTTTCTCTATGTGGTGTTTACTTAGACGTAGTAATTTGATTACTTTCATGACTTTAGCCAATGTTTTGTTATTCTTAATCTTTTTAAATTCACAACACCAACTTCAAATATATTCCTGTGGGTCAATACATTTACTTCCATTTTTCTTTTAATTCTGGCCAAGTCTCCTCTTGCGACATTCTTGATGTCAGAAATCAATTTTCTTCAACTTCTTATTTTGCCAATGCTTTTCAATCAAAGAAAAAAAGAAAAAAAGAAGACATTTCTTTCTCTGACTTTCTACTGAACTTTGCAACTTATTCGCCATTCCCAAACTTGCTTTAACATCTTGTTTCGCTCAGGGAAATTATAGATATCTTAAAAAGCATGGCAATCTTAAACTTAATTATACATACACACACGCACACAAACACGCACACACACACACATATATATTGTTAAATATGACAGGCATGATCATGAATCGTTCTAAGCTTCGTATAGTGGTTTTAGTATCGGGAAAATATAGAGACAAAAACTGTCCTAAATTTGAATATTTTTACTATGCTATTCATCGATCTAAGATTTTGGCTCACATGAGCCATCAACAGAGTGGTTATATGGACATTACAACAGAGATGTTCACCGTCAAAGCCACTATACGAAGCTTAGAACGGCTCATGATCAAACATAATAGACATCATATTTATTAATATATGTTTGTATAATGACCTGCTGCCCCAATACCATATATATTTACATATAGATGTTGAGAGATGGTTGCAAACAGAATAAAACAATTATATATATATATATATATATATATATATATATATATATATATATATATATATAAAAGTGGACATGGAAGTCAGCACTTAGAGGCGACAGTCTGTTTCATGCTAGTGCAACAGAGTTGACTGACGATTGCACTAGCATGAAACAGACTGTCGCCTCTAAGTGCTGACTTCCATGTCCACATTTATATTTACACACGCTCTATCTCTGATATTGAGCACTTTATCCCATAAATATAGCACACTTTAAGACTATATTTCTCCATATATATATGTGTGTGTGTGTGTGTGTGTGTGTTTGTGTGTGTGTTGTGTAGGGACAGAGATGGCTATAAACAGAATATATATGTGTGTGTGTGTGTGTGTGTGTGTGTGTATGTGTGTGTGTGTGGTGTAGGGAGAGAGATGGCTATAAACAGAATATGTGTGTGTGTGTGGTGTAGAGTGAGATGGCTATAAACAGAATGTGTGTGTATATGTGTGTGTGTACGCGCGCGCGTTGTGTAGGGAGAGAGATGGCTATAAACAGAACGTGTGGGTGTGTGTGTGTGTGTGCGCGCGCGTTGTGTAGGGAGAGAGATGGCTATAAACAGAATATATATGTGTGTGTGTGTGTCAGTTTCATTAAACTTCTAACATAGAAATTATATTCTAAGTTAAGATTTTTATTCAGTTTTCTTCTTTTGTGAACCCAATTTAAGTAGAAATCGTTCAGTGTCCGGTGACATTCAGTTATACATTTAGCATGATTGTTTTTTGCATGTGTAAAAGATGGATTGCTTCAAATACACAATACACACACACACACACGCATATATATATATATATATATATATATATATATATATATATATATATATATATATATATATAAATATTTAGACCTATTTTAATGTACGTTATACGCATGGGTTAAAATGATCAATATTTAGGATAAATCATGTTTATGTAAAAGAATTGGCACTGAGTTTCCAGATATGGATTGAAAATTGCAGTCAAACTTGAAACAGACTGTCGGCACTCTCCGTGAACCTCAGTGCCATCTTTCTTTCTCCCACGCTCTCTTTTTCTCGCTATATATATATATATATATATATATATATATATAAAGTAAGGGTAAAGCCTGAAGATCCGTTTAGGTGAAACCTAGGTAGGTTTGCCTGGCTCCTTAGGATTATCTTATGTTTTACTCTACATAGTGTATTGAGCACTTTACGTAGTTGTCTTTTTAATCGTTTGTTTTTCTTTGGACTTGGAGCTTAAACACTTCACGATTGTTTTCGGTTTGGTTTAATGTTCTTCGTTTTTACATTTTTATTCCCCATATTTTCTCGGGTACTGATTTGTCCAACAGCAAGTCTAGCTATCCGAGGTTTTTCAAAACCAGTACAATCATTTATAGAATACAGACACACACACACACACACACACACACACACACACACACACACATATATATATATATATATATATATATTTGTGTATTTAGGCAGCAATTCTTCTTTCAAGCACATTTCATTAAAAACGACTGACAAGGTGATTTATTTAGTTTTTTATATAATTTCTCGTGCGATCTAATAAAGTTTTTCTTTTCAGAGGATAAATTATATAAAAATTGTCCGAATGTTCTTTTTATCCGAGCGCTTTCGGCTATACATTTAGCCATTATCAATGATTATATTTCAACTGTTAGAATTAGAAATAGTTTGTTATGTGTATGTTTTATAAAGTGATTCATTTTTTTGTTTCAAAACACGGTCAAGATATTATGTCCATGTTCAAAGTTATATATATATATATATATATATATATATATATATATGTATTTAGGCAGCAATCATTCTTTCAAGCACATTTCATTAAAAACGACTGACAAGGTGCTTTTATTTAGTTTTTTATATAATTTCTCGTGCGATCTAATAAAGTTTTTCTTTTCAGAGGATAAATTATATAAAAATTGTCCGAATATTCTTTTTTTCCGAGCGCTTTCGGCTATACATTTAGCCATTATCAAGGATTATATTTCAACTGTTAGAATTAGAAATAGTTTGTTATGTGTATGTTTTATAAAGTGATTCATTTTTTGTTTCAAAACACGGTCAAGATATTGTAACCTTATAGTTAAAAATAATAATTCACCTCCTAGAATAAAATTAAATAGAGCAAACATTATTTACGAATTCAAATGTCCATTAAGGAATTGTATTCCTCAAGAATCAACTTTCGTAAATAATTATATAGGCCACACTACAAATCGTTTAACACGCAGATTAACCCTACACCTTTCTGACAATAGCTCAATTAGATCTCATTTAAATATTCATGGGGACCTACCGGACACTATTCGGAATATACTTGTCGACAACACTAATATAATAGCATCATCCACTTGCAAAAAAAGGCTAAAGATAATGGAAGCTTACTTATAAAAATAAACAAACCAACACTTAATAATATTAACTTTGAACATGGACATAATATCTTGACCGTGTTTTGAAACAAAAAATGAATCACTTTATAAAACATACACATAACAAACTATTTCTAATTCTAACAGTTGAAATATAATCCTTGATAATGGCTAAATGTATAGCCGAAAGCGCTCGAAAAAAAAGAACATTCGGACTATTTTTATATAATTTATCCTCTGAAACGAAAAACTTTATTAGATCGCACGAGAAATTATATAAAAAACCAAATAAAAGCACCCTGTCAGTCGTTTTTAATATATATATATATATATATATATATATATATATATATATATATATATATATAGTAAATACAGACGATCCTTAAGAAAACATTTGGTTATAATTTGCTTCATAAATATATTAAAATATTCATTCCTTCAGACCGAATGTTTTTGCAATAAATGGAATGACTTTGTCCAGACAAAAGGAAGAGAGGAATAGAGAGGGGGAGCGAGTAGGAAAGGGTGAAAGAGGGAAGTAAAGAAAAGAAAGAAGAATTAATCATGTGCCTATACATATATATATATATATATATATATATATATATATATATATATATACTTCATAAAAATTAAGTGTTTCGCGGAGATTACATCCACTCCTCAGTGGTATTGATTTTAAAATTGAATTTCGTTACGAAATCCTTATGAGCGAAAGAAAAATATTTTAAATTAAATATTATTATCAACTCTCTTGAAAAGTGTATGTAATATCTGCAAAACTCAAAGCAGAGACAAGATAAGTGAACGTTTAACTTTATTATTGAGCTATCTCTTGATATTGAGAACTATAATTACTAAAACTGCTTACCTTAAACTATTTCCCAGAATCACTCCCGTCGACCAGATCTTATATATATATATATATATATATATATATATATATATATATATATATATATATATATAAATGACAATAGGAAAACTTTAATTGCTGAC
>OZ038518.1:60617079-60622079 GCA_964036315.1 Acanthosepion esculentum | reverse complement strand
AATGAATAAAACATATGAACGACATTTTGATATAGTCTCAAATTTCTTTTGTTTATTTATTTTTCTTTTCCTTTTCATTTGAACTGTTTAATTCTTTTGACTCTGTTATTTATTTACGTTTCGACATTGCTTTAATAGCCTCTATTGTTCATATTTACTCTCAGTTCGTTCTGTTATTCAATATCCTTTTACTTCAACTTTTAAATTCGTCTTGCTTTTTCCCGGAGAGAGTGAAGTGGAACATTCGCAGTGGCAGCCATAATTAGACGAGCACGAGTAATTTCATTAGCCAAAATTCTCTTGCATTGGTCGAGTGACAAGCTCTTTGATAAATGATTGATAAGCAGCAAGATTAAAACCATAAAATGAAGCTGCAAATTGTAATTTGTATTCCTTCCTTAGATATTTAAATGAAACTATATATATATATATATATATATATATATATATATATATATATATATATATATATATATGAAGAAATACACTTTTAAGGTGTGCTATATTTATGGGATAAAGTGCTCAATATCAGAGATAGAGCGTGTGTAAATATAAAAGTGAGCATTGTCGATTGCGTCTTGCATGAAACAGCCTGTCGCCTCTAAGTGTTGACTTCAATGTTCACTTGTATATATATATATATATATATATATATATATATATATATATATATATATATATATATATATATATATATGGGAGAGTGTTGGTGGATGCTACACTGCCAGTGGAGATCGTTGTGTTTGGTCTGAGATCAGATCTGGTCTTAAATGATTTCGAGAAGCAACGTCTGTTGCTTGGCGAACTGACAGTAGCATCGGAAGAAGGGATTGAGGAGGCGCATGAAAGAAAGTTGCTTCGGTATGAGGAACTGGTGGCTGAAGTCCGTGAGAGAGGATATAGCTGCACTCTGGTGCCATTTGAGGTTGGCTGTAGAGGATTTCCTGCTGCCTCTTTAAAGAGATTCCTCAAGTGTGCTGGGATCCCAAAGCCGGAGAAGGTGATAAAGACTTGTGGTGAAAAAGCGGTGGAAGGAAATGTATGGATTACCCAAAAATTCTTATCGAGTAGCAAAATATTTTGAGGCGTAAATCCACTTGTCTTTATTTTCCTCTACAATTTTTCTAATCTTATCTTTTCTGTCTATTTATATCCTTTTGAATTATAGTGAATTTGGGATTTTATAGTCATTTTTTTCTAGGCGTAAATGTTGTTCTACAGGTAATAACCGGTCGTGGGATGCCGACTTGATCCGATTACGAAAATTATTAATTCTGTAGTGAAAGGGCCATTCAGATATTCCCACATACTGTTTCTGTCATAGTGTGCATTCTAAGAGGTAAATTATATTATGACTTCTAGATTTAGAGTTGTGTTAGATTTTGAAAGTAGATTTAGTGACTGAGCTCGTGTGTCTAATATATATATATATATATATATATATATATATATATATATATATGTGTGTGTGTGTGTGTGTGTGTGTGTGTTTATATATATAGACTAGCAGCATGGCCCGGCGTTGCCCGTGCTTGATTCAAAAATCGTACGACTCATACAGCAATCGCTATCACTTGACTTTAAATATTTTTGCCCCTCCTTGCCTTTAAAGGAGTGCCCTTTATCGTGCGAATTTTTTCTAAGCTCTATACTAAACATTATATCTGTTACGAAAAAAAACTAAACAAAATGAACACAAAACGATCAGCTTTAAAAAAGGACTCGTAACTGGATAAACCGAATGAAAAAAGAATGTTAACAACAAATATCTTTTCACACCCAACCCAGTTCTGCGGAATCAGAATCAACGTTGAGTTCAAGCAAGCGAATGAGCCAATTCGAGTAAAGTGCCATGCAGATTTAAATTTTTCGCACTTGTGACGAATGCAGATATCGATATTTTTGCATGCTAACATGCTAGTTAACATTCGTGTCAGTCAGCTGTTGGATCTCACGCTGGCCAATAGAATCTTCCTGCCTATTCGTGGCAGCCAGCTATAGGCTCTCACTCTGGCCAGTAGAAAATGGCCGCAACCTACATGAAACTGCCGCAGAAGCATGAAAAAATCGATTATTTTAACTATCCATGGGCGTTGGGAAATGAAATGTCGGTCTTGGCTTTTCGCTAAGTTGGAGCATGTGCATGTAAATTTTGGTGCAAATCCATCAGAAATTGCGGCCGTGCGTTTGTTACACACGCACACACATTTAAAAAAAAATCTACCTCAGCGTTGCGATCGCACGCTCCAAAATTTCTCACAGTTAACAATAACACATTTCTAAAAAACATATTTCGGAGTGCATCTTAACTTCCATTGTCCTGTTATTACCTGCATGTAAAAAAAGACATATCTATTTCTATACCTGATTGAGAGTGATTCTTGCCATTTATAACCAGTGATCATAACATTCATTTACAGGTTCGAGGTTAATGTATTTTATTAAAAATTTTGTCTGAGAGTGATTCTTGCCAATTTATATAATTAACTTCACTCTCTGCTTTTTGCATGAATGATTCACGTAATGTAAATTGAACTGCACCACATACTTGATATTAAAATAACTGATCCGATGTGCAAATGTCTTATAAAAACGGTGACATTCCTCTATTTATTGAACAATTTAGTTCATGCCATATTGACTGAAAAAAAAACCTACCTCTACAAAAGAATTCTCATATTACTAATAATAATGCTTCTCCCGTCGAACTCGACGTATGAGGGCCAGACAGATCAATTCCCAGAAACTGAAAGCCGGACAGCCACACAAGAATTGATTATAGTGGTGAAGGCTTTGTGCAGGGCTATCCACACTTTTTGGAGGGACGAATACAGGGACCTGGTGCAACGAATGCCACAAGGTCCCCAAACGACCCTCCGCAGGTTTTGAATTCAGAGTTGTCCTTCTCCTAGACCAGGCTATAGAACCCAGTCTGTCCTGCTATTTACCCATAGTTGGAGGGAGAAGAAGAGGATTAACACCTTTCCCAAGGGTGTTAGCACGTAAGTGAATGTAATGGATTCGACTATATTAGTACAAAAACGCACAATTTAAAATTTAAAAAAAAAATTCAACCTCAGCGTTGCGACCGCACGCTCCAAAAAATCTTTCACAGTTAACTATAACACATTTCCAAACAAACTTATTTCGGAGTACATCTAAACTTTCGTTGTCCTGTTATTTCCTGGATGTAAAAAAGACATATCTATTTCTATACCTGACGATGATTGTATGAACAATCGAAAGCTTGTAGTAAAAAAAGACCTTATACAAATGGAATTTATAAACAGGGATCATAACATTCATCAACGGCTTCGAGGTTAATCTATTTTATTAAAAATTGTTTGCGAGAGTGATTCTTGCCATTTATATCATTAACTTCACTATCTGCTTTTTGTATGAATGATTCATGTAATGTAAATTGAACTGCACCACATACTTGATATATATATATATATATATATATATATATATATATATATATATGATATGTGGTCTGGCCAAGAAATTTTGATACTAACTCCTGTATCTATATACTATGTATGTGGGATAATATGTATGTAATTAAATACATGTGTGTGTGTGTGTGTCTGTGGCTATCGTAAATAAATATAGATTAAGTGAAATAAATCATCTTTGATAGATTTTTTAAATCTAAAATATTACGACAAAATATCACTTAGGAAGTAACATCTACTGAAAAGTTTTATTTGCCTTTCACCGTCGACCAATCGGAAACTTCTACACTCGATGCGAGGCAAATTACAACAACTACGTTTGTGTTGATTGGCCATTAAAATCTGGCGAGTACATTCGAGTTTTTTCACAATGCCAAAGACAAAAGAGCGCGCTCTCTCTCTCTCTCTCTATCTCTTTCTCTCTCTCTCTTTCTCTCTGTCTCTCTCACACACACACACACATTCTCTCGAATTTCGTGAGGTGATAATTGACTATTAAAGACGTGAAATGCAATATAGAAGGTTGGCCAACTCGTTTCAGATTTCTAACAGTACGATAAAAGTTATCCGTCGAAAATGGAAGAAAAATTGCATGATTAGCCATTTTTTCTCAAAAACGACATTATCGATCAGTGCGATTGTTTTGAAGGTAATTAAAGCAAAGACACTCACTAACCAAGAACAGCAAAGAACTTGAATGTTCTTTTAGGCAGCTAATACAGAATTTCAATAAGTACAAATATTTAAATATATGGGATGTGTTGCACCAGAAGACAGAGATTGTGACACTGAAATACGAAGTCGAACTGGGAAAGCCAAAATTTCATTCCACGTATAGTATTGTGGTGTGCTCCCTCTAATGTGGCTATCGTGGACTCTTCCACTTACTATAAAGTTAGTAGGAAAAGTAGGGGAACAGAGATATAGACTGTTCTACCGAGTCTATGACGTCGAAACTCCTGTCGAACTCTCTGCCTTGGGCGAGAGGAACCCGGACGAGGCTGTGCCGAAGGGAGGACTTTCGGTCGGGGAGGTTGACACACTCGAACCCGTTTATGCTGGTTGTACGGAGATATTTTGGCCGAGACTACGGTGTCACATGCACCCTCGTGGGGGTTATTAAATACAACAGATGTGTATTACACAACATGGGAGTGTGTGTCGGTTGACCAACATTCAGTCTGTATCATTTGTCTCCTTATGATTCATTGGATGCTTTCATATTCACGGATAAGCTTTTCAGTGTCATTATTAAGTGAAGAGAGAAAATCGTCGTGTTGATTATTATTCTTTTATTCCGAGTACTTTCGACAGAGCACAATGTCATCATCAGGGTGTTGTTTATTTCAGGACAAATATTGCAGTGCTCATCATTTTGAAAGACAAAATTTCTGTGTTCATCTAAAAGTTAAATTTTATAATTGTGAAATGAAGTACGCCGTGTGAGTAAGTGATCACTTGATACTGCTTCAAGGGATCTAACTAAGTATGGTGGATTGAGAGTTTTTTAAAAAGTAGTTATTAAAACAATTAGTGCAAACC
>OZ038518.1:60604579-60612079 GCA_964036315.1 Acanthosepion esculentum | reverse complement strand
TATATATATAGATAGATAGATAGATATATAGATCAAGGTAAAAAAAAATCTTCATTTCATAAAAGCTATAAAATTTACCCTTCAATTTTTCAACCCTGGAAACCAAATATTAATCGAAAAAATTACTCCAGGTGAAATTCAAGATATAAAGATATTTTATTGAAGGAGATGGTGAGGGGAGAGATACAAATAGAGAAGCAATTATTCAAAATTATGAACATGTAATGTTGCTGTAGTTGGGTCGAGGCAGGAGTAGACTTCATGGTTTGAGTTGACCTGATTTAATTTGACATACGCTACAATGTTGCATTTTGTTTTAGAGGTTGAATGAAAATCCTGTTAAGTCAATGGGCGTTAAGAAACACTGTGTCACTTACTGGCTAAGAATCTGACGTATACATATTCCATTTAACAAACTTATATAAATTTTTCTGTGGTTACGAATATTTTAAACATATTTATTTAGAACTCAGCGAAAACTTTAGAATTTACCGTACAATATTAAAAGCTCCTAATATAATTCCCCAAGAGATTTAAATATAAATTAGCCGAGAGATTTAAATAAATAATTATTGATTATTAAGATATCCAGAGAAACTTACTTTATTCTATTTGTAAAGAATATTAAGCAGGAATTATTTATTACATTTTAACAGGGTACGGAGGTACTTTATATTAAAAGTGAAATAAATGGGATCCTAATTCTCCAGAGTATATTTATTAAAATTACGAGTTTAATTCAAAAATATCTGAAATTATATTTGAATCGTATATAAAACACACACCTACCCCTATCTATATATACATACATCCATCTATATTAGAAACATATACGTACTCATTTATATATTTATAATAAAATATTATATATGCACACCCATACATATATATATATATGTATATATATATATATATATACATACACACAAACATATATATATATATATATATATATATATATATATATATATGCATACATATACGTATCAACACATACACCCACACACACATATATATACATATAAATATACCCAAATACATTACAACATTCTACATCTATACATACATATACATACATGCATGCACGCATGAAAGACAGGTGCATATACCTATATACAAATATATCCACATCACTATATACATCTATACATATATAGATATATACGCATAAACATACGACCTGATATATATATATATATATATATATATATATATATATATATATATATATATATATATATATATATCTATGTATATTTTAAATAAACTGATTTTCGCTACACAGTAATAACCATGTTTCAAAAAGTGAAGCAAAAAATTCAAATTTATATGTGCGTTTAAAACTCAGTAAATTTATAAATAAGTTATTCCACTATTCACTTGAAGAAGAAACGGAACTAATGCTTTTAATTTAATTATATAATTAAATTTGAAGTTTTTAGCTGCATTTTTTGAAACATGGTTATTACTGTGTAGCGAAAAACATATTTTAAATCAGTTAATTTATAATATTTATGCTTTGTAACTTTATTTTGAGCATTGTTTTTTGAAGATGAAAATAAAAAATATCAATAAGAACACTGGATTATATATCTTAATGTTCTTTATATATATATATATATATATATATATATATATATATATATATCCACATCACTATATACATCTATACATAAATAGATACTTAAGCATATTCATACAACCATACAACCTTATATATATATATATATATATATATATATATATATATATATATATATATATATATATATATGTATATATATATATATATATATATATATATATATATATATGTATGTTTATTATATATATATGTGTAATTTGGCAGCTACTTTTCTTTTAAAGATGTAGTATTGAATGTTAAAGACAACATAGTCTTGCATATTTTCTTTTGAATTTTTTCATATTCGCTAATGAGACTTTTTATTTGAAAATGATTTCGAAATAAGTATTGTCCGTACGATGACCTAGCCCTTTCAAACATCATTGTTCTTCTTCAGGGTCAATATTTTTAGTCAAAATTTTTTTTTAAACAAATATTTGTCAATTATCTTGTAGCATAATCATGTTGCTACTTTTTTACAAACTAAGTAAACGTTAAAATCCTTTTAATTTCAAAAGACGCGATGATGTTATCACGTGCATGGCGAAGATTTTTATCATGTGACAGCGTGAAAAAGATTTTTATTATACAAGCCAAAAGATCGAAGAATACGTTATAAAATTTAAATATATTATAAACATTGTAATATGTTACCAGAAATATTGTAATTTATACAAACGACCTCTTATTAATCGTATAAGAAAATATGCAAGACTTTGTTGTCTTTAACATTCAATACTACATGTTATATATATTGAAATTTCGCCTGCTTACCTGTAATTTCTTTTTGTAAGCTTGATGCCATCAAATTCACTTACCTGAAAGAAAAGAAGAGAAACAATTTATTAACACCATTAATTTTAATTATTAGCAACAAAAAAATAACTGTCTCTAATTAATCTAATTTTCTTATCAAACAACAATATATTAATCAGGCAATACAGGACAGATTACAATGAACCATTGAATCTCTGGCGTAATAAAATCCGATAAATCAACCAAATGATACAAACAATCTCTGAAGACAAAACAAAATCTGACAACGGATTTTTTTAACGGAAATGAGAGACGAATGGCGGGGACCTTAATGCATTATAACAATTGTTATATGATAAACCAGATAAACAGTCGGCCATTTTGTATATCCATCGATCGATTCAGAAGATAATAAATAGTTTTGCATCGAGATTCTCTCGTTATTAGCATGATATTGTTCACTTAAGATCAATCTAATGTCGCTGTCAATGACACCCGCATAAATACGCCAATCAAGATAAAATATCAACAATATCATATGGATTTATAAAAACGAACAGGAAAATAAGAATCATTAATCGTAAAACATAAAAAACTAAAATCAAGATATATAATATATATAATTACAATTTCCTCAACACTGTTCTTGATATATATATATATATATATATATATATATATATATATATATATATATATATAAAAATATATATATATATGTATATATTTATTTATAATTTAAATAAAAACAGACCACTTTAAGGTTCCATATAATGAATTATTTCACCACAGCCCTTTTAAAGGACCGCGGATCATCAGATTTTTACTTCCAAATGTTGAAACGAAAAATGAAAAAAACTTACACATTTTTTACGGGCAGTAATAAGTAGATGTAAATTAACGAAGTGAGGAAGTGAAGGGGTTGGAGAGAGACATGATTGAGTTAGATATAACATTTTTATTCTTTCAAATTTAACTTGTTTGAGGAAATCAAGACATTCACACATTAAATCGGTTAACTTAACGGAAGTTATATATTGATATGGAAGGAGGTTCGTAAACTAAATCTCTCTCTCTCTCTCTCTCTCTTTCTATATATATATATATATATATATATATATATATATATATATATATAGATATATATATATAGATATATTTATATATATATATCGTTATCTCATCATATCATATCACACACGTGTATTATTAATACATTTATAAAAAGTTGTCTCTTAGGTGATTTTATATTATATTCAGCAGCTCTGTACTTGAAATTTGTAGACGGACTTTTGTTTAATGTTTGATCCACTCTTCAGGAGATAGCAAATATTCAGTGTAGCTAGACGTCCGGTTGCCTCTAGCTAGGAGTGACACCCGACTGAATTTGCATCAGTCGGAACTTCTCCCACTAAGCCATCGACGCACGGCAGGGATGAAGGTGAATTTTAGCGTGTTTATTTTTAGATTTATATAAACACACAGTGACTGACAGTGACTCGATTCTGCCAAAGAGTCGTGCAATATTAGCTTAAATAGTCAGTGTTTACAAATTCACACCTCAAACCAGAGAGCTCAACCGAAATTAATTTTTCAGGAGCCAATATATATATATATATATATATATATATATATATATATATATATATATATATATATATATATATATATATGTAAGTGTTTATGTGCATCTGAGAAAAATCCATATATATATATATAAAGGACATGCATTGTTTTGTTTTTGTTTTTTTAAAGAAAATTATCATTATTTAAATTTAAGTTTTATTTGCTCATTCATTTCCAATCCGGTCTTCTTGACGACCTTTGTATCTAAATAAGTTAGTTATTTGAAACATATATATTTTTTTTCTGCCCGGAATGCGGTAACGACCTTAGAACTTCGATCAGAGCTTTAGAGTAAATACGCAATGCATGAAATAAGGAAAAAACGTTAACATTGTAATAAAGTATTTGAAAAGGAAACGTATTATAATAAAACTAATATACATATGTCATTATCTTTTACCCGTATCGTTAAATTGCATATACACACTCAACAAACAAATAATAGACTGCTTAGAGCAAATAAGTAAAAAAGAAGGGAATACATGTTTGTTTAAATCGGTTTAATCCCAAGCAGAGCAGAAAAGAAAGTACGACATAAGGGGTAACTTGGTGTGGAAGAATTAGAAACAGGAAAATTAATAATGCGTGGGGAGACAGAATAGTATAACAGACAGTGACTGACGTTGCATTTAAAATTTACAGATTGAAGTTGGCTGGAAAGCGTGAAGCCGGAAGGGAGTCCCACAAGCGAGAAAAGAAACTGTTAGCATAGAATTTACGGTTACATCAAGTCAGCTCAACTGAATTGATGAGATCTCGACGCCAGTCGAATAATGAGCTCAAATTCAAAAAGTTTAGGTGCCGTGACGAAGATTTCATCCAAACAATTACCATGGAAGTATTTATAGAAAAGGCAAAGGGAGGCAACCTTACGGCGGTGGGAAAGAGACTGATGGCGATCTGTCAGATCAGGACCGATAATATTGCTGATTTTTCTTTTGATTCTATCAAAGGAGCTCAACGTAAATAGCAGAGGCCCCGAACTATATGTGGCAGCAATAATCTACTCATGACGAATTGTAGGCTTATAGATATGAGATAGATTCTTGAGAGTAAAATTGTCTCGCACGACAGAGTGAACCAACTTTATTAGTAATTGACCTAGCAATGGTTAGTTAAATCCATTTTTATATATTGCGGGTAATCAGTTTTAACTCATATTCCAATATATGGTCAAGTCATATTTAAATATAAATTGTCGTAAATCTTTCGGTTTTCGAAGGACATGTTGTTTTTTGTTATCTGTCGATTTCATCGTTTTTCAAATATCGTGATTTTGAGTATAATATTGCTTTTGTGTGTTTCTGTGTGTGGGCTTTTATATCCATTATGTGCTTAATTAAAATTTCCATTCTCCAGAATCTATGGTTTCCATTTTATATGATGAGTGAAATAAAGATTTGGACACAGGCTCTTGAGTAGCTTTTGGCATTGAATGCGGGACAATCTCTCTGCAGACGAAGATACTTAACTGATATGTGATTCTAAAGAAGTATGCTCAGAATACCATTGACTGAACATGAAAGCAACGTAGAAGATTTTATGACTGATTGATTTTTTACAGCTTATCAAACCCTTTCAGATTATTTAAAGTCAGGGCATATTTTGAGGCTGTAAGATTTTTTGTTTAGTCTAAAATAATCGAAAGACAAACCTAGAAAAAAAACGAAGAAAAGGAAAATAAAGAAATGATTGATTCATTTTTTACGGTTTATCAGCCCTTTGTATATTATTTAAAGCCAGAAATCATTTTAGATTGCAAGAGTTTTTAAGTTAATATAGCTTTTCCTGACACAAGCTGGCGAGATATGAGATGGCTTCATACAGTTGGATATCGGTTGAGAAAGAACTCTGACCTCACTTCCGCTGAATCAGAGTGTGCGAAAATCGTAATAGGTGACAGCATAAAAAAGAAATGGCCGAAATTAAAAGGGCTCACACGTGTCCTGAGCCTTGAATAAACAGGATTCAAAGGTGTCCTGAGCGGAAGGAAATGATTGCTTGCGTGGGCGCATACAGGAAAAGCTGTGGCCACACGAAGTTGCGTGGGCACATGGCCGGAAGAGGTATGATCACAAGAAGTTGCAAAGCCGACATACCGGAAGAAAGGTGTAGCTACGTGAAGTTCCGGGGGCATCAAATAGGTATAAAAACGGTCCAACTCTTGGCCTGTGAGAGAGGCTGGCTATATTTTCAACGACGATTTTGTCACCATCACCCAATTACCACAACGCGAATAATAAAGATATTTATATATTTTTATAAGTGTTCGTCGCCCTTTTGAGTTAAGCAGCAATATACAACATTCGTTCCCTCGAAGCCATTTCTATTCACAGATCTAAGAAATCGGTTGTATATGAAACTGGCCGTTGAGATGTAACCATGAAAGACAGAGAGAAAAAAGACAAATAAACAAAAAACCTACCAAGAAGGCCGGAGCGTACAACAGCCGAAACGTTGTAATAAATACGTCGACAAAAATGAGGACAATAGTCCGAATAATGTAAATAGTGTACATAATACCTCATCTCAGAAATATAGACAGATACTGAAAGGCCGAAAGGTTGTAATAAATATGGCGACAAAGATGAGGACAATAGTCGGAATAATGTAAATAGTGTACATAATACCTCATCTCAGAAATATAGTCAGATACTGAAAGGCTGAAACGTTGTAAGAAATATGGCGACAAAGATGAGGACAATAGTCAGAATAATGTAAATAGTGTACATCATACGTCATCTCAAAAATATAGACAGATACTGAAAGGCCGAAAAACATGTAATAAATATGGCGACAAAGATGAGGACAATAGTCCGAATAATGTAAATAGTGTACATAATACCTCATCTCAGAAATATAGACAGATACTGAAAGGCCGAAAGGTTGTAATAAATATGGCGACAAAGATGAGGACAATAGTCCGAATAATGTAAATAGTGTACATAATACCTCATCTCAGAAATATAGTCAGATACTGAAAGGCTGAAACGTTGTAATAAATATGGCGACAAAGATCAGGACAATAGTCAGAATAATGTAAATAGTGTACATCATACGTCATCTCAGAAATATAGACAGATACTGAAAGGCCGAAACGTTGTAATAAATATGGCGACAAAGATGAGGACAATAGTCCGAATAATGTAAATAGTGTACATAATACCTCATCTCAGAAATATAGACAGATAGTGAAGGGCCGAAACGTTGTAATAAATATGGCGACAAAGATGAGGACAATAGTCGGAATAATGTAAATTTGTGTACATAATACCTCATCTCAGAAATATAGACAGATAGTGAAGGGCCGAAACGTTGTAATAAATATGGCGACAAAGATGAGGACAATAGTCGGAATAATGTAAATAGTGTACATAATACCTCATCTCAGAAATATAGACAGATACTGAAAGGCCGAAAGGTTGTAATAAATATGGCGACAAGGATGAGGACAATAGTCGGAATAATGTAAATAGTGTACATAATACCTCATC
>OZ038518.1:60592079-60602079 GCA_964036315.1 Acanthosepion esculentum | reverse complement strand
GAACCTACGGCTACATCTAGCCATCTCAACTGTAAATCTCGATGCCAGTCTAGTACTGCCCTTAAATTCACGAAGTTTTGGTACCATGGCAAAGATCTCATACGAACAATTACCATGAAAGTATTTATAGAAAAAAAAAACAAGGAGACGCAACATTACGGCGGTGGGAAAGTGTCTGAAGCCAAGCTGCCATATCAAGACCAATAATATTGCATATTCTTCTTTGGGTTTTATGAAGGAGCTTAATGTAAATAGCAGGAGCACTGTACAATATGTGACAATGATATTCTAAGGATGGACGAATGGTAGACTTAGAGGTATGTAAGATAATTTCTAGAGAGAAAAATTGTCTCGCACGATAGAGTAAACTGACTTATCTACAATGATTGTTAAGTCCTGCTAGGATTTTACACTTTTATCATCGATACAAATCCCTTGCTCTGATTGTTTGTTGCATTTTATATTGATGTTATAAGATTCGTCATGCAAAGTAATCTATATTTAATTCTACTTACTTTATTTCAAATTTGGCAGGAAAAATCGAGAGAAATTATTTGTGATTACTCGCTTGGCACTTTTTGTGTACAGCTATCCATATGACCGGTTAGGCTAGCTTGAGAGAGGCAGACCCGGCTACAAATAGCACACAGAAAGTACATTATCATTAATCATTGGCACTCCCTTTCTGTCAGCCCTTTTAACTTTCTTTAACGAGTTTTGCTCCTCCGTAAATATATTTCTTCTACTTTAATCAATCCCCTTCATCAGTTTCCCAATTCCCGTCACTAATTTTAAATGTTGTCAGTGACTTATCTCTTGGACCTTTAAAATACGTTTGGTTTAACACGTGTTCTTTTGTATCCCTTTATCTGTCTAGGCAGAAATTGCTTTTCGATGCACGTTTCAACATCTCTGATCAAATCACGCGTTAGCAAACATAGTCTGAGTTTATGTTATTTTTTTTTTTTTTTTTTTTTTTTTAAGCGTATCCCCCCAAGCAAGGCCGGTGGCCACTATCACGCATGGGGTTACAGAAGGGTTGGAGGAAGAGCAGATAGGAGTGATAAAGGAAGGGATGTAGAGAAAGAGAAGGACGGAGGGTCGATCAAGGCAGGGGGGTTACGGAAGATATAGAGCGAGAGCAGATAGGAATGAAAGATGTCAGGAAGTGGAGAAGGGAAGTGGATAGATCAAGGCAATTGGAGATGACGATTGACGCTACACTTAAACCGTTGGAGATTTCATTTGTCAGGGAAACAGTAATAGGGAAGGGAGTTCCATAGGCGAGATGTGCGAGACATGAAGCTATTGGAGTAGAAAAGACGTCTACATCTAACAGTTTCAACGGTGAAAGGGTGGGTACGGGATGCCAGCCTCGTAGGACGCTTAAATTCACGAGGCTTAGGGACAAGCGAAAGCAACTCCTCAGAGCAATTACCGTGGAAGTACTTGTAGAAAAGGCAGAGCGATGCAACATCGCGTCTGTGAGAGAGCGACTGCAGACGAGATGACAGATCAGGGCCAATCACATTGCATATCCGTCTCAAGAACCCTGAGGCAACACGCAGGGGCCCCAGACCATAGATGGCAGCAATACTCCATGCAAGGTCGAATGGTAGACTTATAGACTTGGAGGATCGATTCCGGGGAGAAGAATTTCATGATACGTTATAATTTTTGTTAGCTCTTATTGGTCAGATAGATCCTTGTCAAATTAATTGAAACAAACGCTTTAGTTTCCTTTATTTCTCTTTCCGTTCAGTTTTAGACCCACTGGAGTGAAAAGGGTGCAATCGATTTCTATTTTTTCCTCAGATTAGCTCATTTAAATCCAGTCGAGAATTTGTGGTCAATAAAAGATTATTAAAGGGGAAAGTTCCGTTGTCTTTAACAAGACACGCCTTAACATATATATGCCTTCATCTGATAGCTTTTATTTCAGTAACGGCGTTGATTCTTTTTCCCTTTCCTTTACTCTCTTTGTTCTCTTTCTCGAGCCACACCAGAAAGCATTTTCTGACCCAGATATTCTTTTGTAAACATTCCCATCACTGTTTATCTTTCTGCTGACCTGCTTACGAGCAGATGCTGAAAAGTTCTCGTCTCTATAGTCTAGCCCAAATCTATCTAAATGCCAACCGATCGGATTTTTAGTCGAGATGGACTCGTTAAATGCACAGGGAACGTATAAGTTGTATAACAATTCGATTGACTGAGAAATATATAAGGTACATCCTTGTGCAAATTAATTGAAACAATCGCTTTAGTTTACCTTTCTTTCACTTTACGGTCAGTTTTAGACCCACTGGATTCACATTGTTTAATCGATTTTTAATCTTCTTCAGATGAGGTCATTTGCAGTGCTGTGCAGTAATAGGAATCTATTTTGATGTACGTAGGTCCGTACTCTCCGTACAAGCAACTATTTTTATTTCATGGATTTCACAATTAGTTTCGATTATTCCCAAAATTATTTCCAAGTTATAAAAATTGTTATCGTAAAAAAAATCGTTACAAAAAAATCACGTAAATATCGCCTAAAACAATCGCAGTGGCTCTTGCAACGTGTCTCACTGGCGATGGTTCGAGGTAATGATTTCTCCATCATTGCGGCTGGCAGAAGATAGAAACAATTGTTTATAGTTACGTTGTTCTGGAATTGTCATCAATGGTCGACTGAACTTGCTTTGTTTCAATGACTTTTGTTTTGTTATTATTAGTTACTTTGTTCAATAAATACGTTAACACAAAAAAAATGACGTATGACTATTGTGTACAGAGAAACAAACACAATTATCGCAATGAAGATCATTGCTATAGAAAAAAAAATTATCAAAAAGCGGATTAGGACTTGTCACTTCCTTAGTGACGTCACTTGGAATGACCTTTTTAATACCTTGTTCAAAAATGCGCATCTGAGGTCTCCTACTGCGCTAAATCCAGCATAGATGCTTTCGTTTCAGCAAAGAAATACCAAGATAAACCGAAATTCACCTCCTTGGTTCTCGGCTGCGTAATCAGCTGCTATAGCCTACAGGAATCACTTCTTCCGGCTGTATCAGAGATACACGTCTGATTGCAACAGATGTCTCTTTGTCTCTGTACGTAACATGTCCACAAACAAGCTGTTTGCTGATAGAATGAAACAACATGAAGAATTTTGCAAGTCCGGTGACTATTTGCCCATAGCTGGGACCCTAACAAGTGTTGCGAACCCGGGTCAGCATTTAAGAGGTTGTTTCACGCTTATCAAAACGTCGTGATCTGAGGCCTTGCTGTCGGATGTGTTTTATCGTCTTACCCAGAACGCGAATGTCATTTTTGTTTTTTCTGTTTATTACCTGTTTCCGACGTTGGAAATTAACTCACACACACACACACGCACACACACACACACACACGCATATATATATATATATATATATGACAAGACCGAAAATTACATTGAGAAGAAATGTGATTCATATTAAAAATAGTAAATTGCAATTTTTTTAATGTCTTCATATATATATATATATATATATATATATATATATATATATATATATATATATATATGATGTACACGATTGTTTTCGACGTATGAGTGTCTCAGTTCACTTTGTATGCTTACGTTTCGTATGAGACAACAATCTTGCACGGGATTTGCAAACAAATCCACACGAAGAGCATACTAAAGGGCTGACCGTCATATGTCCTGATGTATTAGCCCGAGATTTAGTGTCATTTCTTAATTCTCTCAGATGGTTGAGAAGATTGTTTCCAAAGTTAGTTATACCTTGTTGGCGGCTCGGCAAGCGTGTGCTGAACGAACGTAGATCCTTAACCCCCCCTATTCAATAAATTCGAAGTCCTGATATCTACAGCATACAAGACTGATTGTTTTGCTGGAAATTCTTTCCAACTCAACAATCGACTCCACTGGAGTATCCACACCTGTTTCCCCAGTAGGACAGATATCCCAATGATAAGCGTATAACCCGTTACTGGTCTTAGAGAGAATTTCAAATTTATACTCCGATAAGGCAAGTAGAGGTGACGGTATCGCAGCCATCGTCCTAAAGAAATGTGCCCTCGTGCTGGCTGCAGTCCTCTCCAAATTCTACAACTATTTCCTCACTGCTTCCTGCTTTCCAGCTTTTTGAAATTCTTCCTCTGTAGTTCCTGCTTTTATGAACTCTGAAGAGCCTTAAGACCTTTCTAACTATTGCTCTATTACTCTCCTACCGCTTTTCGGCAAAGTCTTCTGGTTTTTTATCAATGCTTATGTGGTTACGCATCTTAACTCGCACGACATTCTGACATACAATATGGCTTCCGTGTCGCCAGATCTAAAGCTGATGTGCAAACAGCCATCACTGAATATGTACAGCAAGTATCTATTACAACGTTTCGGCCTTTCAGTATCTTTCTGTATTTCTGAGATGAGGTATTATGTACACTATTTACAATATTCAGACTGGTGAAGGGGAATTAACAAGAGATAACTGACATCCAACAGACATGGCACATGGAACTAGAATAGTTTACCCCAGTGAGCGAAATAAAGGGGTCAGTTCGACATTCCAACCACCTGAAGAAGGCTGGAGCGTACACCACCCGAAACTTTGTGATAAACATGGCGACAAAGATGAGGACAATATTCCGAATAGTGTAAATTGAGTACATAATACCTCATCTCAGAAATATAGACAGATACTGAAGAGCCGAAACGTTTTAATAAATATGGTGACAAAGATGAGGACAATAGTCCGAATAATATAAATAGTGTACATAATACCTCATCTCATAAAAATAGACAGATACTGAAGGACTGAAACGTTGTGACAAATATGGCGACAAAGATGAGTACAATAGTTCGAATAATGTAAATAATGTACATAATACCTCATCTCAGAAATAATAGTCAGATACTGAAGGGCTAAAACGTTGTAATAAATATGGCGACAAAGATGAAGACAATAGTTCCATTAATGTAAATAGTATACATAATACCTCATCTCAGAAATATAGACAGATACTGAAGAGCCGAAACGTTGTGATAATTATAGCAACAAAGATGAGGACATTAGTCCGAATAATGTAAATAGGTCTTGATATTAAGGGTGAAGACCGAGCTGTGACTCTTAATATCTCGAAGGCCTTTGGCAGGGTTTTGTACGATGGTCTTCTAAGTAAGGTCCAGCGCTTCGGTATCCTGGTGTCATTAATTCCGAAGAAGTTATTTATGCTGATGACACTACCATTTTCTCTGGGTCTCTGCTATTGAAAAAGACCTCCAATTTAAGGTTAACTAGTGCAAGAAATAGCTCGTAAATGTTAATATATCGAAAAGAAAACTGCTCTCATTCAACCACCATGGAGAATCTTTCCTTCTCGCTATCAGCATGTCTGATGATAGACTCATGGAAAGCAAGAGAGTGCGGCTTCTAGGACTCATGTTCTCAAGAGACTGGAAATGAAATGCCTACATCGAATCAACAGCTGCATCTACTGCAAGGAACGTTGGGTCACTGTGCCGTGCCAAAATCTTTATCTTGCACATTTACTAATCTATCATTGAATACCGTTGCCATATCTGGTATGCTGCTCCTGCTACGCATCTCGAGGTTCTTGATCAAATCTAATGAAGTGTAATCGATCCTAATATGTCATCTCGATTTCAGTCACTTCCTCACCGACGTTACGTGGTTTCCCTCTGCCTTTTCTACAAATATTTTCATGGTAACTGCTCTGACAAGCTTTTTGTCCTGTTGCCGGGAATAGGTGATCTTAAGTGGGCGACTAGACTGGCATATAGGCCCCACCATTTTACTGTTGATTTAATTAAATACAACCGCCGCTTCTACTCCAACAGTTTCTTTTCTGGCACTTCCCAACAGTGGAACTCCCTTCCTCTTACTTGCTTCCCTGATAACTATTATCTTCAAAAATCATGTCAATCGCCATCTTCTTGAACCCCGTTTAGGTTTTATCATTTCCTCGGTTCCCCGGGTGTTTTTTCTCTCACCTACACTGTCTATGACCCCCTACATACTAGTGGCATCATGACTTGCTTGAGGGTAAATGATTAAAATGTATATATAGTCATACACAGACAGCCTGTTTCGCTGTAACAGTTCATCAGTGTGGCTAGACACCGGATTGTTTCAAACCGGGGACCGAAAGTCGACCGATTTTATATCAGCCAGTGACACTTACCCCTAGAATATCGGCGCAGATTCCATCCAAAAATGTATACACATTCAGGAAAGGAAAACTTTCTATAGACATTGTAATACTAAATGTATTCAGACATTAACTTTGGACTCGAAAATCAGAAAAGATACTCAAAATGGTGGCCTTTATCTTCCAGACATTTATTACAACGGGGAACTATGGCTTGGGCAACGTTGACCAAATTGTCCAGTGGGATTGTCCCACATGCAATGTTACTTTCTTGACTAAGGTCCGCCACTGTAATGTCATCTGTCGAGAAAATATCGTACTTCTGAATGAGATAGCTAGCTAGCTATCTAGCTAGCTAGCTAGCTAGCTAGCTAGATAGATAGATAGATAGGATCAGACTGACATGGATAGATATATAAACAGAGTGGGATAGATATAAACAGAGTGAGTTAGATAAATGTGAACAGGCTGAGATAGATATAAACAGACTTAAATAGATAGATAAATAGATATAAACAGACTGATATATATATATATATATATATATATATATATATATATATATATATATATATATATATGGAAGTGAACATTGAAGTCATTGAAGTCGGTTTCATGCTGGACGCAATCGTCAGGCCTGACGATTGCGTCCACCATGAAACAGCCTGTCACCTCTAAGTGTTGACTTCAATGTCCACTTTTATATTTACACACGTCTCTGATATTGAGTACTTTACCCTATAAATATAGCACACCTTAAGACTATACACACTTCAGGAAAGGAAAGACCTGTATTGACATTGTAATACTAAATTTATTCACACACCATGAGATTAATACAAGTTACCTTTGTATTCTAGAATCATAAGAGATACTAAAAATGGTTGCTTTTACTTCCAGACATTTATTTGTATCGCGAGCTATTGCTTGGACGACGTTACGCAAAGCTTCCAGTGGGATTTGTTGGAGCTTTTGTGTACCTTGGTGTACTAGTGAGACAGCCAATATGATCTGACTCATTTTATAGTTCACCAATAGAAGAGATAACCAATCAGCAGGCTCAAAATATTCAATGAAACACGTATAAATTTGGCCATGTTTTTTTTCGGAATATTCACTGCCAGCCTTTGATATCGAAGCCTGAAGAATTACGGAACAGCTGCTGGTGGTATTGGCGATATAGTCAGATTCAGTAGAGTGTCTGAATCGTGAGTGTTAGTCTTTAACGTTGTTTCACTGAAAAGATTACGTACTGCGCTGGATTCTATATTCATAGACTATGGTGAACATGGTCAACAGGATTGCTCCACACTCATTGTCAATTTCTTGTCTAAGGTCCGCCAATGTAATGCCATCTGTCGAGAAAATATCGTACTTCAATAAACGTCGTTATCGCAATTTGATATAAATACGGAAGACAGGAATTTCCTTTCCTGAAGTGAGTGCGTTTTTTTTTCTGGCCTCTGTATATGGATGTAGGTGTGTCGCAGGTTGTGTGTTTTAGCTGTGACATTAACATTGTCTAGTCAATAACCTGCAGTCTCATGAGAGCAAACAGGTTTGTACACGTTCACTGCTAGAAGTGTTAATACCTGTTAGGATCTTATTTATGGTTGCAATTGATCTATGGACAATCGCGACATTGACTGGCTTAGTTTTTGTTATGCCATTCATCTAGGAGAAAGGGGTTATGTGAATCGTGTGACTTCTATTGCATCCAATTATCTAGGACCGTTCTTCTCAATGATATGATTGTTCAGGGAAATGGAACTGGTCTTCTGTAACGTGTTTCCCTCACTTTAAAAAGCTTCAAGCGCAGGTATTGTCTAATGAAAGCATCGTCGCTATAGAAAATGCCTTTGAATGCGTAATGTTTGGCGCTGACCAAAAAAAAAATGATACGAAAGAAGAATAAATGGAAGTTAATAGCGATATTTGCCAGAGGCAAGTTTGTCTGGAAAAATTCTAAAAACGCGTGCTTCTGTCTGGTTGGGATTAATGGCGACATTTGTCCTGTGTACTGGTGAATCTAGATTGATGGGACATCAATTGATGTCAGTCTACCAAAGAAAAAAAGTCGCTTTAATGTATATAATAGCGTCTTTTTGTTTGTCTACGGCAGGGTCACGTTGAAATAAAAAGCCCCATTGTGATTGATTTTGGCATGTTAACTAAACCCGTAATCTCGGCAAAGGGAATTGACCTTTGAGTCGATTCCTCGTCACCAAGATATATATTATAGGCAGATAAAGAAAACTTGTGACCATATTCCGATATATTATTTAGATTTAATTAGGTATATTATCTAAATTCCAGCACTTTATACATTTGATACCACAATATATATATATATATATATATATGGGTGTCTGTGTGTGTGTGTGTGTAATATGCATGTATATATATATATATATATATATATATATATATATATATATATATATATATATATATATATATATATATATGATGGAAAATATGGAAAAGACAAAGCAAAATCCGAATATGCAAGTTTACTTTTTTAAATTTTTGTTTTGCTGTCGACGTCAGACGTTTCGGTCTACTAGGCCATCTTCAGGAGATGGTTTTTGGAAACATGTTTATATTTAAGTCAACATGAAGAGACGATAGACACAAGACTAGTCAGAAACAGAAAAACTTAAATTTTAAAGTCAGCGTTCCCTTTTTTGGATTCGGTCACGTTGGCGTCGCGCGGTCGATGCTGCGAAAACGCGCTCCCAAGAAAGAGACTTTATCTTAAGTGAAAAAGAGGAATTCTATTTGAATCTAGAGCTCATAAGTTCATTTGTCAAGCATTCATCTTGCCAGGAAAGGGGAGATGTTAAAGAAGCCGGGCCTAGTATTTACCGTACGTGAAGTGGATATTATGCCTGCCTCATAAATCCGTCTAAGGTTTTTATTGTGGATATATTTTAAAATCTTCACACAGTCGAAATCGAAATTATGATCAGATTTACCTAAGTGTACAAACAAAGCACTACTTAAATATAAATATATATAATTTAAAGAAAAACAGACCACTTTAAGGCTCCATGTAATAATTTATTACACGATAGCCCTTTTGAAGGACGCTGGATCATCAGACATCAATTCCAAAAGGTGAAACGAAGAATGAAATGAACATTTACACTTTGACGGTTACTATTAAGCTTATGTAATTTAACAGAGAGGGTAGTGAGGAGTGCTGTGAGAGACATTATCGAGTTTAGAGAGGGTTTATTTTAATATTTCTATCTATCATACTTAGTATTAGGGGAGGAGGGACCAGATATTGACCTATTTAATCGGTTAACGTAACGGAGTGATATATTGAAAGGGAAGGGGGAGAAGAGAGAAAAATATAAAAAGAAAGAAGGGGGAAGTAAAGAGAAAGAAGCAGTAATTAGGCTTTACGAAGGGAGTGGAGGGGTGGAAATATTTAGCATTTTATGTAAAAAGACTGATTTTAATATTTGATAGCAATTTAAATGTTTAAAAAATCACCGAAGAATTAATTTGATGTTTGCTAGCAATTTAAATATTTAACACTTTTCCAAATAATTTAGGGGTTTAATATGAGTTAAATAGTATAATTAAAAACACATTCATAGAAAGTACATTAAAAAATATTTAAAATATAACAGTTTACTGGTAGTAATCTTTTAATATTGTAAATGATTGTTAAGGTAACATCTCTATCAGTTTGAATCTAATTCATGAATGTAATTTGTGACTATTTTTAGATGGGTAATCTTTTTTACTTAAAGTTTAGGTTTTAAATTAAGATGGAGTAATATTTGAAGGCAATATTAAAGATATATGCATTTGTATA
>OZ038518.1:60554579-60589579 GCA_964036315.1 Acanthosepion esculentum | reverse complement strand
ATAGATAGATAGATAGATATGAACAGACTGAGATAGATAGATAGATAGATAGATAGATAGATAGATAATGAACAGATTGAGATAGATAGATAGATAGATAGATAGATAGATAGATAGATAGATATGAACAGACTGAGATATATAGATATATATATATGAACAGACTGAGATAGTTAGATAGATAGATAGATAGATATGAACAGACATATATAGATAGATAGATAGATAGATAATGAACAGATTGAGATAGATAGATAGATAGATAGATAGATATGAACAGACTGAGATAGATAGATAGATATGAACAGACTGAGATAGATAGATAGATAGATATGAACAGACTGAGATAGATAGATAGATAATGAACAGATTGAGATAGATAGATAGATAGATAGATAGATAGATATATATGAACAGACTGAGATAGATAGATATGAACAGACTGAGATAGATAGATAGATAGATATGAACAGACTGAGATAGATAGATAGATAGATAGATAGATATGAACAGACTGAGATAGATAGATAGATAGATATGAACAGACTGAGATAGATAGATAGATAGATAGATAGATATGAACAGACTGAGATAGATAGATAGATAGATATGAACAGACTGAGATAGATAGATAGATAGATAGATAGATAGATAGATATGAACAGATTGAGATAGATAGATAGATAGATAGATAGATAGATAGATAGATAGATAGATAATGAACAGATTCAGATAGATAGATAGATAGATAGATAATGAACAGATTCAGATAGATAGATAGATAGATAGATAGATAGATAGATATAAACAGACTGAGATAGATAGATAGATAGATAGATAGATATGAACAGACTGAGATAGATAGATAGATAGATAGATAGATATGAACAGCCTGAGATAGATAGATAGATATATATGAACAGACTGAGAAAGATAGATAGATAGATATGAACAGACTGAGATAGATAGATAGATATGAACAGACTGAGATAGATAGATAGATAGATAGATAGATATGAATAGACTGATATAGATAGATAGATAGATAGATAGATAGATAGATAATGAACAGATTGAGATAGATAGATAGATAGATAGATAGACAGACATTCATTTCAGCTTGTCTCAATGTGTGATTAAATAATTTAGACATGTCCTGATTTAACTTCAATAAGATTATTTCCTTATCATTTATAACTTTTGTTTCCATGATTAAAAACACCAATAAAGTTTATGTGGTCATATCTATTCATTTTTATTTTTTATTTCGTGCAATAACTTCCGATATTTTTTCTAATCTCATCATCAGTGTTTTAATGTCTAAGACAAATAATTGTGCTTGTTCGAAATAAGCTTTTGCTTTTGCGGTTAAAACGTTAACGATTTCGGTCTTGCGCAGAAGTCACATATGTTTATTTACAAATTCATTTTGTAAGAGAAATTATTTGCAGTTGAATTATTACGATTATAATTATACTTATAATTGTCATGTAATTGACGTAACTTATTTAATAACTGGGTAATTAAGGAAGGATATAATTTATTTGTTTTTAAACTATTAGTTGTAACTAATATATATGTTTAAAAACTATGTACTATAAGCGTTTTAGAACATATGTATTTTATTTATAATCAATTTTATTAAGTGTTGATTTTAATTTTTCAATAAAGATAGATTCAAGAATTTGCAGATTCTGCTTGTAACTTTATTCGTGGAATATTGTTGTGGTAGGATCCACCTAATTTGCATAGCGGAGTACCGACGATATAAATATGGTTGGTACCGGAAGACAGGGAGGCGAATCAAGAGATCCAACTACAGACTCTGCCCGAATGCGACTTAGTCAACACATTCTCCAGGAACGGTCTTCCCAGAAATATACAAAAGACTATATGTAAATATTGTGTACACTTTCTTGTTTCAATACATTTTATTCTAACTACATTTTGTGTTGCATTATTATTCCATGCATTAGTCAAGATTCAGCAAATATACGGTTTCTAAATTGCCAGTGATCACAAGAATGTGTTTTTTGATAGTTGTATATATATGCAGCAATCCTTCGTTTATGCATGTTTCATTAAAAACCACAGACAAGGTACTACGGTTAAGCTTTTTATTTAATTTTTCTCATGTTCGAAAAAGAGCTTTCTTTCCTGGACAAAGCGTGGATAAAGAGTGTCCAAATGTTTTATATTTCCGAGCGCTTTCGGCTATACCTTTAGCCATTATCAACGATGATTCGATTTTTTAGCTTAATTGAGTGTGTGCGTTATGTGTATGATTTAGTGTATAGTAGGGATCTTTTAATTTTCGAATACGGTTAGCACATTGTGGCCTTGTTCGTAGTTAATATTTAAGACTTGGGTTTTTCTATTTTATTATTAAATCTTCCATTATGTTTAATCTTTTTTTACAGGTGGATGAAGTTATTATATTTGTGTTTTCTACGAGTTTGTTTCTAATGGAGACTGGTAAGTTTGTAGGTTTGTCTGGTCGTATGTCTCTAATAGTAGAATGTTTCTATTGGGACTAAACGTGATTTCAGTTTAAATTGTATTCCGCATTCATGAATATTACATATCGTTTTTATGTTTTATTCTCTTGAAATATATAATCCCTCGAACCAGTTGTGTTGAAAGAGGGCGAAACCTGTCGTCTGATTTATTTTCCCTTTTTATTTTTAATTGTGCAAAGTAAAATAAATTAGACTTGATATAATAAAATTCTATAACTCTCAGAAAATTTTGATATTATCTATCTATCTATATATATATATATATATATATATATATATATATATATATATATATATATAAACCGAAACTGGGCTGGTTTAATTCTAGATAAATTGATATCTGTCTGTTCAAAGAGGACTTTAAAAGTAACTAGTAGCGACAAATTTGAGCATTAATTACCTGCAAAATAAAAGGATATTTTATATCTGATGTGATTGATACACTAAAGGGGCTGACTCTCCTTTTATTAACAGTGGAAAAGTAAGTAGCTGAATTTAAGCTGGAAAGGGAGAGACTTGAAAATGACCTAATGTCAAGTTGCCCTGCAAATGACACCACCGAGGAAAGTATTGATCGTGTGCACCACGTAGCGACGGATGACAGGTGATTGACTATAAATCAAATGGCTAATGCCGTTAGCCTACGCGAATATTAATATTTTAATATTTCCAAATGAGTTGGTTTATGTTGACAGCCAATTTGCAAAAGTTTATCATTCTATTTATTTTACGTTATTTTTCTCCTGAGTACTTTAAAAAGCTGTTACATTTATTTTCAAGGACTGTGTTTTGTGAGTATTTCTGCAAGTGTTTGTGTTTAATTAAGGCGTTCTCACGTTTGTTGGCAGTAATTTCAAGCTAGTCCAAGTGACGTCATATATGCGGTCAAATTGAAGCAGTGCAAAGAAAAACTTAACATTCAGAGAAACAGCCAACATAAGGTATTTTTCTCCATCGGGGCCTCAAAAGAGAAGTTTGTTAAAAAACAATAAAAGTGCAATTGTCAGGAACTAGTGCTGTTATTTTTCTCGGCTATTTAAATATAAGGGTCAGTGGTGCATTGTGGGTAGTGTATTTTGGCGGTTACTTTTACCGGAAGTCGCTTATTTGTTTATTTATTTATGTCAAATTATTTTGCTTGTTTTATATAATTTTATTTTTATTTTTTATCTTATATAATTATTTATTTATTTTTTTATTTTGATCGGTGTTTTTTACTAACGTAGTAAAAATTTGTTTATATAGCTTATTGTTGGTAGTCTATTATGGCGGTCATTTACCGGAAGTCGTTTATTTGCTTATTTATTTGGGTCAAATTGTTTTGCTTGTTTTTATTTATTTTCATTTTTATTTTTTATCTTATAAATTTGTTTATTTATTATTGATTAAACGTATTTTTTGAATTTTGGGGTTGAACGTTGTGGTTTGTTCTGATTATAATTTTGGTGGGAACAGTTTTCCATTTTATTTATTTGGATTGATTATCTTTATTTGTTTTTTCTAAACGACTAGGTTATCGGTATCGGTTGTTAGTTTATTTATATATTTGGATGTATTTAGATCGATTTATTATACTTGTTATTTATTTGTTACACTGTATATTTTCTCTTTTTGGTTTTCGATTTTTAAGTAACGCAGTATATTATATATATATATATATATATTGTATTACTAATATATATATATATATGTATATATATATATTATGTTACTAATATATATATATATATTATGTTACTAATATATATATTATGTTACTAATATATATATATATATATATAATGTTACTAATATATATATATATATATTATGTTACTAATATATATATATATATTATGTTACTAATATATATATATATATATATATTATGTTACTAAAATATATATATATATATATATATATATATATATATATATATATATATATATATATGAAAAGAAAGAACAGTAAGATATGTAATCCGGTGTTCTTATTAATATTTTTTTTATTTTTACAAAATAGTTTTCAATTTAAATTTACAAAGCATTAATAAAACACAGTAAATTTAAAAAATAAGTTACTTCAAATATTCGCTTGAGGATGAAATGGAACTAATGTTCTTAATTTAATTACAAAATTAAATTTGATGTTTTTAGCTTCCATTTTTGAAACATGGTTATTACTCTGTAGTGAAAATAAACATATTTTAAATCAGTTAATTTATAATATATATATATATAATTATTTTAAAAAAATATGATTCCTTCGCTACATAAGTGTTCTCATGTTTCAAAAACGAGAGCCGAAACCCTCAATATTCACGACATACCGTAGTGCCAAAAGCTATCTTTCGCTGTAACTGACCAGACGATGAGCGATCCGCTTTGAAATAGATACCCTACCCTACCTCGACTTGACCTCTTTCCGAAGGTGACTGATATGTGGATAACACAAACACTCTGAACATCATGTTGTTTCAAAATAATTTTGGCTGAGTGAACTGTGTAATGGTGCTCTTTTTCTCACAGATTGTGTCCAGCTAACCACGCTAAACTCTGCAGTCGAGAAAATGAAAACAAACTACGCGCATGCGTGAAATTGAAAATATAAAATGCCGACAATGTACCATCGCATATCATATATATATATATATATATATATATATATATATATATATATATATATATATATATATATTAAGCATATCACCCCAAGCAAGGCTGGAAGCCACTAGTACGCAGGAGGTTACAGAAGGTTTGGAGGAAGAGCAGATAGGAGTGGTAAAGGAGAGGATGTGGAGAAAGATAGTGGATCGATCAAGGCTAGTGGGTTAAAGAAGATTTGGAGCGAGAGCAGATGGGAATGAAAGGTGAAAGGATGTGGAGAAGGGAAGAGGATAGATCAAGGCAGCTGGAGATGTCGATTGACGTTACACTTAAATAGTAGGAGATTGTATTTGTCAGGGAAACAAGAATAAGGAAGGGAGTTCCACAGGCGAGATGTGAGAGACATGAAGCTATTGGAGTAGAAGAGACGACTACATCTAACAGTTTCAACGGTGAAGGGGTGGGAACGGGATGCCAGTCTCGTGGGACGTTTAAATTCATGAGGCCTAGGAACCAGCGAAAGCAGCTCCTCGGAGCAATTACCGTGAAAGTATTTATAAAAAAGACAGAGCGAGGCAATGTCGTATCGGTGAAAGAGAGACTGCAGACGAGATGACAGATCGGGGCCAATTACATTGCATATCCGTCTCTGGATCTTATCAAGAACCCTGAGGCAAACAGCAGGGGCTCCAGACCAGATATGGCAGCAATACTCCATGCAAGGGCGAATGGTCGATTTATAGATTTGGAGGATAGATTCCGGGGAGAAAAATTTCCTGGCTCGGCACAGGGATCCAACTTTCCTTGCGGTGGATGATGCAACTGACTCGATGTATTTGTTCCATCTCAGATCAGCGGACAGCGTGAGACCGAGCAGCCGCAGGGAGGAGCTCTCAAGAAGTTGGTCATCAGACATTCTAATGGGATGCAGGGATGGATCCTTGTGGTGGTTAATAGAGAGCAGTTTAGTTTTAGAGGCGTTAAAGTTAACCGTCCATTTCTTGCCCCAGTTCACAACCGATTGGAGGTCCTTTTCAATCCGAGATGCCAGGTTAATTTTGTCAGCATCACTGGATTTGTGTTTGAGGCAGGAGTATATATATATATATATATATATATATATATATATATATATATATATATATATATATATATATATATCCACCACTAATAATAGCCCGGTCTAACGCTATTACGCCGATCAAATTTTTAAATGAAGTTTATTTTCATAAAATGTTTCGCACAGCGAGGAATCAGATATAGATCGTGTTTTTGCTAATAATATTATTTACACCAGAAAATATGCCGTCTAAGAAAACATCTGTTAGCGAGTATTTCCCATTTCTCTGTTTATTTCTCGGTTCGTTGATAAAGGGCACAGACATGTCCAAAAATTCCGGACATAAAAAAACTTTTGTCCCAACTTGATTTCTGTCATATGTTTTATTAAGCAACCTATCTATACATACATACATGTACACACACACACACACATATATATATATTTGTGTTATTCCCATATGTATACAAGTATATAGTTAGATAGATAGATAGATAGATATAGACAGAGTGGTATAGATAGATACGCACCGATATATATATATATATATATATATATATATATATATATATTTATGTGTGTGTGTGTCTGTGTTTATGTGTGTGTGCGCGCGCGTTTGTGTTTCTGTGTGTGTAAGTATACTTGAACGTAAATATATATATATATATATATATATATATATATATATATATATATATATATATATATATATATATATATATATATAGATAGATAGATAGATGGATCGTAATGTCGCTAGCGGGCTAGTAAGATCTGGACCGAATAAAAACGACAAAAGTATGTAAGACAAAATTTTTCAGCATTAAACGAGGTTCGGTATCTTGAGATATAATGAAGGCGGAAGTAAAATGCCTGAAGATTATCCAATGCAATCTTGATCTAAGTAAAACCGGTGAGCCCAACAGTCGACTCTAAAAGTAAAAATATAAAACGTGTTTGTTAATCAGAATATCTGAACGATTCTCAAACGAAATAAATCATTATGATGAAAGAACGCTTGTCAAGTTAAAAGTAATCGAAAACAAAAGAAACGAAACGAAAAAGAAATCTTCCGCGTCTATGGACTGAAGAAAATAAATGAATTTCATAGAAATTACGTCGGTCATTCCTCGTTGTACTGCGTAAAACATTTTCTATTCCGATCGAAAGATTGATTCCGCATTAAAAGAGATTTCATGTCTATTTTGTTTACTAAAATCTTCTGTTTTTCCTCAGTCCTTATCCTCTCCGGAAGCGATCGAAGCTGACTACTTGAGCCGGAAATCGGAAAAGACATGGCAAATAATGGAGGTTAGAGGGTTTCACATCGAACAGAACGCGAGCATTTGTCGTACAAACTTGTTCGTATTGACTGAAACGATCGAATTTCAAACACTCGACCGATTTTGTCTTTGTGTTCGATTTGCTATTAAATATCGATCCGTATATTTTCTATTCTTGGATTAGTATGACACAGGACTTAATGCCGGAAAAAAAGCGTTCGGTTTATCCTAGAACGGCAGGACATTTCCTGCTATTCTTTAGCTTTACAAAAGTCAGCTTAGCCTAAAAATAGGACATTGCCACCATGACTTAGCTGAGGCGTCTCAATCCTTACTATTCCTCCTCACCAGAATGAGTGTTTTATGGAGTTGGCAGTTTTACATTTATTCCGAAGCCCTTATCTCAAAGACATAACACTTATAGCCTATTTATCCTGTTAAGTTAAAAGTTCAGAACATTAAAATAAAATTAGTAACAAATGACTTTGTTTTGTTTTGTTTTTACGGCATATCAACGTCAATGGGTTATTTAATTTTTTTTTAAAATTTTTTTCAGGTGTTTCACCCCAAGCAAGGCGAGAAGCCACTAGCACGCAATGGGATTACAGAGAGTTGGAGCGAGAGCAAATAGGAGTGATAGAAGAAAGGATGAAGAGAAGGATAGGGGATAGATCAGTGCATCTGGAGACGTCGATTGACATTACATTTGAATAGTTGGAGATTATAGCTATCAGGGAAACAGGAAGAGGGGAGGGAGTTCCACAGGCGAGAAGTGTGAGACATGAAGCTATTGGAGTAGAAGAAACAGCTACATTTCACAGTTTCGACAGTGAAAGGGTGAGAGCGAGATGACAGACTAGTAGAAGTCTTAAATTCATGAAGTCTGGAAACCAGCGAAAGCATCTCCTTGGAGCAGTTACCATGAAATGCGGATCTGATTTTTATTAGAGGTAATATTTTTTCCAAAATGTATTGCTGGTAATAATTATTTTCTTCAAAAGTGTATTGCTGGTAATAATGTATTACTGGAAATAATTTTTCCACCAAAAAATTATTGCTTGTATTAAAACCTAGTTTTACACTTTCATATTGCTTTGGCTCTAGTTTAGGGGTTAACTATTTGCCCATAGTTGGGACCCTAACAGGTGCTACGACCCAGGATCAGGGTGGACCTGGGAACACCATAAATTAAGAAGTGGTTCCACGTTCCGCAAAACCAGATCAGAAGCCTTGCTGTCGGAAGTAGTTTATATCCTTACCCAGGACGCGGTATTGCAGGTTATTTGAAACGATAAAACATTTTTTTTGTTTAGATTGTAATAATTTAAACAATAATAATATTTATGGTTTTCGTGAAACAAGTCTTATTATTAACCCATAGCTGTTGGTAGAAAAGGCAGATTCAAAATTTTCGCAGGGATATTTACGAATTTAAAAGTGCATATAACGAAACAAACGGGAAATGGAACTCAGATCACCTGTTAATATTTCCGAGCGATTATTTATTACACCATCCGCACATCCAAACTTACAACACTTTGTATTCCCAAGTGGTCACTCATCATAGTGCAGACCGGGCTCGACGATGCTTACCATCAGTGATCGTAAGGGAACTGGTGTTTCAAGCGGTCACCAATCATGTTACAGACCAGGCTCGACGGTGCTAAACATAGGTGATCATACAGGTACTGGTGTTTTGACGTATGTAGTCGTAAGTCTGACGCAATATGAATTTTTGAACAGTATCTGATTACTCATATAAAAACATAGACACATAAACACAGACAAACATTCACATTCACACAGGCAGACATAGAAATATTAAAATCCATAAAAACGGATACCCACTACGACCCACCTTTTCACAAACCCCAACACCTATTCATTAGTTATCAAATTACTCACTGATATTATTACTCCATATCTACTTACCAATTATACATTTTGCCCAGTAAAAAAACAACCAATTTATTATCACTGTTTTATCTTTCAGGGATAATTGACCTTGATTAACCTTCAATAAATTTCTTGAAAATTCATGTCCTTGAATAATCATTCGACTCCCGCGTAATTACTTAACTCTGATTGGATCTTTTATGATTGATTAATTGAAGCTCAAGCTTGTGACTCGTCATTTAAAGTTTATATGCAAACAACTTTCCTCTTTCGTTCTCCCTTTCTAGTATGGCTAAACAACTCACTGATTTTGAGCGTCAGTTTATCGTACTTATCAAAGAACATCCTAAATATGCAGACATTCTTCCTGAATTTTTCGATCATGTCGTCACAAGTTTTCAAAGATTTTCTTTCTGAAGCCTATTACTGGCTACCCTGCGGGATAAAATCCACTCACGAATTTCTCCAAATCATTAAAGCAACGCAAAAAAGACATTGCAATCTAGCGTCATTTGAAAACTTTTTACAATCGTCCCAGTCGATGAAACCATCTATAATATATGTCTATATTTCTGAGATAAGGTATTATGTACATTATTTATATTATTCGGACTATTGTCCTGATCTTTGTTGCCATATTTATCACAACGTTTCGGCTCTTCAGTATCTGTCTATATTTCTGAGATGAGGTATTATGTACACTATTTACATTATTCGGGCTATTGTCCTCATCTTTGTTGCCATATTTATCACAACATTTCGACCCTTCAGTATCTGACTGTATTTCTGAGATCAGGTATTATGTACACTATTTATATTATTCAGACTATTGTCCTCATCTTTGTTGCCATATTGATCACAAAGTTTCGGCCCTTCAGTATCTGTCAATATTTCTGAGATGAGGTATTATGTACACTATTTACATTATTCGGACTATTGTCCTCATCTTTGTTGCCATATTTATCACAAAGTTTCGGCCCTTTAGTATCTGTCTATATTTCTGGGATGAGCTATTATGTACACTATTTACATTATTCGGACTATTGTCCTCATCTTTGTTGCCATATTTATCACAAAGTTTCGGCCCTTTAGTATCTGTCTATATTTCTGGGATGAGCTATTATGTACACTATTTACATTATTCGGACTATTGTCCTCATCTTTGATGCCATATTGATCACAACGTTTCGGCCCTTCAGTATCTGTCTTTATTTCTGAGTTGAGGTATTATGTACACTATTTACATTATTCGGTCTATTGTCCTCACCTGTGTTGCCATATTTATCACAACATTTCCGCCCTTCAGTATCTGTCTATATTTCTGGGATAAGCTATTATGTACACTATTTACATTATTCGGACTATTGTCCTCATCTTTGTCGCCATATTGATCACAAAGTTTCGGCCCTTTAGTATCTGTCTATATTTCTGAGATGAGGTATTATGTACACTATTTCCATTATTCGGACTATTGTTCTCACCTTTGTTGCCATATTTATCACAACATTTAAAGAGTATTCTATAATGTCTAATGGAGCTGAACATTATTTTAAACTGATCAAATTTTATTTCAGAGAACAATAAAATTAAATTTTGTTTGATTAAAACCCTGCTAACATGGAAGTACCCAAGAATCATTTGTGGCACATAATGCCATAATGCTTTATGAGTTCAAGAAAGGAAACTCAACAGCTGAAGCGGCTAGAAACATTCACTCAGTTTATGAAGAGGAATGTGTGAATGAAAGAACTTTCAGAAGATGGTTTGCAAAATTCAGAGGTGGAGATTTCACCCTTGAAGATTAAGATCGAACCGGACGTCCAGTTGTGTTTGATTAAAAGCTTTTTGAAGCAGCCCTTGAAGAAAATCCTGCTTTATCAGTTGAGGAATTGGCAGTGGTTCTCAGTTCAAACCATACAACTGTTCATCGTCATCTTCAACAACTTGGAAAAGTTCCTAAACTTGTAAAATGGGTGCCTCATGAATTGTCTGAAAACAACCTCAAATCCCGAGTTGACATCTGCTCTTCCCTCCATACTCGCCAACTTGTTTCACCTTTTTTGGATAGACTTGCGACTGACGATGAAAAATGGATCTCTTATCGAAATGTTAAGCGTCGTAGACAGTGGCTTGGTAAAGGGGAAGGACCCCAGCCACAGCCGAGAAGGGGACTTCATGGGCAAAATGTTCGTTCAATCTGGTGGGAATTCCATTTTGAATTCTTACCACCTAATACAACAATTAATGCTTAAATATACTGTCAGCAATTAGAGCGTTTGAACCAATTTTTGAGGAAAAAAAGACCTACTCTAGTGAATCGAAAACGGGTGCTGTTTCATCAGGGCAATGCGCGAACACACACAGCAAGAATCACGTCACAAAATATTGGTTGGGAGAAAATTCCTCATCCACATTATTCTCCCGACCTTGCTCCTTCAGACTACTATTTGTTTCGTAGCTTACAGAATCATTTGGAAGAAACAGCTTTTTGTAACACAGGAAGAGGTTAAAACTGACATTTGTGAGTTTTTCGAATCAAAGCCAAAATAATTTTACAGTAATGAAATTAGTATGTTTGTTAATAGATGGAAGGAATCATAGATAATCAGGGAAAATACATTGTTGATTGAATCTGTAATTAAATGTAACATTTGGTCACTTGTTTTCTTTATACAAAATTCGGACAGAAGTTATGGGATGACCTGATACATTGGAAAGAAAATTTCCTTAACTTTACTTATGAACTTAGTGAGAAAGGATTGAAACTGCGGCTAGATGTCACCGCAAGTTCTATGCTAACAATTTCTACTCTCGCACTTGTTTATGGTGGAAATTTCCCCCGGGTTCTTGCTTTCCAAACAGCTTCCATCTCAAAAGTTTAAGTTTAATAACAATTGCTGTCTTCCGCCTTAATTACTGTCCTTTTATTGCTCTCATTCCTTAATAATGTTGTTCTGGGTATGGCGATAAACTACATCCGACAGCAAGGCTTCTGATTGAGAGATTTTGAAGAGCATGGGAGCACTTCTAAAGTGTTGTTGTTTCCAAGTCCACCCTGACCAGGCGTGGTATCACCTGATAGGGTTTCAGCTATGGGCAAATAATGAACCCCCAAACTGGTGTCAAATTATTATGAAAGTATAAAAAATATATTTTTGTAGTATTAATATCAGCCATACATCTTCATAGTAGAAAAATACCAGTAATAAATTGTGGGAAAAGAAGCATAAAAATTACCAGCAGTAAATTTTTTTAAAATTACGAAAACTCACAAGAAAATTAAATTTCAGCATTAAGTGAACAATAGGGAGTTCATGTGCGGTTAAACAAACGAAACGAAACGAAACCAAACTAAACCATAATACTGTTTTATTTTACTCATCTTTTTCGCCGGTAGTAAACCTTTAAGTTTTAGCAGCTTTACTGTTGTGCTTGGTGGGTGGACGGTTAAAACAAACAACAAAGCAATCAATACAGAATTCGATAGTAATATATACGACAAATTTAATGGAATTTATTACCATTTGTTTAGCTTGAAAATGTCGATCAGCAACTATTCGACGTTTGTTTCCATTAATAACTCTCCAATCGAAAATTAAGTTTGGCTTTTGTGGTCGCAGATATTCCAAGAGCAGTCCCAATAAACTATGATAGGCGGATACAAGAGGAGGACAACAACACTCAGAAAGTCGTCTGCCTGTCTTATGTTATCAGAGAAAATACAAAGGATCTGCGGTCTATATAACGTCAGAAAAACCTTCAAAAGCTGGACGACACTTCGCAGATACATCTCCGAGTAAGACCGCCCATAGAGGAAAACATGAGTAAAGACTGTGTGTATGCTATCCTACAGAAATATTAAGGGGAGACAAGCCGCCACTTAAGGTAAGGCTTCAAGAACACCAGAAAGCTGTAAAATGAGATGAAGTGGAAAAATCAGACATGGCTGACCACATATGGAGAGAAAAGGAAGCTAACCACCCTCTGAGGGATCATGTTGTAATCATAGACAAAGAACATCATTGGAAAATTCGTAAACTTAAGGAATCAGCACATGTGCTAAGCCACAAAATTATGCTGTTTTTATTTTACTCATCTTCTTTCGCAGTCATTAAACCTTTACGTTTTGGCAGCTTTACTGCCTTACTTGGTGGGCGGAGGGTTAAAACAAACAACAAAGAAATCAATACATAAATCGATATTAATATATACGATAAATGTAATGAAGTTTATTACTATTTATTTAGCTTGATAAAGTCGATCAGCAACTCTTCGGCGTTTGTTTCCATTAATAATAATCAAATGGAAAACTAGGCTTGGCGTTTGTGGTCGCAGATATTGCAACACCCTTTTTTCATGCTGTCAAATCTCTATTTAAATTGTGGGAATATTTTCCTTACAACTGCTAAAAACAATTTTACTATAAATTCAAAGAATAAACTTGAACTGCGATGTAATATTTATTTTCCAGTGAATACTGGACTATTTTCTTATTGATGAAGTAATCGAAGCGGTGAAAAGATAAAAAGAAAGAAAGAATAAAATGAAACGAAACGTAGTGCCATAGCATTATTATTGAATTATGAAGAAAGCAATCGAGCAATGGAAAGAAAGAAAGTAGAAAACAAAGAAAGACAGAAAGAAAAAGAAAGAAAGTAGAAAACAAAGACAGACAGAAAGAAAAAGAAAGAAAGTAGAAAACAAAGAAAGACAGAAAGAAAAAGAAAGAAAGTAGAAAACAAAGAAAGACAGAAAGAAAAAGAAAGAAAGTAGAAAACAATGAAAGACAGAAAGAAAAAGAAAGAAATTAGAAAACAATGAAAGACAGAAAGAAAAAGAAAGAAAGTAGAAAACAAAGAAAGACAGAAAGAAAAAGAAAGAAAGTTAGAGATAAAAAGATGACCAAAAAGAAAGAAAATGAAAAAAAGAAACAAAAGAAAGAAAAAAGAAGAGAAAAAAATTAAGAAAAAAAAACGTAGTCTCATAGAAAGAAAAATAGAAAAAAGAAAAAGAAAGAAATTAAGAAAGAAAAAAAACAAGAGAGAATACATTTTTTATAGAAGGAAAACTGAAAAGATAAAAAGAAAGAAAAAAGAAACGATAGAAAAGATAGTGCCATAGAATTGTTATTAACTTATGAAGAAAGCAAGAGAAAAAAGGAATGAATGAAAAAAGAAAACAAAGAAAGACGGAAAGAGGTTTTGTATTAAGCTTTTATATTTACAATTAATAAATATAGTTTTCAATTAATGATAATGTCAAAACCTCTGAAATTAATACAGAATTTTAAAAGATGAAAAACTTAATAAATTTTTTCTAATTAATATATAAAAAAATTAAAACAATTCTTGTAAAATTATTATTAATGTTGATTAGGTTCAATCAAAATTTAAATTTTACATATATAAAAAATTTAATGCGAAATTAAGTTTTAAAGTTCTGCCAAGAAAAAAGAGAAATAAATGCAGAAAATTATTTCGAGTAACAGGATCGAACCTTGGTGCATCCAGAAAGAGAGCCACGGATTTCAGAAACAAAACAAAAAAACAGAATGTAAAAGAAGAGAAAATAAAATCAGTTCTCCTGGTTGAGCACAAACAAGTGTCGGCCATTTGGAAACTGGAGGAAAAAAATATGTCGACAAAAAAGACATCGGTATCAATCGAATGGCGCGAAAAGGCGTAGACATATGAGAAGAGATGTCAGAATATAAAACTGATTGGTGACACAACTGTAAACCTCAGGGAAATAAGAAGAGTTTTTGTCATTGTAAGGACGAAAGGAAGTGATAATTCAATGGAAGGTATAGATAACATGGAAGTTAATGTTAGGATATGAACCAATTTGGGCTTTTCAAAAGTGGGTATATTCCAAGAAAATAACCTCACCAAGAATATAAAGGATTGGTTAGAGTAAAAAAAAAAAAAAAAAGATCCAATGACAGAGAAAGGTTTTACTTGCTGAATCAAAAAGAGGTTGATGATCTTGTGGATAAGTCATAGTTCATATATATATATATATATATATATATATATATATATATATATATATATATATATGAAGAAATATATTATTAACGTGTGCCATATATACGGGATAAGGTGCTCAATATCATAGATAGAGTGTATGTCAATATGAATATAAAATTGAACATAGAAGTCAACACTCAGAGGGGAGAGCCTGTTTCATGCTAGACGCAATCGTCAGGCTGCGAGTGTTGGATTTTTCCGCGACTATTTATATATATGAGTCAGTGGTGCATTGTGTGTAATCCATTGTGGCGGTTATTTTGGCGGTAGTGGCCTGTTTATTTATTTATTTGTGTTAATTTATTTTATTTGTTTTTATTTTCATTCTTTATTTTATATATTTATTTAGTCTTTTGGGTTTTCTGTGTTTTATTAACTCGCGGCCTGACGATTACGTCTAGCATGTCGCCTCTGAGTGTTGACTTCAATGTTTAATTTTATATATATATATATATATATATATATATATATATATAAATATATATATACATATATATGTATATAATTTAATATATATATTTATTTTTATTTAACTATTTAAAAAGCTAGCATCAGCATATTTTGCACATTTTTGTAAAATTAATTAAGTTAAAATAACTGATAAGGTCATATGAGAAATTATATAAAAAACTTAAAGCACCTTGTCTGTCACATTGAAGGAATTTTGCATATATATATATATATTTATATATATATAATTTAATATATATATTTATTTTGATTTAACTATTTAAAAAGCTAGCTTCAACATATTTTGTTTTTAAATATAAAGAAATCTTTCACTCGCCAGACATTTACAATCGCCTTATGATATGCACTGATAAGCAACCATATATATATATATATATATATATATATATATATATATATATATATATATATATATATATATATATATATGAATGTTTCGTTGAAAAAGACTGATAAGGTGTGGTGGTTAATTTTGTTTTACATAATTTCTCATGCTTTCTTATACTATTTTCTTTTCAAGACATAAATTATATAAAAATCATGCGAATGTTTTATAAGCGCTTAATATACTTTATTTTTATTATTTATTAATATAGTTTTTATCTGTTATTCATATATATATATATATATATATATATATATATATATATATATATATATATATATATATAAGTGAACATAGAAGTCAACACTTAGAGGCGACAATCTATTTCATGCTAGATGCAATCATCGGGCCACGATTGCATCAAGCATGAAACAGACTGTCGCCTCTGTGTGTTGACTTCTATGTTCACTTTTATATTTACACAGTCTCTATCTCTGATATTTAGCACTTTATCCCATAAATATAGCACACTTTAAGACTATATTTCTTCATATATATATATATATATATATATATATATATATATATATATATATATATATATATATGGGTGTGTGGGGGGAGACACAAAGTAGTAATATTTAGCGGCACCGATTGGGGAACTGGAGAGCAGGGTCCGAATTCCACTCACTTACTTGCTATTACCCTTGGAAGAGATATGAATTCATTTCTTCTCCCACAGATTTTAGCAAAATAGCTGAACAAACTTGGTGTGATAGCCTTGGCTGCCAACCAGTCTAGAAGAAAGCACTTACTGACTTGTAGTTCTTGCCTCTTTAGACAGGTACGAGAAGTTAACTTCAATACAGATCAACCTTTGAATGGAAAAATATGTACAATAATCATAAGCTGAGTTAAATTGAAAATGTTTAAAGTGAAAACGCTGTCAGGGTATTATTGACAGATAAAAAGAGAAATAGGTAACTCCCCTAAAATTACATGGATAATTTACTAATCATCACTATATGTAAAAATGCAGTGGATAGCTGTAGTCATTGTAAGGAAACTTTTATATACTAAATTTGAACAGTGATAGCAAAATACATAATAAAAAAGAGAGATAATTTTGAGATATAGGCATAGTATAAAATTGTTTCTGCTTTTTCTAAAAGAAAGCATTTTTTGGGACCTGGCCCTTCAGTACAGTCAGGGACGATTGGAATCTGCTTCCCTCAGGGCACAGTCCGAAGAAAATTCAATTTTTTTCTTTAATTAAACATGATATCAAACATTCATGTCGGTAGAAGAAAATAAATATACTTTTTAATAAATAAACGGAGCGTCTACTCAAATACGAGTATCCACTAAAAATAACGATTAACCATTTAACCCTGACTTCCTGAACAAATTTAGCCCTTCTGCCTGAGCCCCTGAGTCAAAATTAGAAAATAATTGGCATGTAATGTTTCACGGTACATAAAAAAATACTTGTAAGTGTTTAGCCATCGTTTAACCGGTGGCTGGGCTTTAAGACATTTTTCTGTACCACCGGTAAAGCGGTGGTCAGGGCTCAAAGTGAGAAAAATCAACCAGAAATATATATATATATATATATATATATATATATATATATATATATATATATATAGTTTGCGTGGCATGTCTCTTGCACCGTTACTTTTTTAACGACAGATCCAAAAAGTGTGGATGGTCCGACAGAAACCTGCACCACTTGAAATAAATCAGTGTTGGTTTTCAGAAAATTACATCTAATTAGTTCCACACATATCGGGTTACTGCGAAAAACTCTACGAAACAACATTAATTTCATCTTGGAATGTACGAACTCTCCAGGACAAGTACTCAGCACCAGAAAGAAAAATAGCTCCGGTCGCATTGGAGCTAAAGAAGTACAACACTGATATAACTGCACTGAGAAGTAACCATCAGTCGACAACATAAAACGAGAAAGCAAAATAAGACATTTAACTGTGTTCCTGCTGCACTTGGATACAATACATTCTCCTGTACTGTTTGTGGTCTTTTGTGCAGTTCTCGAGCCGGTCTCAAACGTCATGCCCATCATAGGCATGCAGATAATTAGTTCGTGGTCGTCGGAACCTCATACGTCAAACTCAACGGGAGAGTCCATCATATATACACACAGGAAATTTCGAGAAATTATAATATTTACAATCAGAGGTTTTCCTCAGTCCTGATCCAAATAATATTGGGACTTACAGCAGAACTCAACTAAACTCATACGATTTATATACATACATACATACATATATATATATATATATATATATATATATATATATATATATATATATATATATAAAGGATGCAGTACTGATCCAATTCATATTGGGATTTGCTCCAGACCTCAACTGGAACTCATACGATATATATATATATATATATATATATATATATATATATATATATATATATATATATATAGTGCTGTTCGATAAAAGTGATTCAACTGATTTCTTTTTTACTTAAAAATTTAAGAGACTGCGTTTTTTTTGTTTTACTAATATGGTAATTTGAGAAATTTTTTTTGTAAGAGTTTTTCAGTCAATGTGGCATGAACTAAATTGTTCAATAAATAGCGAAATGTCTCAGCTGTTATCCCGAAAATGTGCACGTCGTATAATTTCCATGCCTGCTGCACTTGGATACAATCCATTCTCCTGTACTGTTTGTGGTCATTTGTACAGTTTTATGAGCCGGTCTCAAAAGTCATGCTCGACATCGACATGCAGATAATTAGTTCGTGGTCGTCGGAACGTTATACGTAGAACTCGATGGGAGAGCGCATCCCCCACACGCACACGCACACGCACACACACACACACACGCACACACACTCACACTGTATTGAGCACACTTTTAAGAATAGTAATTGTGGGTTGTTGGAATTTATTCCGTATACACCAATCCTATACTTGGGTATATATATATATATAGGATTCTATACAATACAAGGGTTATTGACTCATCGACTTGTAACAAAAGGCTAAAAATAATGGGAGCACTAATAATAAAAAAGCCAAAAAAAAACATTTCTCAGTAACATCAACTCTGAAGACGGCAACAAATGGATAATAAAACATTCATTCAAATCTAGATATAGACATAAAAATTCCACACACTCTGTTGAAAATTAAATAAAAGACAACCATCCTCAATAATGACTAGAAGAACAGCCGAAATTTCTCGTATATGCAGAAGATTTCTCCAGAAACGAAAACACGTATACGAACATAAGAAAAATTAAATAAAACGATTAATTATCAGACGTCCTTTATGAAAGTTATATATGTATAATCGAGTTTTTATGATCAGTTTTTTTTTATGTAAAATATAGGGGGCGCACTATACACATGTAATTTGGTGAGGAGATCATATGTGATGTAGTCAGGCATGAACGAAACAAAACGTAGAAAGAAAAAAACAAAAAATAGCAAATAGAGAATAAAGAAAGAAACAAAAGAAGAGAAATTAACAACGAGATAAAAAATAAGAAAAAAGAACGCAAGGTTATAAAAAAGAAAGTAGAAAAACAACAAAAGAAAGAAAGAAACAACGAAATAAAATATAAGAAAAAAGAACGAAAAGATATAAGAAAGAAAGAATAAAAATAACAAAAGAAAGAAAGAAAGAAGAATAACAACAAAAGAAAGAAAGAAACAAACAAACAACGAAATAAAAAATAAAAAAAGAACGAAAGGATATAAGAAATAAAGAAAAAAACAACAAAAGAAAGAAAGAAAGAATTAAAAAATAACAAAAAACAACGAAAGGATATAAGAAAGAAATAAGAAAAACAACAAAAGAAAGAAAGAAAGAAAGAAGAAAACAACAAAAGAAAGAAAGAAACAACGAAAGAAAAAATAATCAACAAAAAATAAAGAAACAACCAAAGAAAAATAAATAAATGAATTAACGAATGAAATAAAGAAAAAAAATATACTATCGAAATGTAGTATCGTATGCAAATTAGATAGACAAGTATAAATAGAGAACAACTGGCGAACATGGGGGCTATTCCTTGCAAACCCGGTTGCTAATTCAGGACACGAAGAACTATAAAACATAACAAGAAAAATGGTAGCAATATCGACAGGCAAAAAAGAAGGAAATATAGAAAGAAAATAAAAAAAAAATAGAGTAATTTATCAATAATTAGAAGATTAATACTTTAATAATACCAATAATACCACAGAACATAAAATATCAAAGCAAAGAATAAAACCCAAAAGAACCCAAAACACCAATTTTATAAGACCCCCCCCCCCAGGCAATAATTTTTTTTTTTAAATAACGTAGTAGTAAAATTCAATAAAAGGATTTCGTATTTAATGTTTGGGTGGCGCGTGTATTTCTATGTAACTAATTCACAGAAAAATCCGTTTAATCCCCGTGCCCCTTAATGAATCCATACAATTTCATATTATTTTATTAATTCCCTTCAAGATCAAGCGATATACCTTCTCTTATTAAAAACAGACATTTTTTTTAACTGAAATTTCATTTGAATTCTGATGTGGGAATTCAGTAACAAACTTAAATTATCAACAACCAGTCGAGTTCCTTGGAAAACCTTTTGTGCTTTTTTTAACATGTGAATAATTTTCCAAGAAAGAAAACAAGGTGAAACATTTTCAAATTAGATCCAAAATAAATATTAAAAAGGAAGTGGAAAAATTTAGCAAAGGATAAGTATGTCCGAAAATAAATTACTTCCGATCAAAGATGATGATAGTTAATGAATGATAATGAAACATCAAAATAGATATTACAAATTGGTTTACAATATATTGTTATTGAATTATGGAGAAAGCAAAAGAGAAAAACAAATGGAGTAAAAAACAAAGTAAGACAGAAAGAAAGAAAAAGAAGAAGAAAGAAAGTAGAGATAAAAAGATGACGAAAAAAGAAAGAAAAAAACGTAGTCTCATAGAAAGAAACATAGAAAAGAGAAAAAGAAAGAAGGAAATTAAGAAAGAAACAAGAAGAGAAAAAATGTAGTCTCAAAGAAGGAAAACTGAAACGATAAAAAGAAAGAAAGAACAAGAAAAAATGAGGCGAAACGTAGTACAATGAATTTGTGATTGAATTAGGAAGAAAGCAAGAGAGAAAAGGAAAGACAGGAAGCAGAAAACAAAGAAAGACAGAAAGGAAGAAAAAGACAGAAAGCCAGAGATAAAAAAATAATTATGTAAAAAGAAAGAAAATGAAAGAAAAAAAAATAGTCAGATAGAAAAACAGAAACGAAAGAAATTAACAAAACAAAAGACGTAGTGTCATAGAAAGAAACAGAAAAGAGGGAAAGAAAGAAAGAAACAAAAAGAGAAAAATGTATTCTGATAGAAGGAAAACTGGAAAGATAAAAAGAAACAAAGAAAAAAGAAGAAAATCAAACGAAACTTTATTTTGCTATTAAATTATGAAGAAAGCAATAGAGAAAAAGAAGGAAAGAAATTAAGAAAGAAACAAAAAAAGAAAGAAATTAAGAAAGAAACAAAAAAAGAAAGAAATTAAGAAAGAAACAAAAAAGAGAAAAAGAAAGAAATTAAGCAAGAAACAAAAATGAGAAAAAGAAAGAAAGAAATTAAGAAAGAAACAAAAAAAGAAAAAGAAGGAAAGGAATTAAGAAAGAAACAGAAAAAAGAAAAAGAAGGAAATTAAGAAAGAACCAGAAAAGAGAAAAAGAAAGAAAGAAATTAAGACAGAAACAGAAAAGAGAAAAAGAAAGAAATTAAGAAAGAAATTAATTAAGAAAGAAACAAAAAAAGAAAAAGAAAGAAAGGAATTAAGAAAGAAACAGAAAAAAGAAAAAGAAGGAAATTAAGAAAGAACCAGAAAAGAGAAAAAGAAAGAAAGGAATTAAGAAAGAAAGAAAAAAGAAAAAGAAAGAAGGAAATTAAGAAAGAAACAGAACAGAGAAAAAAAAGAAAAATATTAAGAAACAGAAACGAGAAGAAGAAAGAAAGAAAAAAAGAAGAAAATGAAACGAAACGTAGTAGCATAGAAGAAAAAGCAGCCAAACAGTTAAAAAGAAAGGAATTAAAAAATAAGTAAATAAATAAATAAATGTAGACATATTAAATGAAAAAAAAAACAGAAATAAAATAAAATAAAATAAAGAAAAAAAAGAAGACATCAAGAAAGAAAAAATAGTCTAGGCAGGACCGGATATTCAGAAAGAAAAAATATACATATATATGTCAAGAACATTACTGAAGTGGAATAAAAGTAAGGAAGGAAGAAATTGTAAAGAATTCCTTTAAAAGAATCACGTTAAAGAATTAAAACAGGCAACTAAAAACGAAAGCAAAACATTTGCACAAAACTGATTACGAACGAACGAAATTAAAAGAAAATGGCCACCTCCCCTCTCCGGCTATCAAATGAAAAAAATAAGAAAAATGTCCTCCTATCGAATTCTAATCAAATTACACGATTGATGAGATTAGAAATGCACGACAAGGATTTCATATTAAAAGCTGCCTGTACGTCAAGAACTCAATGGTCGTTATTATTTATAATAAAATAAACGTAGTTCGAGGTCACCTGACCTTAAAACCTAACCAATTTCTTTTATTAATATATTCTCTTCAGAATGGTTCCAGTTGTTTATTTATTCCAATCATGTCACGAATTGGGAAATTTAAATTAGACATCATATGACACCCATTAACCAATCAACAGAGAGCTACTGTTTTCAAAGGGTAAATACTAATATAAGATGAGAAAAAAAAATTCATCATCTTAAAGAGAAGTTAATTAGCACGTAATTATGTACGATGGCCCTCTGGACTTAGAAGAATGTCCAAGAAATAAATTACTCCGGATATATTTTTTTGTTATTTCCTCTAAATTAATTCCCTTGGACATAGAGCAGTCTTAAATTATTGTAAGCAATGATAAAAGTGGGTAGAATATAGTATATTCGTTCCTATTTAAAGTTATAATTCCTTAGGCTCTTTGTAAATATTTAACGTATAGCTTCTATATCTCGAGTCCGTTCTGGACGTGGGTGATCATGGCTCGCCACAACGTCTTATCCTTCGTAGATCTAAGCAATCCTTGTTCCATTAATATTTCTTCCAGGTCCTATTCTGAATACCTAGCTCTTTAGTTATATTAACCGTTATTTCTCTTTGCTTCTGTTGCTTTAAGTATAGCGTCTATTATGTTAAATAATCCAAGCCGTCTTTCCTCATTATTTTCTCAAGAAATTTCAACTGTCTGTTTTCTCGTCTTTAGTTTTAACTTTGAGCATTTTTTTTTTGTTTTCGTTTTTCTTAAAACTTCCTAATTAGCTACAGGTCTATGGTATTCTGTGCATTCTTTCGTAGAACTTCATCTCTGTCACCTTTAGGTTTGAGGTTCAGCATCCACTGCTTTTTAGAAATATTGATATTAATAGCGGTTCACCACTCGATTCTTTGTTTCTAGGGTGTTAATTATTTTATCATTGATTCTTTGAGCCAATGAGAATCTTTACCATGCCAAATATATTTCCAAATCGTTTCAAGATGGCAGTGACTAGGCTTTTACATTTAATTTCTTATCATAGAACCTTTAAGGTTCATCTATCTGCAAGATCTAAGTAATTTGTTATACATTCGAACACATTCTACAACCTGTTGCTCCTTCGGTTATCTTTTCTTCTTGCACCAACCAACTTCAGTTTATCACTTCATCAATTTTGTATCTAATCTCGGATTATCCATATTGTGATTTTTCTTACAATCCAAAAAATACTATTTTTGGCTTGAAATAAAACACAAATGATTGACAATCCGTAAACAAAAACAAAACAAGAGGTGAATTAAGAGGCGATAACTGATAATTGGCATCCAGTAGATATGGCACCTGGAACTAGATCAGTCTACCTCAGTGAGCGAAATAAAGGGTTCTGTTCGACATTTCAAACACCGGAAGAAGGCCTGAACGAACAACGGCCGAAACAATGTGATAACTACGGTAACAAAGATGAGGACAATAGCCCGAAAAATGTAAATAGGGTACATAATACCTCATCTCAGAAATATAGACAGATACTGAAGGGCCGAAATGTTGTGTTAAATATGGCGACAAAGTCCGAATATTGTAAATAGTGTACATAATACCTCATCTCAGAAATATAGACAGATACTGAAGGGCTGAAACGTTGTGATAAATATGGCAACAAAGATGAGGACAATAGTCCGAATAATGTAAATAGTGTACATAATACTTCATCTCAGAAATATAGACATATACTGAAGGGCCGAAACGTTGTGATAAATATGACGACAAAAACGTGGAAAATAGTTCGAATAATGTAATTAGTGTACCTAATAACTCATGTCCGAAACATAGACAGATACTGAAGGGCCGAAACATTGCTCACAGGTGATCTATGTTCAAATTCAAGAGTCGGCAGCGCCATTTTATTCCATTATAACAAAGGTCAAGACTGTTATCGGGTAATTCCAAAATAGCGATCTTGAATTTTTAAAAATATTTTTGGGCTTCCTATGCTTTTTGGAATAGTGCACCATCATGCACAAATATGCTGCAACCATGGATGTGCAGGTGAATTTGCACTTTAAACTCTAATATATATATATATATATATATATATATGATGTAGATTGTTTGTTTGTTTGGGGTTTTATGGCATATCAACCACTATGGGTTATTTAATGCCAGATCCAGTATTTACTAGATATATCAAAAACGTATAGCTAGCAAGATCATTGTTTAAAAAAACGTATATCTGGCAACATCATTGTTTCAAAAACGTATAGCTAGCAAGATCATTGATTAAAAAAATGTATCCCTTGCAAGATCATTGTTTCAAAAACGTATAGCTAGCAAGATCATTGTTTAAAAAAACGTATATCTGGCAACATCATTGTTTCAAAAACGTATAGCTGGAAAGATCATTGTTTCAAAAACGTATAGCTAGCAAGATCATTGTTTAAAAAAAAATGTATCCCTTGCAACATCATTGTTTCAAAAACGTATAGCTAGCAAGATCATTGTTTAAAAAAACGTATATCTGGCAACATCATTGTTTCAAAAACGTATAGCTGGCAAGATCATTGTTTCAAAAACGTATAGCTAGCAAGATCATTGTTTAAAAAAAAATGTATCCCTTGCAACATCATTGTTTCAAAAACGTATAGCTGGCAAGATCATTGTTTCAAAAACGTATAGCTAGCAAGATCATTGTTTAAAAAAAATATATCCCTTGCAACATCATTGTTTCAAAAACGTATAGCTAGCAAGATCATTGTTTAAAATAACGTATATCTGGCAACATCATTGTTTCAAAAACGTATAGCTGGCAAGATCATTGTTTCAAAAACGTATAGCTAGCAAGATCATTGTTTAAAAAAAAATGTATCCCTTGCAACATCATTGTTTCAAAAACGTATAGCTAGCAAGATCATTGTTTAAAAAAACGTATATCTGGCAACATCATTGTTTCAAAAACGTATAGCTGGCAAGATCATTGTTTCAAAAACGTATAGCTAGCAAGATCATTGTTTAAAAAAAAATGTATCCCTTGCAAAATCATTGTTTCAAAAACGTATAGCTGGCAACGGTTTCAAAAACGTATAGTTGGCAACATCATTGTTTCAAAAACGTATCTCTGGCAACATCATTGTTTCAAAAACGTATAGTTGGCAAAATCATTGTTTCAAAAACGCATAGCTGGCAACATCATTGTTTCAAAAACGTATAGCCGGCAATATCATTGTTTCAAAAACGTATAGCTGGCAACATCATCGTTTCAAAAACGTATAGCTGGCAACATCATTGTTTCCCATCCCATATTAGGGGTAAGGTGTTAGTATATTTAGTGTAGGGTTTGGGAGGGAAAGTTAATTGTAAGTTGTAGTTGTTTTGGGATGGGTTAGATGTGATGGAGCATGACATGACCAGCCGATTCATCAGATCGACGGTCTTTTGGTTGGACGTAGTTTATCGTCATACCCAGGACGCGGATGTAGTTTATCGTCTTACCCAGGACGCGGATGTAGTTTATCGTCTTACATAGGACGCGGATGTAGTTTATCGTCATACTCAGGACGCGGATGTAGTTTATCGTCATACATAGGACGCGGATGTAGTTTATCGTCATACCCAGGACGCGGATGTAGTTTATCGTCATATCCAGGACGCGGATGTAGTTTATCGTCTTACCCAGGACGCGGATGTAGTTTATGGTCATACCCAGGACGCGGATCTAGTTTATCGTCATATACAGGACGTGGATGTAGTTTATCGTCATACCCAGGACGCGGATGTAGTTTATCGTCATACCCAGGACGCGGATGTAGTTTGTCGTCATACTCAGGACGCGGATGTAGTTTATCATCATACATAGGACGCGGATGTAGTTTATCGTCATACCCACGTTGCGGGTGTAGTTTATCGTCATACCCAGGACGCGGATGTAGTTTATCGTCATACCCACGTTGCGGATGTAGTTTATCGTCATACCCAGGACGCGGATGTAGTTTATCGTCTTATCCAGGACGTGGATGTAGTTTATCGTCTTACCTAGGACGCGGATGTAGTTTATCGTCATACCCAGGACGCGGATGTAGTTTATCGTCATACCCAGGACGCGGATGTAGTTTATCGTCATACCCACGTTGCGGATGCAGTTTATCGTCATATCCAGGACGTGGATGTAGTTTATCGTCTTACCCGGGACGCGGATGTAGTTTATCGTCATACCCAGGACGTGGATGTCGTTTATCATCTTACCCAGGACGCGGATGTAGTTTATCGTCATACCCAGGACGCGGATGTAGTTTATCGTCATATCCAGGACGTGGATGTCGTTTATCGTCTTACCCAGGACGCGGATGTAGTTTATCGTCATACCCAGGACGCGGATGTAGTTTATCGTCATACATAGGACGCGGATGTAGTTTATCGTCATACCCAGGACGCGGATGTAGTTTATCGTCATATCCAGGACGCAGATGTAGTTTATCGTCATACCCAGGACGCGGATGTAGTTTATCGTCATATCCAGGACGTGGATGTAGTTTATCGTCTTACCCTGGACGCGGATGTCGTTTATCGTCATACCCAGGACGCGGATGTAGTTTATCGTCATATCCAGGTGTGGATGTAGTTTATCGTCTTAACCAGGACGTGGATGTAGTTTATCGTCTTACCCAGGACGCGGATGTAGTTTATCGTCATACCCAGGACGCGGATGTAGTTTATCGTCATATCCAGGACGTGGATGTAGTTTATCGTCTTACCCGGGACGCGGATGTTGTTTATCGTCATACCCAGGACGCGGATGTAATTTATCGTCATACCCAGGACGCGGATGTAGTTTATCGTTATACCCAGGACGTATATATGCTGTAGAGGATTATATATATATATATATATATATATATATATATATATATATATATATATATATATATATACAGGGTGTCCAAAAAGTTCTTGTACACTTTAAAAAAATTATACCTTTATTTGTATTTGAGATAGAAATAACTTATAAAAAGGATTAGAAAGAAGCAAATCTATATATTATTTCCGCATGTCCTCCATCATTAGCAAAACAAAGGGTAATACGATTTGCAATTCACAGAAAATACTTGCCAACTGATTTACAGTAATGGCTGAAATCACATTAGTTATTTTAGCTATACTTAAAACTAGGTACATTCAACTTTATAACATTTTTACAGATTATTTCTATCGCAAATACAAATAAAGTTATAATTTTTTTTAAAGTGCACTTGAATATATATATATATATATATATATATATATATATATAGAGAGAGAGAGAGAGAGAGAGAGAGAGGATAGACTAGAAATGCGGATCCGAATAGTAACAGAATATATACTAGAAATATCGATCAATTAGTCGTCACGCTACCTTCTATATATGCGTTTCTTCTCTGGTCACATAATCTAATTAATTCATTAATGGAATCATCTGTGTTTGATCACTGGCGATCATTGTTCAAACTCCGGTGTCCCCAGAAACACTTTCTTCGTATATAACAAGAAACCCTCAATGTATAGTGTTATTGAGTGAGATTGTTGAAAGTGAAGGAAGTTCAAACTAATGCATATTATAAGGACATGTAGGATAGATATCAGTTCATCCTGGATATAAAAGAGAGCAAGTTTGTTGTTGTCAAAGAAATATCTTCTTGGATGTCTGTTCTACACAGCAATTATTCTGGGTGTGGGTGTGTGGTGGGGAAGCTGTCTGGGTGGAACTTAATGATTACATTATTTCCCCTTCGATTTACACGTTCTATTCTTTTTCGTTGTTTCTGTTTCAATTGATGTGGTTTCTGGCATTTGGTACAGTTCTTTGTTTGTATTCATCTAACGCCAGTACACAAGGGCACATGACTGAATGTATAGAAAGTTCACTTTCTGACCATAAAACCCTGGTTTGAATCTCAAAACGGTTGATTTATCAGGAAAATGAGTTCTTGATGTTATCGGTCAGAGGGGAGAAGAAAGTAACTGAAAACCAGACCACGTGTTGACCCAAGGTTTTTGAGTGAAATTGGGTAGACGGAACTTATAGCAGCCATGGAAGGTTGTGCTAGCACGAAGTCACATGTTCTCGTGACCGAGGTTTTGAGCGTGATGTCCTTGTTCAGACTGTCGATCACGCTAGATAACACGTTCTCTCCCAGAATCTATAAACTAAGGCCCGCGCAGCATATATGCAGTATAAACCAGAGGTGGGGTCTGTGGGTGTTAAAAAAAAGCTCAAATGTCTCAGGAGACGTCTGCAACGGCGATTGGCTAGCCGACTTAATTGACAACGCCTCCTCGGATACGAGCGGCCAGGCATTTCTTTAGTTAATTTACACAATTTTTAAAGAAGTGTGTTCCTCGACAAGATTTACAGGTTCCAATCGCCGAAAGCTATATTTAATCACTGATCTGAGGAAAGATTTAAATGCAACAGAGAGTTTAGATTTATTCTGATGCGGGGCATTCATATGAATGTTTCAATCTGTTGAGGGTATTAAAATATATACCTCGAGATTTTAGGTTAATGTTTTGGGTTTGTAGATACTTGCTGTTTTAGGCGAAAAAAACTCCATCGCAGCCAATTCTATGTCGATTGTCCTTCTCTCCTATATTAAATTTCTTATAACTGATCCATTCAATGAGGTATTTATATTGTATAGTATTTACCATATATACTGGTGTAATGCAAGCTCTCGCGTATCGTGCGAACCCCAAATTTTCACTTACAAAAAATGATTTTATCATGTATCGCTTCTATAATTCGAGTTCCTTTTTTGAGAGACCAAATTACAATAGACTCACCTCTTTTCCTCTGTCACTTTATCCCGTCTTCTACTTCAATAAGTTAAAAATTAAAAGAGAATGATAAAAGTATCGTTAGCAACGCTATGCTTGCTGGGGCAAGGCGTACAGCTATAAATATCCGAACGAGAAACAGCTAAACATCTTATAAACGTAAACAATGGAAAAGATGTTTATTCGCTATATTTGTATTTTATAATACGATACTAATATGTGATTATTAGATGCATTATTATTGGACACGGTTAAGTAAAACATCAGTTTTATCAAAATCGTGTTTATTTTAAACACAGCAGTCCTTTTTAACTAGAGTAAATAAATATATAGTTTGGTCAACGGCGTATTCAGGGCCAGTAGTACATAAGCTAATTTTATAGCCTGTGTATGATGCGACCCCCTTAAAATTAGCTTCAAGGTTAGATCTTCAAAAGTCCTTGTGATACTCGAATATATACGGTAATTCATTGTAGTGTGTATGTGTGTGTGTTTGTAAGTAAGTGTGTGTAAGTGTGGCACGTGGGTGGGTGAAGTTAGGTAATCGGTATGTACGGGGAGCGTCTCTCCGGTCTTCAAAAGTCGTATGGTACGTGATTATATAAGGTACTAATTCCATATGTTGCATGTTTATGATGTATTGTGTGCGTAAAATGACTGCTTTCATTTCATTTCCAGATCACTGTTTCTGTTTCGGAAAAGAATCGACTCCTATTTCTTTGGACACTGTGTACAGGCTGTTGATTCTCTGATCAACATCATTCCATTGTCATCACAATCTTACTAGAAATGTTTAAACATTGTCTTCCTAATGTACCTTTTACATGAGCGAAAACTATTCGAATTCTCATCTCTGGGTAATTGTCGAAGTTTACGACACGCCCTGCAATGTTATTATAAAATAAAATGCTTTTATTCCCATTTCAATTATCGTATAATATATGGTTGATCTCGTCTAGCTGAAATAAATTCTCTCTCTTTCTATGAGGTTGGTTCATACCGCTAATGCGACACGTAGCATTTAATTACGACATCTGCTGGTTGAAAACTTAACATTATGGTAGCCAGCTATGTTATGTGCATCAGATTCTATAATTTGCTTAATATCGAAGTTTTTTATTACTTAGAATGTGTCAGCTCGCCAACTGCGACACACTACCCGCAGGCACGCAAATCACTCTGGTTTCACCGTTGATATTTGATTGTGTATATACAGTGCGTCCCCCGTATTTGTGGGGGTTAGCGACCGTAACCAGCCGCGAATAGTTAGAACCTGGGAATACGAGTAAACCCCACTAAAAATCCTTATAAGTACGTATTTTGATCCTTAAAACCCAATATGCCTTAAACTTTCATCCTAAACACTCTAGAAACATTTCACACGCTTTTAAAAATATTTTTGAAAAACAGTATTGGTGTCCGTAGACTTAGCGTAAATGTTCTTTCATACGTACAATAACCGTTTTTAATTATGCATAGATCGATACGACCATTGAAAATTCTGTATAAAATATGCGTAACAAGACAAAATAAAAAGTTTAAAATATTTTCTAAAAACAGAACTATGACGATGTCCTCAGACTTAGCATAAGCCACTTTTAAGACCCCAACCCCTAACAAAGAACAAAGCCCAAGCACTACGCCTGTTTGTTTGTTTTTTTACAATGAAGATGTACATTTCTGCCAATTATTACCATAAAAATTGGCTGTTATATGATTTAATTCACGTAAATAACAGGAAATTAATACAAGAATATTTTAAATATGTTCTATCGAAAAAATACGTGAATCGAGGGAGTTCTCAGCGAATAATTTGTACAAATGTTCTTCATAAAAACACGCGAATATTCGGGGTTTCCGCGAATAGTCCGGGTTTCCGCGAATAACAAGTACATATGTTCTAAAGAAAAATCCGCGAATGTGTGAAACCGCGAATGCTGAAACGCGTATAAGCGGGGGCTCGCTGTATAATGTCCAACTGAGGTGACCTCTTGACACTATTTGATGTTGAACTTAAGCGTACAGGTTGTATAAGAACGTGTAATTCCAGATGTGATGGACTCGTTACAATTGGTTTCAATCAGATTTGGCCCAATTTCAATCGTCTCATAAAAGCCATGTACCTCATGCATGTGAGCATAAAGAGGAAAGAAATGAACTAGAACGAGGCTGTATTTTAAATATTGCATATTATATATCTGTTGCCAAAATTTTACTATACTGTCGACATGTAAAACAAAAAAACAAACTCTTAGTAAAAAGGAAGTTACCAATATCCAGAAAGAGACTTATAATGGAGCATTTCTCTTTTTTAAAATTTTGTATTTTATGTAACTGACAACAAACCATTTCGCTTTCATTGTTTGACTTGCTAATGTCGGCAAGAACAAAGACTTTTTTCCAATTGCCTTTCTTATCTACCATATATATATATTCATACCTACCTTATATATATATATATTCTTACCTACCACACACACACACACACACACACACACACACACACACACACACACACACATATATATATATATATATATATATATATATATATATATATATATATATATATACGGTAAAATTTCCCATAATAATTCTTTGGATAAGACAAGTAGGTATAAGAATGCCAATTGAAAAAATAATCTCTGTTTTTGCCGAAGCAAATTTTTATACCAATTTGTCTTCTCTACAGAACAATTCTGGGAAATTTTACTATATTGTCGACATGTAAAACAAAAAAACAAACTCTTAGTAAAAAGGAAGTTATCAATATCTAGAAAGAGACTTATAATGGAGCATTTCTCTTTTTTTTAATTTTGTATTTAATGTAACTGACAACAAAACATTTCGCTTTCATTGTTTGACTTGCTAGAGTCAGCAAGAAGAAAGTTTTTTTTCCAATTGTCCTTCTTATCTACCATATATATATTCATACCTACCTCATATATATATATATATAAGAAAAAGTAAAAGTTTATGGTACCTTATTTTTTCAAATTTATTTGATACTGGTAAGCTTCGCAAAGTAATTTATATTCATTACTTGAAATATTTGTAACAACAATTTTAAATGAACATTTCAATCACGAATTGGCTTGTTATAATTAAGGAAAGTTTTACAAATCGATGCCAACTTGTTGAATGCCAAGTAAAATGCACTATATAAGACGATATTCCTAAACAACTATTTTTTATATGAAAATCAAAAAATCTTTGAACAAATGAACACGAATGAAGAACAGTTAATTAACGAAATATACTTTTTAAAAATCAATATTCAAGTTAGTTAAACCTGAAGAGTGTTAGCACCTAAAAGTAAATAATATATAATATAGAGATTGAGCTTCTAACATATAAATTCGTCCTTGGAGGAGTTTCTAACGCAGTCATTAACTCATCATCTCTTAGCTGCGTCTCTGTCTTTGGGAAGAGTGCGCTTAGGGGCTTCTCTGTCAAAGGACAGAGGGGCAACTGAGAAATTTTATACTGAGAGGTGTCCAACTCTGTGGAACAGCTGCCGGAGGCCACGCCCTCCCATTGCACCAGAAGGAGGGATCGGTGCTGACACCGTGGCCAGCGCAACCGACAGTTGCGGGGGCTGTGGGCAATTTTTGTCCCTTGCCCGGGTGCACGCGCTTGGGTCCCCACTTAAAAAAAGACCTTGTATCGCATCTCGTCCTAATGGGAGGAACGAGTAAATACCGCGTATAAATTACTATTAGTTTGTAACACATTATTTATCATCTCTCAGTTCCATCTCTATCTTCGGGTAAAGTACGCTCAGATGTGGCTCCCTCAAAGTACAGAGTCGCAACTCAGAAAATTATACAGAGAGGTGACCAGCCCTGGGAAAAAGCTGCCTGAGCCCGTGACCTCTCATTGCACCAGAGAAACGGATCAATGCTCGCATCGAGGCCAGGGGAACTGACGGTTGCGAGGGCTCGGGCAATTTTTGTTCCTATGCCAGTTGCATGCGCCCACATTAACCGACATTGTGTCAAAACCTTACCTCCAGAATTCGTTGGATAATTCTGCTTCATTTTCGCCTTGTATGCTTGTACGGAAAATAAGAATTTAGTCCATCAAATCTACATTAAGCAAAATAATTATTGTTGAACTTTTAAAAGGTAAGCTTGAACATTAATTCAATATGTAAATGCAGCCAGCAATTATGAGTTCTTCTGTATTTTACTGATGCCTATCGCATTTACTCCTCGCTAGCTATTGTGATGATGGCCAAACCAAGTATCCTCTATAGGAGCTAGCTTAAATGCCGCCAGATAGGGCGGATTTTAAGCTAGTTTATAATAAAACCTGCAATGCAATTTGGGATTTTGGATACAAAAAGAAAATACTTACTCCCCTTGAACCGTGAAAGCAACGCTAATAGCTAGTATAATATATTAATATATATTTTAACCTCACATAATCTGGCAACACTGAATCTGGGCTCAACGAAAATGGTTCCCTGCACCTATCTTTTCTGGAGCTTTTGAATGAACTATGTATCATTGAAATCGGACCAGTGAGAGCGGAGGAAGTGCTCGACACACACACGTATATTTAGATGTTTCATGTCACGCTCTGTTTGATATTCTGCAATTCTTTGACTTACATACTGCTTGGATATCTGGAAAGCTGAGTCATCGTCATTTATGTTCGGACTAATCTTAATTATCTAAATATCTAATCTCAACGCTTATCTTAATATCTAATCTCAACGCTTCGGCTGTTGTTTAGTTTTCAGATATCTTCAGGTGTCTCTAAATCTGGAAAACTTTTAGGGAATTTCAATGTAAACACAATATTTAATCTATGGGGTTTGATTGTTATTGTTTGTTTCAAGACCATGGTTAATGACAGCTAAGTACTTTCACTCCCTAATGTATAAGAAGGACACAAATGCATGCTGGGATTTCTTCCTAGACCACAAGATAGGTCATTAGTCTGTTTCATATGATTCAGTCCCGGTCTGTCTTGTCTTGAATTTAGATTGCTACGAAATTGCTCTTGTGGGTCAGGAACAATACTTAGTTTGTGAACTTTTTGCCATATGACTATTGCTTTGCGTTTTTAACTGTCAATCTGGTTTGCATATAGTGTTTGCTTGCTTTATATTATTTGTACCCTGTTAATTCATTTTCCTTTTCTTGTTATTGATTATTGCAAACTTTGTCCATTCCGTTTGGGGGACAGTGATGTCATTTATTCTACATTTAACTGTGGCCACTCAATCCACACATCTCATTCATCGGTCGAAATATGGGGTCGTTTCGATCTAGTTTAGTACAGCACAGTTACTGGTAGTAAGAATTTCTAGTCAAAAGACGCCTGAAGAAAACCAAATTCAAAACGATTGCAACATTGCGAAACTAAAAACAAAGATGGCGAGATTACCAATAAATTTGCAAAGATTAATCCTAACAGGACGCATTATTTTTGAGTCTGTTATATATATATATATATATATATA
>OZ038518.1:60534579-60549579 GCA_964036315.1 Acanthosepion esculentum | reverse complement strand
ATTTAATGTGTGTTATCCGACCCCCGTAGGCACGGCCAAAAATTCCCCGTAGACACCGTATAAATCGGGGTCGGGTAGCTGTTTCCTGAGATAAGACTCTGCCTTGCTTCATAGCCTCGTCTGGGGATCCTCTCTGCCTCCAGGTAGAGAGTTTGACCTGCAGAACTGGAGACGAATCTCCGACTGCAGGATATCTACCAACCTGTCCCCATCGTGGACCATTTAAAAATTAGTTTGCACAGCTGATTGGTTGTACAAACATCCAATCGGGTGTGCGGAAGACGTGGTCTTTCTTCGTCAAATTCATTAAATGGCCAGAGTAGCTGTTAGCGTTTGATTGAGACGGGGGTATCAGGGATTGATCTTCCCTTTTATTGGGTCGATTTGGTGATGGGGAGTATGATGTTGAAAGACTAGAAACTCCCTGATGAACCAAGTCAAATTACATCACTGACGGCGCCTACTTAAGAGCGTATTTTAAAATTATTCCAACTGCCCCAGGCGGCCAGATGTGGCACAAGGCCGAATTTAATATGGGGTATCCGAGCCCGTAGGCTCGGCCAAAAGTTCCCCGTAGACCCCGTATAAAACGGGGTCGGGCAGCGGTACCCTAGACAAGAATCTGCCTTTCGACATATCCTTGTCTGGGGATATTCTCTGCCTCCGAGCAGAGAGTTTGACCAGCTTAACTGGAGATGAATCTCCGACTGCAGGATATCTACCAACTGCCCAATGTGGTCAGATTTGGCACAAGGCCGAAATTAATATGGGGTATCCGAGCCCGTAGGCTTGGCCCAAAGTTCCCCGTAGACCTCGTATAAAACGGGGACAGGTAGCTGTTTCCCTACACGAGAATCTGCCTTTCGACATAACGTTGTCTGGGGATACTCTCTGCCCGGAGGCAGAGAGTTTGACCAGCAAAGCTGGGGACGAATCTCCGATTGCAGACCAACATACAGTATTTACTACTGTATTTATGTGAATGGGGACTTTATCTTCCGTAAGTTATGCTACAACAGAAAGACTGAATGAAAGAAGTAAAGAAAAATGAAAAGTTCCAAAATATGAAAAGACCAAGAAGAAAAAAAATGAAGAAAGATGGAATGAAGTAAAGAATTTCTAACGGAAAGAATCAAAATCTGCCTATAAAAAAAAAAGATAAAAAAGAATGAGAAGACAATAAAAAGCAGAAAAAGAAAAGAAAGAATGACAGAAAAATATTAAACAAACAAATGAGAGAGAGAGAGAGAGAGAGAGAGAGAGAGAGAAGGAAATAAATGTCTTATGGTAGATATAAAAGCGAAAAAGAAATTAGACTACTGAAGAATTATAAATATGAATAATCGAGAATGTAAAAACATGTGTCGAACGTGTTTTTCAGTCACGCGTCAATTAATGACTCGCTTGAATTTTTCGCTGGTTAAGCACTCGTGATGTATTCAGTTTGAACGGTAGGTCGTGATAACAACGAACGGATGCCCGTAGACGTAACTCGTTCACAATGACTCTCTGTGTCGGCGTATGTGCGTGAGAGACACAGAAAGAAAAGGACAGAAAGAAATGCGCGTGGAAATACTTTTTTTTCGATTTCTGTGAAAAGCGTGATATTTGTAGTCGATCTCCACCTGCCTATACAGTTCGTTCTTACGGGATTACAAATCGAAATGAAAAGTGATAGGTATGAGTCAATATTTCTGAGATGAGGTATTATGGACACTATTTACATTATTCGGACTATAGTCCTCATCTTTGTCGCCATATATATTACAACGTATCGGCCTTTCAGTATCTGTCTATATTTCTGAGATGAGGTATTATGTACATTATTTACATTATTCGGACTATTGTTCTCGTCTCATTCGCCATATATATTACAACGTGTCGGCCTTTCAGTATCTGTCTATATTTCTGGGATGAGGTATTATGTACACTATTTATATTATTCGGACTATTGTCCTCAACTTTGTTGCCATATTTATTACAACGTTTCGACCTTTCAGTATCTGTCTATATTTCTGAGATGAGGTATTATGTACACTATTTATATTATTCGGACTATTGTCCTCAACTTTGTCGCTATATTTATTACAAAGTTTCGGTCCTTCAGTATCTGTCTATATTTCTGAGATGAGGTATTATGTACACTATTTACATTATTCGGACTATTTTCCTCATCTTTGTTGCCATATTTATTACAATGTTTCGGCCCTTCACTATCTGTCTATATTTCTGAGATGAGGTTCCTGTACAGCAGTGAGTTTTTCTTTTACAATATCAGGATATTCATATCATAAGCAGGCAGGTATGATTTTTACATACTGCCGCGCAAATAGTAATAGTCTCGAAGGTGCACGGTGTATCAGATTGCGTTTCCAGGCCGAAGGCAGCCGAATCATCTAACCTTTGCAGCTGTTTATTGTCGTGTTGCTGAGACAGAATCTGTGGCACCACAAACTACAGATCGAGGAAGACCATGATCCGTTCCTACCCCTGATCACGAAGAACGCATTCTACAGGCTGTCGGAGACGATCCAGATATCTGTACACGTCCTTGTTCTAGTCCTTGTATTGGTGTAAGAAACCCACCCACAAAGTTTGTAAAAGTAATTTTGATACACACTTTATGTATATAATCATTGAAAACAAATCCCGGTGAGTGGTGATCGGACACAACTAAAAGTTTCATATGTTCTCAGAAATCGTCAGTCAGATAGGAACAGTAATTTGAGAAAAGGGGTACGTCATACTAACTCGGCAAGTTCAAGATTTTACAAGGGTAATTGATACGTACATACCATGCAAACACCAACATAAAAAATAACCGAGGACTGAATGTGAAGAGACTTTGATAGATAGATAGATAGATAGAAAGAAATAAGTCACATTTATTTAACCTACTTACGTTAGGTTGCTAGCACATTTACAGGCTAGAGGCTTTGTGACCTAAATTAAAATAATACATCAAATATTTATAATCTCAGTATGGGCATCCCCCATTTTAGCATCGGAAACAAATGGTTCAATTTGGAAAATAAATGAATAAAGATACTACTACTACTACTACTACTACTACTACTACTACTACTACTACTACTACTAATACTACTACTACTAATAATCATAACTAGGAATTATCAAGCACATATACTAAAATACTGTGTTAGCCCAAAATGCAGATTCTGTGATAAATATCATTGATCATCTTGTATCAGGTTGCCCAATATTGGCACCCACTGAATATAAAACCGGACATGACAGAGTGGACCAATATCTGCACTGGAAAATTTGCAACTCCTACGGGAAGAAACTGAAAGAAACTGGTACGTACATCACCCAGGCCCGGTTACGGAGATAGGACCTGTTACAATTCCATGGGACTACACAATACACACTGACAGAACAATCAAAGCCAACCGCCCAGACATTGTTATTAAAGACCACAAACAAAATAAGTGCCTGCTTATTGATATGGCAGTCCCTACAGACTGCAATGTATCTTTGAAGATATTCGAAAAACTGTCAAAATACAAGGACCTTGAAATAGAAATCCCAAAAATGTGCCACATGGGAACATCAACAATCCCTGTTGTAGTTGGAGACCTTGGACTGGTTTGAAAAGATTCCAGTAGCCTAATTGAATGGATCCCTGGAAATCCATGCCTCAAAGAGATACAAAATATTGTTCTGACAAGTACAGCCCACACTTAACGAAGGGCTTTATCTGTGTAATTATTTTTTTTTCTTTGCAGTAGAAAGTGTCATGATGCCATTTCTAACCTTAAGTCCCTGGGCGGGACCCGGAAAGAAATGTGTAAACACCAGATATCAAAGAAAATAATAATAATAATAATAATAATAATAATAATAGGAAGTAGAACTGGAAAACATTATAGAAATAAATAGTCATATATGCAAAATCTTTAGTAGCTACAGAAAAAAGTTTATATCAAGACAAAGGATTTAAAAACGGGCAAAAAGATTCCAATTAGTAGGCAAAATTAAAGCAGGAAACTGAGGAAATCAGGTGTGAATTATCGACACTAGATGAGACTTCAACAAATTCACTTGTTTAACCGGTGAAAAGCAAGAAGTTTAAGTGGAGATATATGATTAAAGCAGTAAATGAAATCACGCTACTAAAGTAAATACTTAAACAGAAACGGCAATTAAAGGCACAGAGAACAAGACGATTAGAAAAGCGTTGTATGATATATCAACAAAATAATATATTCCAAATGAAACTCAGGGCGTTATAGTAATAAAAAAAGTCAACATTTATTGAAGAATTGCAAAAAATAAAAATGACAAAGTACACATCTTTTGACTTCATCATCTGTCATCAATTCATCTTGCAAAAAATACAAATTTAATAACACCAGTGAAATTCCAAAATGGATCACAGTACGTATTACATATCAGCTACCAAAAACGGGTGAAACAGTTGATAGAAATATATATATATGTATATATATTATAGGTCAATAAAATGTTTTTTTACTACATATATATTTTTGAATTGGACAAAGTCCGACAATTTATTTAAAGACATTTATGACATGTTTAACGTTCTTTTGATATATATATATATATATATATATATATATATATATGTAAATGTCTTTATATATATATATATATATATATATATATATATATATATATATATATATATAAATGTCTTTATATATATATATATATATATATATATATATATATATATATATATATATATATATATATATATATATATAAATACAGTGCTGTTCGATAAAAGTGATCACACGATTTTTTTTACCAAAAATATTATTTGTCTATTGTTTTGGGGGTTAAAATAATTTTTAATCTTACTCATATAAAGACACCTTCCCGACCACCTAGGAAAAAAGTTTATTCACCCTAAGGTATTCTATTGATAATTATAAATTTGGTTATAAATGAGATTCAGGGAAATAAAACAAAAAAAATGACTCAGATATCGCATTCTAATGATGAAACTGATAAATTTAAAGAGCTTTTGTCAAAAATATTGAAAACTATTTTACAATACTCTCAGAACAATATTCTAGGAAATCTAGAACAGCTTAAATTACATCTAGATTATTCCAGACTATTCCAGAAAGCCTCATACAGTATAAAAACAGATTGAAATAGTCGCTCAAGTCACTAACCAGATGAAAGGGTACAAACACGCATCAGAACCACTTAAGGCATCTATTATTGCCCTCTCAAAAGCAGTCAAGTCTACGAGAGAAATTGCAGAAATTGCTATAACCTCGCAATCAACTGTCTCTCGAATGCTTAGAGCACATAACGATGCCACTCCTGCTCCATGTAAAATATATATATATATATATTGATAATGGAGGATCTAGAACGTGAATGTTTTTTAATTTGTTTCGTATTTTTTATAACCATCTATTCCGGATTGTTGAAAGCGGTTTTCTTTTAGGAAAGGAGATTTTTCAAAAATGCAGAAAGCAGATTTATATATTGTTTATATTCGATAGCGGGACTCTCAATTGATAAATTGTTCTGTAGACAATCATTCTGTTCTGTTTCAACCTTTAGTTATTTTCTACGTTTTGTCCAATGAAATCTTAACTATCTACGTTTTCAACAGCATTATTATCCATCGCATCAAGTATAGTCCCATACCATAGACCGTGCTGAAAGGTTAGATGGATTTATGCCTTTCAAAAGGGTATTTACCTGTTAGTGTTTGTATCGATTCCGATTGGGGTACTCTATCAGCGATGAAGAATTTACAATGAACTAGCAGCATGTCCCGGAGTTGCCCGTGCTTGATTCAAAAATCGTACGACTCATACAGCAATCGCTATCACTTGACTTAAAATATTTTTGCCCTTCCTTGCCTTTAAAGGAGTGCCCTTTGCCGTGCTGATGTTGCTACATACCTTACTTCTTGCCTATCTCACATTGCTAATTTTTTCTAAGCTCTATACTAAACATTAAATCTGTTACGAAAAAGAACTAAACAAAATGAACCCAAGATTATCAGCTTTAAAAAAGTAACTGGAAAAACCGAATGAAAAAAGAATGTTAACAACAAATACTTTTCACACCCAACCCAGTTCTGCGGAATCAGTATCAACGTTGAGGTTAAGCAAGCAAATGAGCCAATTGGAGTAAAGTGCCATGCAGATTTAAATTTTTCCCACTTGTGACGAATGCTGCTATCAATTTTTTTTGCATGCTAGTTAATATTTCTTTGCAAGCTAGTTAATATTCGTGTCAGTTAGCTGTTGGCTCTGGCCAATAGAATCTTCCTGCCTATTCGTGGCAGCCAGCTATAGGCTCTCACGCTGGCCAGTAGAAAATGGCCGCAAACTACATGAAAACTACTAACTTCGAGCATGTGCATGTAAATTTTGGTGCAAATCCGTCGGAAATTAAGGCCGTGCATTCGTCACACACACACACACACACACACACACACACACACACACACACACACATCCTGCCTTATACATATATATATATATATATATATATATATATATATATATATATATATATATATGTATGTATATATGCGACACTCCGTCGAATTCGGCGTATGAGATTTAAGCAGATCAGTTCCAGGGAACCAACAGCCCGACCCCAGCACATGAGATTTGATTATAGTGATGAAGGTTTCCCCCCCTTTTCTGTATTGCTTGTAAAATATAGTGCTGGTAATTTCTTTCTAATGTATTTTTATTTTTTTCATCTTTTGACCCCAGTTTAGGGGTTTCACTATTTGTCCATACGTGGTTCCCTAGCAGGTGCAATGACACTGAGAACAACAGAAATTAAGAGTTGTTTAAATGTTCCTCAAAACCTCCTGGTCAGAAGCTTTGCTGCCGGATGTAGTTTATGTCATACCCAGCACGAATTGCGTACTAGAAAGAAAGTAACTAAATTCTGGTACGCAAAATGATCTGCCTGGAAGTAGGGAAAACGATGATCAACAACATTCGTATGCGTCTCACTTGGTCAACGGAATCTTTCTGATGAGCGATGACTAGCATGAAACGTAACTCAACAGAGACGGAAGGAGATCATGATTGCAACGATCAAGAATTCACGAACGGCAAGATGGACGGGAAATTAGAGGGAAAAAAAAACAAGAAGAAAAATGAAGAGAGAAAACGTATAACTGATCTACCAAAAGCTATTAAGCTTTTATATTTCCAGTTTGAATATATTTCAGTCGTTTTAAAAGAAATTGGATTGGTGCCACAATAATCTACCAACTCAGCAATATATATATATATATATATATATATATATATATATATATATATATATATATATATATATATATATATATATATATATATATATATATATATACAGGGTGTCCATAGATATTGCTGTAAAATATCGAGGATATTTTTCTTTGGTGATCGTAACAGATTTCAAATTGAACTTAGGAAGTTCTGAATGACAATATGAAGGAAAATTTGCAAAACGACTTTATGACGGACAAAAGTTTTCATTCAGAAGCAGCGAAGTTATGTTACAAAGATCAAACGTTTTTAAAGATTGCAAAATTTCCTATGCGTATTTATCAGACAGATCATTCTTTGGTGATGTTCGTAAATAAAGAAAAAAAAGTATTTGCAAAATTAGTCAGAGTAACTTCTAAAGTATTGGTGAAAATGTCAACAAGATAGAAAAGTCTTCTTTTTTTTTAACAAATATTTACTGTTTATATATAAAAAGGAAACGCTGAAAGCGGAAAATGTACGTATGTCACTCTGAAAGTCGAGTTCCTTTTGCAACTTTTTTACTTTTATATATACATATGCATATATATATATATATATATATATATATATATATATATATATATATATATATATATATATATATAAATATATATATATATATATATGTGTATATTTCTATATAAGTGTATATGTATATATATATATAAATATATATATATAAATATATATATATATATATATACACACACACATATATACACGCACACATATATATATATACACATATATATATATACACACACATATATATATACACACATATATATATGCACACACATATATATACACACACATATATATATACAAACGCATATATATATATACAAAAACATATATATACACACATATATATACACATATATATATACACACATATATACACACACATATATATACACACACACATATATATATAGGCACACATATATATACACACACATATATATACACACATATGTATATATATAAACACATATATATATATATATACACACACATATATATACACTTATATATATACACACATATATATATACACACACATATATATATATACAAACACACACGCACATATATATATATATATATATATATATATATATATATATATATATATATGTATATATATGTATATATGATCGCCTGTATGTAAGCATGTTGAAGTAAATAACGTAAGAAAAACGACCATTTTTAGACGGCAATACAGGTATTCATTCTTTATCTTTTTGCTTTGCCATCTTTCGTTATAAACTTTTTTTTCACTTGCAACATTTAAAAAGTTTGATTTTGATGGTTGTCTGACTTCACACCTAAGAATGATTTGGCGACAAAAAAATAGAAATAAAATAGTTAAACTTACGCAGTTTTGCTTCCATGAACACACAAATATATATGAGATAAATAAGAAGAGACTGAGATAGATAGATAGATAGATAGATAGATAGATAGATAGATAGATATGAACAAAATGAGATAAATAAGAGACTGAGATAGATAGATAGATATGAACAAAATGAGATAATCAAGAAGAGACTGAGATAGATAGATAGATAGATAGATAGATAGATATGAAATAATGAGATAGATAGAACATAGTGAGATAGATAGATATGACATTTAGATAGATAGATACATATATACATACACGCAGAGACACATAGATGGGTAGATCATTCGATAAATAGAGTTCGATAGATAGAAATGGACAGATTGCGAAAGATATATAAACAGATATATATATATATGAAGAAATATAGTCTTAAGATGTGCTATATTTATGGGATAAAGTGCTGAATATCAGAGATAGAGGATGTATAAATATAAAAGTGAACATTGAAGTCAACACTTAGAGGCGACAGTCTGTTTCATGCTAGATGCAATCGTCAGGCCTGATGCAATCGGTGGCCTGACGATTGCATCTAGCATGAAACAGCCTGATATATATATATATAATGGTATATTTAAGCAGTAATCCTTCTTTCATGCACATTTTGTTGAATATGACAGACAAGTGGCTTTGATTTATTTTTTATTTATACAATTTCTCATATGATCTAATTTTTTTTTTTCTTTTCAGATGATAAACTATAAAAAAGTGTCCGAATGTTCTTTTTATCCGAGCGCTTTCGGCTATACATTTACCCATTTTCAAGGATTAAACATTTTAACTGTTAAATAAGAAAGAGCTTGTTGCATGTATGTATCTATATAATATTTTCATTTTTCAAAACACTGTCAAGATATTGTGACCATGTTCATTAATAAAATCAATTATTATTAATAAAAACAAAAAAATACAACACTTAATAATATTAATTATGAACATGGACACAATCTGTTTCATGCTAGATGCAATCGTGGCCTGACAAAAGATATCCTGTAAGGTCATTTGTCAAGATTCTTGAAAAGATGGCTTGCTTAATTTCAACTAAAACTAAACTTCTCTCAATGTATCAACTGAGAGAGACCTCTATGCCTTCTATCAACTGATGCTAACCTCCAGGAACGTGACTAGAGATAAAAGTTCGTAGCTGACATGAAGTAGAATGACTATATTGAGTCTATTGCTAGGTCAGCTGCTAAGAAAGTTGATTCACTGTGACCTGTGAAGTAATTTTCCTCACCAGAATCAATCCACGTCCAACAGCAACGTCTCTGATGAGGAGGTTTGTATGATCGTGGAACCACCTCTTAATTGCTGAGGTTCCCAGGCCCACACTGATCTGGGGTGGTCGCACCTGTTAGGGTCCCCGCTATGGGCAAATAGTTAACTCCGAAACTCTAGTCAAAATCCGCGTCCTGGGTATGACGATAAACTACATCCGCGTCCTGGATAAGACGATAAACTACGTCCAGTAGCAAGGCCTCTGATCAAGACGTTTTTAGGAACGTAGGACCACCTCTTAATTGCTGGTGTTCCCAGGTCCACACTGACCCCGGGTGGTAGCAACTGTTAGGGTCCCAGCTATGGACAAATAGTTAACCCCGAAACTGAGGTAAAAAGCATTATAAAACTCTAAAAATAGGTTTTAATACCAGAAATATTTTGTAAAAAATTATTACCAGGAATAAATTTAAAAAAAAGATTATCACCAGCAATACGTTTTTGAAAATAATATTACCAGCTATACAATTTTGAGGAAAACATATTTCCAGAAATAGATTTTTGACAAAACAAAAATGTTACCAGGAAAAAAAAAGAGAGCGGGTGAGAGGGGAGAGAGAATAATAATAATAATAATAATAATAATAATAATAATAATAATAATAATAATAATAGCAAGATTTGGAAAAATAACTAATCCTTTATATGTCTGTATGTTATGTTTATAAAACATGCAGTTTTACAAAGAATTATTAAAATTGTTTTACTTACATGTGGGTTTTCAGAAGAAAAAAAATCGTTTTTCGTTTCACCGGTTTCGCTTTTAGCTTATGTCCCTTATTTTTTTTTTTTATCCCGGGTTGAAGCGTCAACATGTGGGAATGCAATAAACATTTTCAAACTTTATGAGGGGCTAAAATGTCCGGAGACAGGCTGGAGTAATGGATAACGCCTCGGATTGAGAAATCAGAGAGCCAAGTTCGAATCCATTGCATTAACGTGATAATATCCTTGTGAAAGGTATCAATCCTTTTCTCCCTCCATATATATATATATATATATATATATATATATATATATATATATATATATATATATATATATATATATATATATATATATATATATATATATATATATATATTAATGCATGTTTCATTAAATAATATAGACAAGTTTTGTCTATTTATTTTAAGAATGTTCCTTTCGTATTGTCTGATAAGCTTAATCACATTAACGTTGAAAGACGAAAGGAAATTACCATATTGATACATGTTTGAATCCAATCTAAGCTTTAGGCTTACATAAGCCATTATCAAAGATGACAATTTTAATAAATCAAGCACATATACGAAACCACAATAATGGCCCGCCGTTGCTGTTCGAATAAGCTCAAAGTAACTACAAACTCTTATTTACGAGCCAAGGAAACGAAAAACGCGTCGTAGCTCGTGACGTCACACATGACCACACGAGAGTGAAAACGAGAAGCATTAAGTATGGGAAGCCATTGATATAAACCAATGGCATCTGCTATTGATTATAGGCATTTAAGTATGTTTGTGGAGATTTCATAGTTTATTTTGTTCAGGTTAGGTTTCAGCTGTTTTATGTATATAGCTTCAAGGATTTCTAATTTTTGTTTATTATTTTCATGTTTAAGTATAATTGCGTTGTCAACAAGGATTTTCCGGAATTGAGTACGCAGGCAGACATGTTGTTTTACATGTTCTAAAAATATTAGAGTTATCATTCAAATGTAGAGTTAATCGTCTTGAAAGCGAGTTTGTGGTGTGACCAACATAAATATTATTTAATCCATTGGAGATACAATCTCCCAAAGGGCACCTGAATTTGTACACTATGTTAGTTTTTGCAAATCGCTAACGGGGTGGAGGGAAGAATCATTCCGAATAGTTAAGTTGGATCTGCCAATCTGATTTAGTGTAGTATATGTTTAACTTAAGATTTTGCTCGGATCTGTTATTAGGATTAACTAGTTTTTTAAATATATTTTCGTCTTATTTATAATTGGTATGCAGTTAACTACGATAATAGAGATTAATAAGTGTGGAATTAGTTCAAGTAGTATAATGTTCTACTTGCTTGTAAGATAATATTTTATCTGTTTACTTAAAATAAATAGACAAATCTCGTCTATATTATTTAATGAAACATGCATTAATGAAAAATTGCTGCCGAAATATACACAATACATACATATATATATATATATATATATATATATATATATATATATATATTAATGGATTAGCTTTCAGTTATTTATCCAATAGATTATCTTTCTTTAAGGGTTATTTATTGGATACCCATATTTGAGTAGAGGCGACGTTCATTTATTTTTAAACAATAATAGTGACGCTGAGCTCTTTCGCGAATATTCAGGCCGGTAGACGAAAATAAATATAATATTTAATAACTAAACGGAATCTCTTTTGAAACATAGGTATCCACTAAACAAGTAAAGTGATAATATATATAACACTTAGTATTTTATGGCCTTCATCCCTTTTGTGTCACACCGACATGCCTTTTCCGGTGGAATGTTTTTATATTTAATTTGCTTTTTTAAAATCTTGGCCGTCTACGTTAACCTTCCACTAGCGAGTTTGGTTGTTTCGCAATTTTTCACTCGCTTGGTGCTATAAGGGGTGACTACTTTTAGAACCACAGCCACTGACAGCCTGAATATTGTGTGAAAGCGCATAAAATTAGCAGTCGTGGTCAGTCACTCTCTACCTGGATTTTCACTTAAATATATTAAGGCTCTACCATTTCTGATCACACTGAGCACTTTTTGGGGGCAGTGTGCTATTTTAGGCATACTATTTATCCTTTCCTCTGAATTATATATATATATATATATATATATATATATATATATATATATATATATATATATAAAAGTGGACATGGAAGTCAGCACTTAGAGGCGACAGTCTGTTTCATGCTAGTGCAATCGTCACGATCGTTGACGATTGCACTAGCATGAAACAGACTGTCGCCTCTAAGTGCTGACTTCCATGTCCACTTTTATATTTACATACGCTCTATCTCTGATATTGAGCACTTTACCCCATAAATATAGCACACTTTAAGACTATATTTCTGCATATATATATATATATATATATATATATATATATAAATTGTGATGTAATAACCTGCCACCCCATGAGTGGCGGCACTATAGGTGGTAATCACCTATAGGTATCCGTTCGGACAGCGGACAGGAGAGTCGAGCAGAGATCTGTCAAAACTAGCGGCCTTCCGATAGCAGCACGCACACAACTGTACTGACTTGCGACGGCCGTACGCATAATTACTTCTTTTCTTGTACTGGTTTCTAAAATAAACCTGTTACTATTTATCCACCGAGTTTATCCATTCCATATTCTTATTAGCACGGAATATAACACACACACACACACACACACACATATATATATATATATATATATATATATATATATATATATATATGTGTGTGTGTGTGTGTGTGTGTGTGTGTGTGTGTGTGTTATATTCCGTGCTAATAAGAATATGGAACATATATATATATATATATATATATATATATATATATATGTGTGTGTGTGTGTGTGTGTGTGTGTGTGTTGGAAATTATTTGTTATGGATACACTCCAACGCGTGCGCAGGATCGCCTCATCATTCGTGTTATGACTTGGGACTTATGACAAGTTTCCGGTCTTTCAACATCATATCTGTACATCCAAAAAACCCTAACGAAACCATAACTATTCCAGCAGGCGATACTGAAGGAAAATTCCGCCAAGCATACAACAACGGGCATATGAAATAACTGACACACTTGATTTTGAAATAGCAAGCGATCAATCAGTAACGGCCTGCGTCACTTCCTCCTCAGTCAAAACGAGGCAAAAAGAGAAGAATTTGAATGCTCGTCTTTTCACTTTTAGGTCCAACATGCAGAAAGAACCACACTTTTAGTGATCAATGCTTGACATAAGAGTTAAGTAATTTCTGCTTGCCGCCAGGAAAGTTTTTTGAATCACCTACGAAACGATACTGCACTTAAAAAAAGAGAAAAAAACTCATACACATTCGCTAGTGATAGCAATTATGATCAGAAACGTTTCTTGCTTTTCTTTTTTTTTCTCCTCCCTCACTTTTTTCTTTCCACCCTCTCCACTTCCTTGACAGGAAAGAGAAAAATATCCGTACTAGAGACACTATGACATTTTTGGGGAACAGGTTAAAATAAAACAAACGAAAGAAAAAAACCGAAAAAAAAAACCATCGATCCTTCCTCAAACAGCGTATCTCCCTCGATCTATTTCTATTTTCCTCCTTTTTGTTCTCCTCTTTTCTACCTCTCTTTCCACTGCATCTTCCTCTCAACCTTCCTTCCCTTTTCTTCCCTTTCTTTTCCCCTCATTTCTTCATCCCTCCCAACAGCACCTCAACGCCCGCATGGCCCTGATCTTTAAATCCTTAGCCAATTTGAGACTTTGTTTGCAGCTTCTGAAATAGTCCTGGTGGACATTCTCCTTTTTACTCCCATGACCCCAATCCCAGTTAGAGATCTGCATACAGATCTTCAAGCAAAACCACGGCCTCCGACTTCAATCGAGAGACAGGTAGTCCGCCATTTGTTAGACCTGCATTTTTCAACCAGCTCCTGGTATTTTTCCAGCTTTCTTTCAAAGGCCTCTTCCAAATTCTCCTCCCAGGGTACCGTAAGTTATAACCTGCCTGGAGACAATTCATGATATCAATAAAACCAGGCGTAAGGAAGATGCCGTCATCTGTTCAGGGAATTTCATGGCTCCCGAGGACTACTCTCAATTGTCAATCTCGGGCTGAGGAGATAATGCAAGTTGACGATTTACGCACCGAGATGGGGGTTATCGAAGAGGGAAGAAATTTGTTAAGAACTGCAATGGATAGAGGGATGTGGAGAGCCATGATCTTCTATGTCCCGAAAGGACACGGCACAGAGAGAGAAAAATAATAGAAAAGTAAAAGCCCAAAGTGAATAATATGAACTATGAACACGTCCATAATTTGTTGATATTTGGTAAAAAAAAACGAATA
>OZ038518.1:60462079-60529579 GCA_964036315.1 Acanthosepion esculentum | reverse complement strand
TATAATCCCCTTGACATTTTTAGCTTATACCACAGGAGTGTGGCACGTTTCAAAAAAAAAAATTTCTTAAAGTGATTTCGGCCTGTTTGTAATTTCGGTCTATGTTCAATATTATAAATCTGGTCCTAATCTAATTGTGTCATTGTCCCCCATACAAAGGTCGATAAAAAACGAAAGTACTTTTGATACGTGCTAATATTTTATCTGAGAGGCCGTTGTTATTTCAACATTTAGATTTTCTTAAATGTTATTTCAGATTGAGGGCGGCGTCGGCAGAATACAAGAAAAGGTGACGCTGATGCATTCATTAGAGACTTGTCAAAGGGAAATCAAAGCGAGACAAAGAAGATTATTGGAAAGAGGAATTTAAGGTTGGGCATCATTTTCTTTACAAGAGAAATATGGGGTAAGAGGATAATAAAGAAAGAAGAATAACTGAAGAGAAAGAAAGAAAGAAACAAAGAAACAAAGAAAGAAAGAAAGCGAGAATAAAAGAAAGCGAGTAAGTAATAAAGAAAGCGAGAAAGAAAGAAAACGAGAAAGAAATAACGCGAGAAAGAAAGAAAGAAAGAAACAAATAAACAAACAAAGCGGGAAAGAAAGAAAATAACATGAAGAAAGGAAAAAAGACTAGACAGATAGGCAAAAGAAGATAGGGAAACGAAAAAAAAGAAAGAATGAAACAGTGAAGTGAAGGGAAAATAAAAAGAAAGAAAGAAGAAGAAAAAAGAGAAGAAAGGAAGGAAGATTATGAGAAAAAATGATTTTAAGTTTCCAAATCCTTTCCATGGAAAGACAAATATGGATGAAGAAAATTATAAATAAAGAAAAATAAGACTAGGAAGGAAGGAAGAAAGGAAGGAAGGAAGCAAGAAAAAAGAAAGAAAGGAAAAAAGAAAGCGAGAAAGAAAGGAAAGAAGGAAGGAATGAAGGAAGAAAAAAAAAGAAAGAAGAAAGGAATGAAGAAAGAAAGTGAGAAAGGAAGATAGGAAGGAAGCGAGAAAAAAGAAAGAAAGCAAGGAAGAAAGAAAGAAAACGAGAAAGAAGTAAAAAATAAAGGAAGAATGAGGAAAGAAAGAAAGAAAGCGAGAAAGAAAGAAGGAAAACAAGATAGATAAATAATGAGTATGTGGAGACAGGAAATCCAACTGACATTTATCATCATAGGGGATTTCGTTTGCACATATATCAGGTGAGACAAAGCGCTTAAACAGTTTCAATTTACATCAGAATAATTAGGTCTCTTCTATTGTCCAATAGAAAGGATATTTTGGGTGACACCATTGCAGTTCAAGAACAAATCTGTTCACTTAGAATCTGCCATTGGCCACACCCAACATGCAGAAGTCTCCATCATATTCCTGGCAGGGTTAGCTTTCCGATGCCATACCTTCGCAAAGAGCAACACCTAAGTTGGGCATTACGATTTTGAATTCAGCGTTCTCCCGCTGTAGGAAACATGGCAAACAGGATTAAAGAGTCTAAGATTAGATTAAACAGTCAGAGATTAACCAGTCTGCCCTGCTATTAAAACCATAACTCTTGTGAGAAAAGATACGTTTCCTAAGGATTTTTATGCTTATGTGAGTATAACGTACTGTGATTCGATCTCGGCTTTCCGATTTATCGTAAGGGTCTCTATCCATGGCACCACCTGTACATCCACTTCGTCTAAAGTGTGAAGTTTGTGCAAATCGAAAAGCAATGATCAAAAAAAAAAAAATTTTTACAGAGATTTATACCTCAGTCTCCTATCAGACTTGTTTCCACCCAAAGCTAGAACGGTCGGTCTACCTTGATATTAAACTGTATGATAAAGAAATACGTGTATAGCTTTCCAATGTAAATAGTGCCAACGTGAACACAGGATCAGTCTATATTTCTGAGATGAAGTATTGTAAAGATTGACCCTATTTACATAGTTCGGACTGCTGTCCTCATTTCTGTTGCAATATTCAAGACGTCCGGAAGAGGCATGGAACGCGGAACTAGAACAATCTACCCCGATGTAGTGTTCAGTTCGAAATTTCAATCACCAGAAGAAGACCGGAGCGTACAACGGCCGAACAATGTAAATAATGAACAGAGGATGCCAGAATTTGAAACCGATTCGCTGATAACCGTTGCACAACCTGCACATCGAATTAATCCACAATGCGATGTCAAAAAAAAAAAAATCCGAACAATGCGTTATATTGATGTCGAGACATGGAAGATTTTTTTCATGTATTTCTTCTTTTGAATGATCTCTTTCAGATTCTTGTAAATAAACTTCTGCTTCAACAGAAAAATATTTCATTTGGTTTATTCACCTGATATAAAAGTTATCTTTAGTAGAACAAAGGAATCTATAAAAGAATGTTTACTGACCGATATAAATGTGGTCACATGTTTTCTACTCTTATACATAAAAGTGTACTTTCACCTATGGACCCACGAATTGCACCAGTGAAAAAGAAATCAATATATATATATAAGACAGTCGACATTAAGAAATAGTAAAATGAATATATATATATTAATTATTATATATATATATATATATATATATATATATATATATATATATATAGTCAAACCTAATGAGCCACACACACCTACCAAGGTTTCACTTAGGCAGATCGATCTGCCTAAGTGAAACCTTGGTAGGTGTGTCTGGCTCATTAGGTTTGACTAGGTTTGCTCTACGCTTGTATTGAGCTCTTTAGTTAGTTGTTTACTCGTATCGACAGACTTTCATGTTCCTGGCTCTTTCTTTTTTTAAAACCTTTTTTTCCTTCGTGATTGATTTGGCTATTGTTAAATCAAGAGTTCGAAGGTTTTCCGACACGAGCATAGTTACCTATATATCTATATATATATATATATATATATATATATATATATATATATATATATATATATATATAACAGCATGGCTGGTGCTAACCCCCAAGACAGTAACTCATTGCGATTTCTGCTGGCATCAAGTGGGCAGATTATATTCAATCAATTGCTGGTCTGCTGCAAGAAAAGATGTTTCATCGTTTCATACTAGACTAATTATTCTGTCCGAAATCTGTCTTACATATTAAAATTATAAACCTGCTATTCGTCGATGCATTGAATAGTGTAACCATATATGGTCTGGTCCTCTTGCTTATAGAGTTAGATGTCCTTAAGATAATCAAATGCAATGTCATTGGTCCTGAGAGCGCGTATTTTCTACAAAACGTCTCGAACACCCAGTCCGGTAAGTATAATTTACTCCTGATGAAGACCGCTTGTCACAACGGTTGAAACGGCATGATGATGATAATAAAAATGAAGATATTTATCTGACTGAAATTGATGCATGTACGTCTGAAATTGTGAAAATACGAACGTCGGCTGGAGAATTTATAGGCTGACCAATATATAAATGGAAGTAGACACCATTTTATAGACTATATGCAAGTGTACCAGAATGCAACCGCTGCTGGGACATCTAGTTATGTATTGACCAGCCTTTGATCTTTCCTGCCGATCCTCGCATAAGAACCACGGTGTAGATATTTTTCATTGTTTGCTCACTACTCGCTAATTCTTTAATGGATCCTAAACTTTCTGACTAGTATTAAACATGAAAAGAATAGAAAGTATTAAAAATCAACTTGAGAAAAGAGAATGTATGATTTTGAACAAGTGAAAAGCTAAAGACACGAACTTAGCAGTGGGAAATGTCAAAATCAACTCACTTAAAAACTTTAAATATTTAGGAATTATTTTGGCAGAGGATGGAAGATACGTTACCAAAATACAAACAACAAATTTGAAGAAGATATGATATATTTCAAAAGCTAAGCAAAGTATTGGCTTGGTTTAGTTTGATTTGTTTTACGGCGTATCAATCTCAATGCGTTATTTTACGCCTCTTAAATAAAGCATTACCTGGGTTTGGTGTATTTTACGGCATATCAACCTCAATGGGTTATTTAATGCCTAAAAGATTTTTATTGCTGATAATATTTTTTTCATAAATATATTGCTGCTAATGTGTTTTTTCTTCAAAAGTTCATTTCTGGTAATAAGTTTTTACAATTTATCTGTTGACCAGCCTTTGATATTTCCTGCTGATCCTCGTATAAGGACAACGGTGTAGATATTGACAGAATCTTCATTGTTTGCTCACTGCTCGCGAATTCTTTAATGGATCCTAAACTTTCTAAACTAGTATTAAACCTTAAAAGAGTAGAAAGTATTAAAAATCAACTTGAGAAAAGAGAATGTAGGATTTTGAACAAGTGAAAAGCTAAAGATATGAACTTAGCATTTCGAAATGTCAAAATCAACCAACTAGAAAACGTTAAATATTTAGAAATTCTTTTGGCAGTGGATGACAGATGCGTTAGCGAAATCTAAACAGACATTTAACGAAATGATGTATTTCAAAAATCTAAGCAAAGTATTGGTGTGGTTTGGTTTATTTTACGGCTTATCAACCTCAATGGGTTATTTAAAGCCGGCAATATTTTTATTGCTAACAATATATTTTTTTTAAAAATGTATTGCTGGTAATAATATTTTTCTTCAAAACTTCATTGCTAGTAATAAGCTTTTACAATGTATATATTGGCCAGCCTTTGATCTTTCCTGCCGTTGCTCGCATATGGATGTAGATATAGGCAGATTTTTCATTGTTTGCTTACTGATCGTGAAATCTTTAATGAGTACTAACGTTTTTGACTAGTATTAAACATTAAAGAGAAGAAAGAATTAAAAATCAAATGGAAAAAAAAGAATTTAAAGTTTTTAACAAGTGAAAAAGAAAATAAAAGATATGAACTTAGCAGTGGGAAATGTCAAAATCAACTCAATTAAAAACTTTAAATATTTAGGAATTATTTTGGCAGAGGATGGAAGACGCGTTACCGAAATACAAACAATACATTTGAAGAAGATATGATATATTTCCAAAGCTAAGCAAAGTATTGGTTTGGTTTGGTTTACGGCATATAAACCTCAATGGGTTATTTGATGCCGACAATTTTTTTATTGCTGGTAATATTTTTCCAAAAAAGCATGGCTGGTAATATTTTCTTTTTCAAACATATATTGCTAGTAATAATTTTGGGGGTTAACTGATTAAAAGCCTTGCTGCTGGAGTTAAATGAGTAAGAAAAGATATGAACTTAGCAGGGGCAAAATCAACCAACTACAAAACTTGAAATATTTACAAATTCTTTTAGTAAAGGATTGAAGTTGTCTTACCAAAATCCAAACAGACATTTAAAGAAGAAATGATGTACTTCCAAAGCTAAGCAACGTATTGGTTTGGCTTGGTTTGACTTGTTTTATGGCATATCAAGCTCAATGGGTTATTTGATGCCGACAAGATTTTTATTGATAGTCATATTTTTTTCAAAATGATATTACTGGTAATAATATTTTTTTTCAAAGATTCATTGCTGGTAATAAGCTTTTCAAAAATGTATTGCTAGTATTAAAACATATTTTTAGATTTTCATAGTGTTTTGACCACATTTAGGGGGTCAACTATTTTCCCATAGGTGGGACCCAAATAGGTGTGACTACCCACGTCAGAGTGAACCTGGTAACACCAGGAATTAAGAGGTGGTTCGACGCTACTCAAAACCTTCTGATCACAAACATTGCCCTTAGATGTAGTTTATTGTCCCACCCAGGAGGCGGATGTAGCTTATAGTCTTACCTAGGACGCGGCTGTAGTTTATCCTCTTACCAAGGTCGTGGATTTAGTTTATCGTCTTAGCCAAGATGCGAATGTAATTTATCGCCATACCCAGGACGCGGATGTAGATTATTGTCTTACCCGGGACACGGATGCAGTTTAACGTCTTACCCAGAAGGCGGATGCAGTTTATTGTCTTACCCAGAAGGCGGATGCAGTTTATCATCTAACCTAGGACGCGGATGCAATTTATCATCATACCCAGGACGCAGGTGTAGATTATTGTCTTACCCAGGACGCGGATGCAGTTTATCGTCTTGCCCAGGACGCGGATGCAGTTTATTGTCTTACCCAAACCACGGATGCAGTTTATCGTCTTACCCAGGACGAGGGTGTAGTTTATTGTCTTACTCAAAAGGTCGATGCAGTTCATTGTATTACCCAGGACGCAGATGTAGATTATTGTCTTACCCAAAACACAGATGCAGTTTATCGTCTTACCCAAGACGAGGATGCAGTTTATTTTCTTACTCAGAAGGCCGATGCAGTTTATTGTCTTACCCATGACGCGGATACAGTTTATCACCTTATCCAGGACGCATCTGTAATTTATCGTCTCACCCGGGACGAAGCAAAGTATTAAGAAACAGGATAATATGATTAGAAACAAATAAATGTGTGTTGAACTCCTTTGTAATATCAATCCTCTGAAATGACAGTGAAATCATCACAGATTAAAAGAAGACCCGAAGCAATAAACATATGGTTCTACAGTAGGATGCTGGGAATAGAGTAGAGGTGGCGGGTAAGCGATGAAGAAGTGTTCAAGAAAATGGGAACAAAAAAGACGAATAAGAAGACATGGAATTTTATAGGACAGATTATTAAGAAAAGCATTCAAAGAATTTCAATCAGAAAGGACATATCGTAGGCAAAATTGGCAGGTGATGTAGAGCAGGCGATCATATTGGAATAGATGGCGAGGCGTAGTGGCTGGGAATTACGGGAAATGGACAAACAGTTTTAAGTGTTATAAAGGAAGTGAGGTTTCTCATCCACTTCCGGAAAGAGCACGGCTTATAGAAGTCAAAGAAGATAATTTCTTACTTTGTCATTCATTAAATCATATTTTAAAATTGTAAATATTCATAAAATTATATTTAAAAGTTTAATAAATGTTCTATCATTTGCATTTTGTAAAACTTGTACATTGATTAACTGCAATTCTGTATAAAGATATAATTGATGGGAATTTTATGAAAAGAAGGAAAGAAACCAAGCTAAAAGATAATGGTGAAAGAGAAGGCGAAGGAAACAATAAATACGAAGAAAGAAGGAAAGAAAGAAGGAAAGTACAAATAAAAGAAAGAAAGAAAGAAAGAAAGAAAGAAAGAAAGAAAGAAAGAAAGAAAGAAAGAAAGAAAGACAGATTCGACAAAATAAAAAAAACGATGATAACTAAAGACGGAAGTGGGTGAAAAAATAAATGACAAATAAATAAATAAATAAAGAAAGAAAGAAAGAAAGAAAGAAAGAAAGAAAGGAGGTAAAAAAGAAAAATAGGCTAAATGTTAAAGCTGGTGAAAAATAAATGACAAATAAAGAAAGAGTGAATGACAGAAAAGAAAGAAAGAAAAAAAGAAAAAAGAAAAAAAGAAAGAAAGAAAAAAACGATAAAAAAATAATGCGTAAAGAAATCAAGAAAGACAGAAATAAAGAACGCTAAGGCATAATGATGAAAACGCAAAGAGTGAAACAACAAAAGATTTAAAAAATCGACCAAAAAACGCAAAGAAAAAGAAGGAGACGAAGAGCCAAACAAAGAAATTGTGATGAAAGGGGAAAGAATGTGTAAATATAGAATGAAACAGTCAGAAATAAAGAAAAAAAAGGGGGGGTAACGCGAAACGACGCAGAAAGAATGAAAGAAGGAAAATGAGAAATGTTTACGAGAAAAAGAAAGAAATGGCAAAGAAAACAAAAAGATGCAACGATGAAGAGAAATGACAAAGCGAGGAAAAAGGAAAAAACGACAAAAGGCAAAGTCACAAAGATCGTTTTTGTAAAGATCAGCTTGAGAGCCTGTCTGACATCAACAATACCATGCTAATTAATACTTCTCTAACTGAGCAAGCTGTATTTTCATTAAATTTACTTCCTCGCTTTCCTCCAGGTTCACAGAGTATCAGATCTGCGTTCCCAGGCTTGTAAGATAAGCTTTTCTCTAATATATGATACATTCCACTCTTGATACTTTTTCGTGCGCTCAGTGACATTTCTCACGTGATCTGTGAATTTCTTAAATATTGACACTTTGGTAGAGACTTACGAATCGCACTCAATATATTTATAATAAATTTAATTCTTGGTGCAAACTAAATGAACAGTAAGTTGCAATAGAGTACATTGGTTTCACCATATCCAACATTTTCCATTCAGTTTTAGAGCCCGTTTTGGGTATAACGATAAACTACATCCAACAGTAAAGCCTCTGATCTGGAGGTTTTGAGGAGCCTGGAACCACCTCTTAAGTGCTGGCGTTCCCAGGTCCACCCTGACCCAGGGTGGTAGGGTCCTAGCTATGGGCAAATAGTTAACTGGGGACAAAACGTGTAAAAAAAGGTTTTATTATCGATAATGAAAATTTAAAGAAAATATTATCATCAATGCATTATTACCAGCAATCCATTTTCGAAAAAAATTATTACCAGAAATAATTTTTTGAAAAAAAATATTACCAGCAATAAAAATCTTATCAGCATTAAATAATCTATTGAGGTTGATATACCGTAAAACAAATTAAACCAAACCAAATTAGTTGTAGAGCTGTTCAGCAAACATGGCATATTCAGGAAAGTCATTAGAATAATCAAGAATCTATACCGGCAGTCTGCATACGGACAGAAGATGAGTTTGGCAGATATAAAAAATAGAAAGTGGGGTAAAAGAAACCTGGGTCTTTTCCCTGGATTTATTCGACATATACACCGTGACAATACTGAGAAAATTAGAAATAGTACGAGCGTTCATTTGTAGCGGCCACAATCTTAAAACTATCCGACAGAAGGTAGCGTAGGAAACTGAGAAGACTAAGCATAAACTAAAAAAAAAACTACATGGTGGTTAGCAAAAGGACGATTTGAACGAAAGAGGACTTGATTAAATGGATGGTAGAACAGGGTTTGGTAAAATAACAAAAAGGAAAAAAACTTTTAAAGAGCTAAAAGGGTTTGGAAAATGTGGAGGTCCACGATTGCCTACACCCTAACGGGACACGGTACATAAAAGAAGAATCTTTTCCACATATTTATTCAACTTCAAAGGACAGATTAAGGGAAAGAGAGACAGAAGAAAGCAAGGCGTAACATACTTGATGAGCATGCGAAAATGGATGGTAGAAAAGGGAGTGGGAGAAATAACAAAAAGAGAAAACTTATTAAGAGCTACAAGGAATAGGAAGGTGTGGAGGGCCATGATCGCCTACGTCCAGAAGGGACACGGCACATAAAAGAAGAGTCTTCTTCACATATTTATTCAACTTCAAAGGGCAGATCAAGGGAAAGAGAGCCAGAAGAAAGCAAGGCGTAACATTCTTGATGAGCTTGAGAATATGGATGATAGAACAGTGTTTGGGAGAAATATCAAAAAGAGAAAACTTAGTAGATCTTCAAGGGACAGGAAGATGTCGAGAGCCATGATTGTCTACGTCTTGAACGGTCACGGCACATAATAGAAGAACGATAAGATGTTATTTTCCGCGATCAGTCCCCAAAATAAACTAATTTCGTTAGAAAAAAAGAAAAGAACCCATCTTCTTCTATTTGCCGTGTTCTTCCATAACGTTGGTGATCATGGCTCTCCACAATTTCCTGTCCTTTATAGCTCTTAATAGCTTTTTTCATATTGCCGTCTCTCCCAAACATCCATTCACTCAAGATCGGCAGGTACTCTACACTCATGTTGGTCACGAAGTCTGTGTATTACTTTCCTCCAGCTAACTTACATTCAGTCACGTGAGTATCAAATTTTCCAAGCCGTCTTTCCTTATTATGTGCGTCCAAAATTTAACTGACTCACACTGACGAGAATGAAGCTGTTATGTAATATCAGTCTTCCTATATATTAATGAATGCTGGGCAATGTCCACACAGATGATTAAGTGACTGAAGCAAAAAAATGTGGTTCTACAGAAGGATGATGAGAATAGCTGAACAGATGTGCAACGACAAAATTCCAGAGATAATGGAATCACAAAGGGTATTTACATTTAATATAAGGAAGGGACAGTTGAAATTTCCAAAGTACATAATGTAGAAAGAAGGCTTGGATAATTTAATACTCAAGGGACAGATCACAGGAAATGAGAAAAGAAAAAGATGTCAAAATCAATAATATCTGCATTAGTTTCTCCATAGTGATGTGTTATAATATCAGTCCTTCTATATGATAATGATTGCTGGACAATCTCTACACAGATGAAGCGATTTGAAGCAACAGAAATGAGGTTCTACAGAAGGATGCTGGGAATGCCAAGGACTGAGCATGTGAGCAATGACGAAGTTCTACAGCCAAGTGAAACAAAAAAGGACATTTATACTTAACATCAGGAAGAAATAGTTGCCATTTTTAGGGCGCATAATGAGGAAAGAATGTTTGGAAAATATGATACTCGCAGAAGAGATCGAAGGCACCAGAGACAGTGGTAACCAACGCATAAAATTCTTGGTGCGTGAATGGATGCTGGCGCAGGGTTTAGGGAGATGGCCAAAAGTCAAAATTTGTTAAGAGCTACAAAGAACGGGAAATTGTAGAGATCCATGATCGACAACGTCCTTAAGGGACAAGGCACATAGGAAAAGTTATATTTATCTTTCCTTAATCGCAACAATTCAAAAAGAAAATGGCCAAATGATGAACTCTTATACTCAAAATCAGGAAATGATCGTTGAAGTGAGGAAAGAGGGCTGGGAGAACTTAATCCTCACGTGGTATTTTGGGGGGCAAGACAGATAGGGGAAGACAGCGAGGTACTTATCTGACGTCTTAGTGACAATGAATGGTTGAACACGGGGTTGGATAAAACTGCCAATGCCAAACGAGAGGAAGTTGTGGAGAGACATGAACCCCTATGTGTTGAAGAGACGCGACACATAGAATTAATAAGGGAACGCATGCGTACTGAGTTTTCTAAAATCTAAGATGTGATATATGAATATTTTTTGGGTCGACCTTGATCAAGAAAAAAATCTAATGTCCAATTATTTTAGTAGCTTCACGACTTTCAGGATTAAGACCCTGGTTAGTGACTTTGGTGACAATAAATATGAGTTCAATTTCTGATCCCGGTAGTACAGATATACACAGAATCACTGGAAAGCGGACAAACAATAACTGGAAAATTACTCTAAATGAGATAATCCTCTCCAGAGAGTTATAGCAGAATGGCGTGGCGTAGGAATGTAAATCCGCTGAACAGCAGTCATGAGGATAGAGAGAGCTTAGCACGAGACTCGCAGGGTTAAGTCTATGGAAAGTGGTTATAAACTGAAAAATAATTAATCACACACACGGACGAGTAAACAGTTTTGAACTCTGCCAATAACAGAAATTGTGGATTGAGTTACTACGGTTCTGAGATAGTAGCAATAATCCATTTTTTTCTAATACGACTTGTAATGACTAAGGTATTTTTGCACAACACAGACGCGTGTGGAAATGCACGCAGTATTTCGTATTGTTGAAGTTATCGGGAATATTTTTTTGTCTAGATTTACAATATCTACGTTGAGTTCAATTTCGTAAACCAATCGATGAAATTTGATTAAGCTGTTTCTTTTTTTTTTAAATACTTTTACAAAAACCCAACTTCGCTATTTAATAATTTATTTAATTCCTTTAAATTTTATAGGACATCATGGTAAACAACATTTTTTAAGAAAATTGTTTTTCCGTTTGTTTTAACAGAGAAGAATAAATCTTAGGATTTCTTACTGTTCGGCATAGGATATATATATATATATATATATATATATATATATATAATATTCCAAAATTATAACATAAATATATCTATAAAATCGCTACAAAAATAGCCATATTGTTTCAACACATCTGGTGTGTTTTCAAGTGATGTTGTTGAATGTAGAATAAAGAGTGTGCATATATATATATATATATATATATATATATATATATATATATATATATATATATATATATATGTGTGTGTGTGTGTGCGTGTGTGTGTGCGTGTGTGTGTGTGTATCTATAAATATAAAAGTGAACATAGAAGTCAACACTTATATATACATACTCTTGTGCAAATTAATTGAAAAAAAAATTCCGTCATTTTTTCGTATTTTTCGATTGAAACATGACCCAATGCACATCTTTCAATTCGTATGTCCATTCCACAAAGTTGTTCCATGCAGAAGGGCCACACATTCTCTATTGATGGTTTTCTCAATAGGAGGGAATGGTGAGCTCAGTAAGTTTAGGTTGGAAGGAGAGTAATTTTAGAATTTGGTCTATCTGGCCTGTCACATTGATAAAGAGGGGAATTGCATTCTGACAAATGTTGAAAGGGGCGTATGGGGCATGCAAGTTTGAGAGCCCATGCTCTAGTTTTAAATCCAGTCAGGAGAGTTTCCAGGTAAGTCTATAGTACTTTGCTTTGGTAAGGCTTGCCAGCGTGTTCGTGCAGCGTTACAATTTTCGTAGGCTTCCTTGGAGTAACGTCCATCGCAGACAATATCCGTAGGAAAACTAATCGACAGTCGAGACAGTAGTGTCTGATCCTGATGAAAATCCGATGCAATTACGTATGACGCAATATTATTCAAGGACCCAAAAAACTTCACCATACACCCCGAAAACAAATTCATATTTCTGCACACCACGGCAAATGACCTAATCTGAGGAAAAAAAAGAAATCGCCTATACCCTCTCATTTCAGTGAGTCTAAAACTGACCGTAATTTGAAAGAAAGGAAATTAAGCTGCCCACGGGAGTATATATATATATATATATATATATATATATATATATATATATATAATTGTTTATTTAAAAATTATAACATGAATATAACATATTTATGTTATAATTTTTAAATAAACAATTATATATGCTCTACTCTGTATTGAGCACTCTTTTAAGAATAGTAATTGTTGGTTATTGGAATTTATTACGTATACACCCATCCTAGACTTGGGTATATATATATATATATATATATATATATATATATATATATATATATATATATATATATATATATATATATATATATATATATAATCTGTGCATGTTCTGATGGAGAGCCTGAAAATGATAAGTTAGAAGACTATTCCAGAGATACCATAGTCAGTACAGCGCACTCGCTTATTGACTGCATAATGCCTTTGAGATATGTAAGAGGACCGTCGAAAAATTAAAAATTAAAAAAACATAAAGTAGTGTAAGACAAGGGTATGTATTCTCACCGGACGTATCCAACCTCTACAGCGAGACGATTCTGAGATAACTTAGCACCCTGCCAGGATTTGTTATTGGCGGACCAAAATCTTAACAACGTAAGGTATACAGATGACACAGTGTTGATAGCGGATACAGAAAGCTACAAAAACCCCTACAGGAGGTATTGAATGAAAGCGAGAAGATAGGATTAAATATCAACTGCAAAAGTCCCAATGCATGCTTTTTAGTAAAAGGTTGAGCCCAAAGTGCCAATTTCAATTCGGATATACGCCAATCAAACAAGTGCGAAAATTTATATATCTGGGAAGAATTTTAAAAGACGGAATGAGCGGCACTGAGAAACGAAAGCTTATTGGGATAGCCAAAGATGCCTCCCAAAAGCTAAGCAGAGTAATAAAAAATAGGGAAATTTCGCTAGAAACAAGGAAAAGAGTACTAAACTACTATGTTATATTTGTCTTCCGTATCAAAAGATGTAAAGGAAACTAGAAGCAACAGAAATGTGGTTTTACAGAAGGTTGTTGAGTATACTGTGGACCGAAAATACTTTCCTTTTTGGTCGCTCGATTTTACGAATTTAGCCGCAGTAGGATGATGAGAATACCTTGTGTGTGGATTACCTCAATACTTACGTCGCTTTCTCTCCTCCGTTCGGTTGTCTGGTTCTATATTTTATTTTCGACTCACTTCTTGTAACATTTTGCGCGCACACACACAGACACTCAAATATGTATTTGAGATGATTGTATATGCGCAGGTTAGAATAGCTCAAGCGGTAACGAAAGTTTTGAGCCTCTCTAAGCAGAGTGCTAAGAAAGAGGCAAATTTCGCTAGAAACAAGGAAAAGAGTACAAAACAACTTTGTGATATCTGTCCTCCTGTATGGCACTGAAGATGAAGAGGAGACTTCAAACAACAGAAAGATTGTTCTACAAAGGAACGATGAGGATACATTAGGCCGAATGTATGAGTAACGACGAAGATTTGGCAAAAATGGAAAACATACACCCCGAAAATAGATTCATATTACTGCACACCACTTCAAATGACCTCATCAGTCTAAAACTGACCATATTGTGAAAGTAAGGAAATTAATTTGCACACGGGAGTATATATATATATATATATATATATATAAACTGGACCGAAAATACTTTCCTTTTTGGTCGCTGGATTTTACGAATATAGCAGCAGGAGGATGATGAGAATACCTTGTGTGTGGATTACCTCAATACTTACGACGCTTTCTCTCCTCCGTTCCGTTGTCTGGTTCCTTATTTATTTTTCAACTCCCTTCTTGTTTGTAACATTTTACACACACACACACACACACACACACACACACACACACACACAAACACACACACACACACACACACACACAAACACACACACACACAAACACACACACACACACACACACACAAACACACACACACACACACACAAACACACACACACACAAACACACACACACACACACACACAAACACACACACACACACACACAAACACACACACACACACACAAACACACACACACACACAAACACACACACACACACACACACACAAACACACACACACACACACAAACACACACACACACACACACACACACACACACAAACACACACACACACACACACAAATATATATTTGACATAATTGTAAATACGCAGCTTTGAATAGAACGAAAGTTTTGTGCCTCTCTAAGCAGAGTACTAAGAAATAGGCAAATTTCGCTAGAACCAAGGAAAAGAGTACTAAACAACAAAGATGAAGACGAAAAAAAAACAGAAAGATTGTTCTACAGCGGATTGATGAGGATACTGTAGGCCGAATGTATGAGTAACGACGAAGATATGGCAAAAATGGAAACAAAAAGGAAATTAATACTTAATATCAGGAAGAAACAGTTGAGGTATTTAGGGCATATAATGAGGATGGAGGGCTTGGAAAATCTAATACACTCAAGACAGATAAATGGAAGGAGTGACAGAGGAATACACCACATAACTGACTTAATGAGCACGAGTAAATTGATGAAGGAACAGAGCTCATGAGAAATAACAGAAAGTTAATTAAGCGTTAGAAAGGTCAGGAAGTTGTGGAGAGCCATGATCGCCTACGCCTTGATGGGACACGGCGCATAAAGAATAAGTCATTTGATGAATTATCGAGCGCTTCACTGAATCTAATTTTAATGACTGTCAAAGTATGTTGTCATTAACATATAATATTTTATCTAACAAATTATAATTAAGATTATTAAAAACTTCTGCTAATATATATATATATATATATATATATATATATATATATATATATATATATATATAAAAGAATCAAGAATTCGAAGGTTTTTCGACACCAGTATAGTTACCTATATATATATATATATATATATATATATATATATATGTATGTATATATGTATGTATATATATATATATATATATATATATATATATATATATATATATATATAGGGACATCTAATTGAATAAATTACTGTTGTGGATTCCGGGGATGGAATCCTGCACAAATAAATAAATAACGCCAGTAATTGAAATAGGAAAATAAGTGTATTGAACGTAAGAATACAAACTTGAAATGAAGATTAGTAGTCCAGGAATGCGGGTTAGTAGAAAGTATATGTACAAGTCTCTCTAAGTGAAGCTGTAATTATCTCTCTTTCTGTACTCGAGAATCTCAACCTTGTCTCAACGTATCTCTTTGTGAACATTCTGTGTACTCTCTCGTATCTCCACTCTGTCAGAATAAGTATACTTTAGACGAGTCCATCTTGTGTAAAAAGGGGAGAGCCCTACAACAATTACAAACATCATGTCTGGGGTTTTCTATCATATTTCTGTCATATTCCCGAATATTTTTTCCGTATATTACATTCGAAATAGGGAAGGAATGAAATGTAATATTGAAAATCACTTTCATTTCCCAAGAAAATTCCGTCACTTCCTGAAACACCTTGGAAATAGAAGTGATTTTCACCCCAAGCAAGGCGGGAATGCCACTAACACTGAAGAGGTTACAGAGAGTGAGATCAAGAGGAAAGAGGGGTGTTTGAGAGGGGGGCATATAGAGAAAGACATGGATCAGGATCAAGGCATCAGAAGATGCTGATTAACATTACCTTTGAATATATATATATATATACCTGTAAAAAGACTGAGATAGCTTTCTGGATTTATTGCGGATGTCTACTAAACGTTAATCGCTGGCATTTTTCCAGATATTTCCAAGACAATCAATAAAATCATCGGCACTTTGGTACATGGCGCCTTTATGAATTCGCCAGAAATGATCCTCAACTGCATTTCACAAATATCTTTAGTTGCCGAATATTTTTACGACTGTAAACATATCAAAACAAAAAAAAAATGACGAGATTGACTGACAATATCTTGAAGGAGAAATAACTTCTTTTTTTTTTTAAGCTTATCACCCCAAGCAAGGCTGGAGGCCACTAGCACGCAAGGGGTTACATAAGGTTTGGAGGAAGAGCAGATAGTAGTGGTAAAGGAGAGGATGTGGTGAAAGATAGTGGATCGATCAAGGCAAGGGGGTTACAGAAGATTTGGAGCGAGACCAGATAGGAACGAAACGTGAAAGGATGTGGAGAAGGGAAGTGAGATAGATCAAGGCAACTGGAGATGTCGATTGACGTTACACTTAAATAGTTGGAGATTGTATTTGTCAGGGAAACAGGAATAAGGAAGGGAGTTCCACAGGCGAGATGTGCGAGACATGAAGCTATTGGAGTAGAAGATACGTCTACATCTAACAGTTTCAACGGTGAAGGGGTAGGAACGTGATGCCAGCCTCGTAGGACGTTTAAATTCATGAGGCCTGGGAACCAGCGAAAGCAGCTCATCGGAGCAATTACCGTGAAAGTATTTGTAAAAAAGACAGAGCGTGTCAACGTCGCGTCTGTGAGAGAGCGACTGAAGACGAGATGACAGATCAGGCTCAATTCCATTGCATATCCGTCCCTGGATCTTATCAAGGACCCTGAAGCAAACGTCAGGGGCTCCAGATCATATATGGCAGCAATACTCCATGCATCGGCGAATGGTCGATTTATAGATATGGAGGATCGATTCCGGGGAGAAAACTTTCCTTGCGGTGGATGAAGCAATTGACTCGATGTATTTGTTCTATCTCAGATCAGCGGACAACGTGAGACCGAGCAGCCGCAGAGAGGAGCTCTCGAGAAGTTGGACTTCAGACATTCTAATAGGATGCAGTGGTGGATCCTTGGGGTGGTTAATAGAGAGCAGTTTTGTTTTAGAGGCGTTAAAGTAAACCATAATCCACAGATTGCATAAGGATCTGTGTTATTGGATGACCGAAAATAATTTTTCATATCCGGATAAGAGTAAATATTCAAAATAAAATATGCAGGAAAAATAAAAGCCAATCACTTATAGGCGAGATAATGTATGTTATCATTAACATATAATATTGTATCTAACAAATTCCAATTAAGATTATTAAAAACTTCTGGTAATATATATATATATATATATATATATATATATATATATAGGCACATGTAATTGAGTAACTTACAAACATTATGTCTGCTTATTTTTATCATAATCCTTTCATATTCCCGAATATTTTTTTCCGTATTTTACATTCAAATGAGACCAAGAAATGCACTGTAACAGTGAAAATTACTTTTATTTCCCAAGGAATTTCAGAAAGAGATGGAAATTCCTTGGGAAATAAAAGTGATTTTCAATGTTACAGTGAATTTCTTGCCTCATTTGAATGTAAAATGCGAAAAAAATATTTGGGAATATGAAAGGATTATGATAAAAATAAGCAGATATAATGTGTGTAATTTACTCAATCAGCACTTCCAATAAACGAGCAAATTATATATTGTGTTTAGCTCAGGAAATTTTTCTGGTATAACACCAGGAATGTTGACGGGGATTTTTGCTTACCTGCTTTATTGAAACATGGCATACAGGTAACAGTTTCGAGTACCTTTGGATTCATTTGTCCATCAAATATCTGTTAAACAATTTTATCAATATTGTATATAAATAACGTTATTTAAAACAAACACAGTTGATTTATCCGGGGCATTCGTTTCGTAGAATAAGAATTGTAGATCTTTTTGATGTCAAGAAATTTTCCAAGCCGTGATACAGACATAACCATTTGGTGCACTGTGACAGGGTAAAATAGTTGCTTGCCCTTGTCGTCTTACGTTGAATTAAAAGCCAAGTTTTACACAAAGATCTTGGTTTTATATAACGAGTGTGAAATAATCCTATATCTTTGTTTCTAACAATGATTTTAGTTTTTCTTAATACTTTGCTTAAATTCTGGAAAGCATCTTTCGCATTTCCCACGCATGTCTGTATCAAATTTTCCGTCATCTATTACTACACTCTCCAGATAAATGAATACCTGTATTTCATACAGGTGACAGCTTTCAAAACATTTGGAATCATTAATCCATAAAAAAATCTGTTAATAAATTTATCAATATTATACAGATATATATATATATATGTATATATGTATATATATATATATATATATATATATATATACATATATATATATATATATATATATATATATATATATATATATATATATATATATATATATATATATATATATATAACGTTATTTAAACAAACACAGGTGTTTCATCCGAGGCAGTAAACTTTGTAGAATTAGAGTTGTAGATACTTTTGATGTCTGGAGATTTTCCAAGCCGTGATACGGAGACAAAAAAATCGTGCTCCGTGACAGGGTAAAAATAGTTGCTTGAACTTGTCTTCTAACGTTGAATTAAAAACCAAGTTTTTCATAAATATTTTGCAACGGTATTGAAATAAAACTTTATTTTTGTTTCTAATAATGATTTTAGTTTTTCTTAATATATTGCTCAAGTTCTGGAAAGCATCTCTCGCATTTCCTATGCTTGTTTGTATCACATTTTCCGTCAGCTATTAGATAAATGAATATCTCTACTTCATTTTGAAATACTCAACATATAACTTGCATTTTGGAGTGTCTCTCTGCTGGCATATATTTTATCTTACAGTTAATAAGTTTTCATCATATTTTTAACGAGATTTAAAACCACATACGGCGCATATTTTTAAGCTCTCTCCCCCATAGTCTTAATTGTGCCACCAGCCTAAAAACTAAACGAACCGTTAGAAGATAGCAACGGTAATTTTGAGGAAATAACGTTGAATTCTTCAGTTCATTCAATGGAACTTGAAAACCTCAGTCCAATTCCGACCAAAAGACAGATTTCTGCCGAAATTCCTATTCAGCCCGAACATTGAGTTCAAAGCAGAAACACAGAGTCCTTCAAATCACAAACTCTGCGGAACTTCAAAATATGTCAATGCACTATTATCTATATATAGTATATATATATATATATATTATATAATACTATTAGATATTATAATAAAAGATATGATATTATATAATATATATATATATATATTATATTATGTAATATTAATAGATATTATAATAAAAACATATTGTATATTATATAATAGAAGTATATTATATTATATTTATAGATATTATAATAAAATATATATATTATATAATATATGTATATTATATTATATAATATTATTAGATATAAAATATATATTATATAATACATATAAGTATATAATATTATTAGATATTATAATGAAATATATGTATTATATAATATGTATATTATATTATATAATATTATTAGATGTTATAATAAAAGATATCATATATTATATAATATATATTATATTATAAAATATTATTAGATATTATAATAAAAGATATATATTATATAATATATATATATTATATAATATTATTATATATTATATAATATTATTATATATTATAATAAAAGATAATATATATTATATAATATACATTATATTATATAATTATATATTATATAATATATATTAAATATTATGTAATATATATTATATAATATTATTATATATTATAATAAAATATATATTATATAATATTATTAGATATTATAATAAAAGATGTTATATATTATATAATATATATATATATTATATTATATAATAATATTATATACTATAATAAAATATATTTTATATGTAATAAATCCAATTCTGATTGACCGATTTCTGCGTGAATTTCAAATAAGTCTGAACAATGAGTTCGTCAAATCACAAAGACCGTGGGACATCCATTGAGTTGAATTATTCAAATGACGTAGTGTAACTGTTTGTTCTGACGTATAAACAAACTCCGCCATGACTGTTCTAACGTTAGAAAATTAAATGACATCAAGATATAAACGCCAAACTCGAGAATAGGATAAAAAGAGTCTCTCTTTGTGAGAAGAAGAAGAATACTCGTTTGTAGAAAGTCCACTAAGACACACACCTATATGAAGTTAAACTATGCTCTTATTTGTATTATAATTATAACACTGTATTTTAATACAGCGTATATAATTTTGCAAATGTTGCCTAAAAACATCGAGGATGTGTGTGTGTGTGTGTGTGTGTGTGTGTGTGTGTGTGTGTGTGTAACGAATGCACGGCCGCAATTTTCGACTGATCTGCACCAAAATTTACATGGACATGCTCCAAGTTAGTGGTACGGCCAAGACCCACTTTGCATTTCCCAACTCCCATCGATAGTGGAAATAATCTATTTTTCATGCTTCTACGGCAGTTTTCATGTAGTTTGCGGCCATTTTCTACTGGCCAGAGTGAGAGCCTTTAGCTGGCTGCCACGAATATGCAGGATGATTCTATTGGCTAGCGTGAGAGCGAACAGCTAGCTGACACGAATGTTAACTAACATGCTAGCATGAAAAAAAATCGATAGCTGCATTCGTCACAAGTGGGGAAAATTTAAATCTGCATGGCACTTTACTCCAATTGGCTCATTCGCTTGCTTAAACTCAACGTTGATTCTGATTCCGCAGAACTGCGCTGGGCATGAAAAAGTATTTGTTGTTAACATTCTTTTTTCATTCGGCTTTTCCAGTTACGATCGTTTGGTGTTCATTTTGTTTCGTTCTTTTTTCATAACAGATCTAATGTTTAGTATAGAGCTTAGAAGAAATACGCAGTGTGAGATAGGCAATAAGTAAGGCATGTAGCAACATCAGCACGGCAAAGGGCACTCCTTTAAAGACAAGGAAGAGCAAAAATATTTTAAGTCAAGTGATAGCGATTGCTGTATGAGTCGTACGATTTTTGAATCAAGCACGGGCAACGTCGGGCCATGTTGCTAGTGAGTATATAATTTTCTTATGTTACATTAAAATAAGGAATATACAATTTACATGGAAAACAGGTAGTATATAATTTTACAAAGGTCTTGTAAATAATTTATAAATTTATACGTGGATATCTGCCAATTGAGTTGCTAATTAAAATGCCGGTGTTGCCACCTCCATTCAACCTTAATGAACCCACTAATTAATGAATTTTAAATGAAAGACGCAAATTCGGGAATCAGCAGAAAAGCTGTTATCTTATACGAAACGTTAAAAATTAATGAAGCGCTAAAATTAACACACGCTTGAACAATTTTATACGGTGCAGCATGTTAGATTCTCTTGAATCCATTCTAGTAACCAAGGCCGATAAAAATTTCTGTCAGTCCGTTTCTTAATTTTTAAAATCTTGAATGATTGAAAATCGTTTCCGTCAAATGAACAAGATGTTCTTTTTTTGTCTGAGAAACCTAGCAGGAAAAAAGTAAACCAATTGATAGGAGCTTATATAGATATAAAAGAAAAAAATACGGGTAGGTTAATGGTTATCTGCGCTGGTGAAGTGAGTATAGAAATTCTGGCTTCGTCTTTTACAGTCACACCTTTCAAAAGGCATGATTCCACTTCTACACCTCTACATTGATTTTCCAAGCCTAGTAGTAAGGGACACCCAGTGAGGATTAAACTCACTACTCAGTCTTAATTGTTCTAGCGAGACAAGCTTGCTAACAATTAGAGTTGATCGAGGTGCCTCTTCTACAAATTTATATGGCGGTCATACGGCTGCGAAGGAAACATTGTTAGAAATTCATTAAAACGGGTCTAAAAGACACAGAGTCTGAAGCCGTGGGAACAATGGAAGTTAGTGGTTGGGACCGATTCCAAATCCATGCAGCCGTGCTGTTCTTTTTTAATATTAGCTTCAAAGCTTGCAGAGGTCTGATGGCCAATGGTACGCCAACACAATCGACCGGCAGCACATTCTCTTAGTTCCTTTGGCTTGATCTTTGCATCACTGTGCCGTTTCTTTTGTCGGCATTAATATTTTCTGACATATAACAGCTCCCCTTACAATAAGAGTCAGTGAGTGCGATTTTACTCAGTACGAATGACGAGGTCAATCCATTTGCCACGAGGCCATTGATGTAATAATAAACTTATACACGAGGGAAGAATTCTTACTGAAAAAATCGTTGCTCTGGTGTAATTCCATTCCCTACTATTGGGGAGACTTTATCCAATGGTACAACCGAAGACTACTAATTTTGTACTAAATTAGAGGGTTAATTGGAATACCTAGTCTACACAAGCGTAGGAGAAGATTCAAACTGAATTTAAAAAATAATAGAATAAAAATGATATGTGTAAAGTAACAGGATAACACTCTGCTATATTTCCCAAGAATTTCTGGTAATTCATAGATAAGGAACATATGGAGAGTAACCATCATTTGCCTATTAAAAGGCCAAGGTAATAAAATGCAGATATAAAGTTTTTTCATTACAATATTCGTATTATTGTCCTCATCTTTGTCGCCATATTTATCACAACGTTTCGGCCCTTCAGTATCTGTCTATATTTCTGAGATGAGGTATTATGTACACTATTTACATTATTCGGACTATTGTCCTCATCTTTGTCGCCATATTTATCACAACGTTTCAGCCTTTCAGTATCTGTCTATATTTCTGAGATGAGGTATTATGTACGTTATTTACATTATTCGGACTATCGTCCTCATCTTTGTCGTCATATTTATCACAACATTTCGGCCCTTCAGTATCTGTCTATATTTCTGAGATGAGGTATTATGTACACTATTTACATCTATGTCGCCATATTTATTACAGCGTTTCGGCCGCTGTACACTCCGGCCTTCTTCAGGTGACTGGAATGTCGAACTGAACCCATTATTACGCTCACTGGGTTAGGCTGTTCTAGTTCCACGTGTCATGTTTAATGCATGTCAGTTATCAGTTATCTACTGTTAATTTCCCTCTGAAATTTATACACTGCCTTAGCCGGATATTGAACTCACACTCTTTGGGTCCTGTCGTTGCATCTAACTAACGCCTTTATCCATTTTGCCATGGCACAGTGGATAAAGCCGTTAGTTCAATACCCGGCTAAGGCAGTGGAGAACTTTCACAGGGAAGTTAACAGGAGATAACTGATAACTGACATAAAAGCGGCGTAATATGTGGGGCATAAATTATATATAATATAATATCAAACATAGCAAGGTCGATTTTACTGCTTTTAAACTTCAATCTTCGATGAATCTCTCACGTACATTCAGATCTGCTCATGGCGTATCAAATATAAAGAAATGACGTCTGACATTATAAAATGGACAAAGTCCGACAATTAATTTTAAGACATTTTTACTTTTTATTTTTGCTTAAATATTTGTATCGATAAAAAGAATGTATAAACATAAAAATTTCTTTAAAATAATTGTCGGACTTTGTCCATTTCATAATACATATAATCATTTACGAATTTTGATTGATCAGGAATAAAATTCCTTAATGGGCATTAAAATTCGTATTTAATATTTGCCCTATTTAATTTTGTTCTAAAATATGCATATATATATCTATAGGCCACACTACAACATTTTTGACACGCAGACTCACTCTGCACCTTTCTGACAATAGCTGAATTAGATCTCATTTAAATATTCATGAAGACTTACCGGGCACTATTCGGAACATACACTAATATAATAGCATCATCTACATGCAAAAAAAAAGGCTAAAAATAATGGAAGCCTTATTAATAAAAACAAACAATACAACACGGGATAATATTAACTTTGAACATGGGCACAATATTTTGACCTTGTTTTGAAAATGTAATTAAAAAACAATAAAATCTAAAATCGCCTCATATGGAGAATAGCCTATATATATATATATATATATATATATATATATATATATATATATATATATATATTTATGTCTATATATATATATGCATATATGTATATGTAGATATATGTATGTATATATATATATATATATATATATGACGATGTTCGTTCAATATCGATTATGGTCGCATGATATAATAAAGAAAATCAAAGTAAAGCATGTAGTTAACTGATTTTATTCGTTATAATGCATTGACAAAACTTTTCCCACAAACTTTAAGTAATATATACATATAAAGTTAATAATTATTCAAATCGAATTTCAATGTTGATCAATATTTAAAGACTTAAGTGATATTCAGACAGAAGGTATACAGAATGAAGTTTTTAAATAAATCTATTAAGTGTTTAAACGATGATAAAAAAACCTGAAGATTAAAATTAGGAAGAGAGCGTTGAAATTCCTTAGTCACATAACGAGGGAAGAATGCTTGGAAAATGTAATAGTCAAATATAGATCTAAGACAAGAGAGAAGGTTTGATTTCTTGTGTTTCACGGCATATCAATCTCAATGAGTTATTTAATGGCGACAACATATTTAGGCTAGATTTGTATGAATAGAATATGTATTCTTTGGTTTAGATTGGTTTGGTTTATTTTGTTTGTCGGAATATGAAGCTCAATAGGTTATTTAATGACGACAAAATTTTTAGGATAGATTCGTATGAACAGAATATCTATTCTTTGCTTTAGATTAGTTTGGTTTATTTTGTTTTATGGCATATCAACCTCAATGGGTTATATAATGCCGACAACATTTTTAGGATAGATTCGTACGAATATAATATGTCTTCTTTGGTTTACATTGGTTTGGTTTATTTTGTTTTATGTCATATCAACCTTAATGGGTTATTTAATGCCGACAACATTTTTAGGATAGATTCGTATGAATAGAATATGTAATCTTTGATTTAGATTTGTTTGGTTTATTTTGGCTTTATTTTCCTGGTAATATTTTGTTTTGTCAAAAATCTGTTTCTGGTAATATGTTTTCCTCACAAATGTATAGCTGGTAATATTATTTTAAAACATGTATTGCTGGTAATATTTTCTTTTCTAGTTTTTTTTCTTCAAACATTTGTTTCTGGTAACGATTCTTTTACAAAGTATCTCTGGTATTTAAACCTATTTTTACACTTTTATAATGCTTTTTACACAAGTGTGGGTGTTAACTATTTTCCTATAGCTTGGTCCATAACAGGTGCTACCACCCCGAGTCAGGGTGGACCTGGGAACACCAGCAATTAAGTCGTAGTTCCAAGCTCCTCAAAACCTCCTGAAGCCTTGCTGCTGGATGTAGTTTATCGTCTTACCCAGGACACGGATGTAGTTTATCGTCATACGCAGGACACTTGGATTTTGTCATGAATCACGAAATGTACAACAGGAGCACCAGAGCAGATATGTCAACGGTATTCAATGCACGGTCGAGTTGTAAATGTGCAAGATGTATTCTGACACGATACAGTGACCGAACTTTCCTTGCAGCAGATGAAACTGTTGATTCGATATAGGTGATCCACTCGATGTCACATCTTTTACGTATGTCCTCGTGCTCACGCCAGGTCAGGATCGATTACATTGCAGATCGTTCTTTGGATTTTGTCAGGAACCTCGAGACGAATAGCAGTAGCACCAGAGAATATATATGACAGCAGTATTCAATGCATAATGTTGAAAATCCAGGCAGCTAAATGTTTTTTCCACTCCAGAAACACGAACTAAATTAATATTTCTCCTAGAATTCAATTGCGAACTCTGTCAAAACCTATTTGTTAAATATTTCACCATCGCGGGGACGCTAACAGGTGCTAACAAACCAAGTCAGGGTGGACCTGAGAACACCAGGAATTAAGAGGTGATTCCACGCTCCTCAAAACCTCCTGATCAAAGGCCTTGCTGTTGGACGTAGTTTATCGTCTTACCCAGGACGCAGATGTAGATTATTATCATACCCAGGACGCGGGTGTAGTTTATCGTCTTACCCAGGACGCGGATATAGTTTATCATCATACCCAGGAGGCGGATGTAGGTTATCTTCATTCCCAGGACGCGGATGTAGTTTATCGTCATACCCAGGACGCGGATGTAGTTTATCTTCATACCCCGGACGCGTATGTAGTTTATCGTCATACCCAGGACGCGGATGTAGTTTATCTTCATTCCCAGGACGCGGATGTAGTTTATCTTCATACCCCGGACGCGTATGTAGTTTATCGTCATACCCAGGACGCGGATGTAGTTTATCTTCATTCCCAGGACGCGGATGTAGTTTATCGTCATACCCAGGACGCGGATGTAGTTTATCTTCATACCCCGGACGCGTATGTAGTTTATCGTCATACCCAGGACGCGGATGTAGTTTATCTTCATTCCCAGGACGCGGATGTAGTTTATCTTCATACCCCGGACGTGTATGTAGTTTATCGTCATACCCAGGACGCGGATGTAGTTTATCTTCATTCCCAGGACGTGGGTGTAGTTTATCGTCATATCCACGACGCGGATGTAGTTTATCGTCATACCCAGGAAGCGGATGTATTTTATCGTCATTCCTACCAAGCGGATGTAGTTTATCGTCATACCAAGGATGGTGAGAGAGTAGGAAAAAGACAAAATTCATTGAAAACTACCAAGGACATGAAGATGTGGAGAGTCATAATCGCAAACGTCTTGATGGGACACAATACATAGAAGAAAAATGATAGCATATGCAATGGCAAAAGTGAACAAGCATCGAGGTTTGATGCCACTAAACTTATAGTTATAACTGAAAAGTTAACTTTCTGTATATCGGGTGATCCTTCTAAAGTAATGTTTACTAATTATTTGCATATAAACTACAGCAGATACATGGAGCACAATAACAGTATTAGATAGAGCAACTTTCAAACTAAAAACATCTACTGAGTCATTAACCTGGGATATATATTTTTCACTAGCGATGAAAAACATACATGTCGAATGAATCGTTTTAAATTGTGGATAATCTCTTTATTTCGCTGGGAAAAATGATTTCGTTTTATTAATTTGTATCCTTTAGCATGTTCCTGCTATAACGATGTAAAAAATATTCCCTGACATATTTAGTGCAGTTAGGCAATTACGACACGAGTATTTCACCTGGTGATGGAATAAATGCTGTCAGAAAGAGATGTTTTTAAGATGCTTCACGTAATTGGTACTTGAGAGGTTAGTGGGAAAATGAATTGAAAAACTGTAATAATGACTGTAGTCTCTGAAAAGATATCACAACGGCAAGTCGAGAATATACACAAAACGGTAAATTCAACATTTAAAATAATGAAAAAAAAGAAAATTTGAATATGTAGAAAAGGGCAAAATTAAATTTATCTATCTATTATCTCAGTATGTTCATATCTATCTATCTATCTATCTATCTATCTATCTATCTATCTCATTCTGCTCATATCTATCTCAGTAGACGAAAATCTATCTATCTATCTATCTATCTATCTATCTCAGTCTGTTCATATCTATCTATCTATCTATCTATCTATCTATCAATTTTAGTCTGTTCATATCTATCTATCTATCTATCTATCTATATATGTATCTATCTCATTCGGCTCATATCTATCTCAGTAGACGAAAATCTATCCATCTATCTCAGTCTGTTCATATATAACCTTCCATGTATCTATCTATCTTTCTCTCTATTTCAGACGGCAATCTATCTATCTATCTATCTATCTATCTATCTATCTATCTATCTATCTATCTCATTCTGCTCATATCTATCTCAGTAGACGAAAATCTATCTATCTATCTATCTATCTATCTATATATATATATATATATATATATATATATATATATATATATATATATATATCTCAGTCTGTTCATATCTATCTATCTATCTATCTATCAATTTTAGTCTGTTCATATCTATCTATCTATCTATCTATCTATATATATATATATATATATATACATATATATATATATATATATATATATATATATATATATATATCATTCTGCTCATATCTATCTCAGTAGACGAAAATCTATCCATCTATCTCAGTCTGTTCATATATAACCTTCCATGTATCTATCTATCTTTCTCTCTATTTCAGATGGACAATCAATCTATCTATCTATCTATCTATCTATCTATCTATCTATCTATCTATCTATCTCATTCTGCTCATATCTATCTCAGTAGACGAAAATCTATCTATCTATCTATCTATATATCTATATATCTATCTATCTATCTATCTATCTATCTCAGTCTGTTCATATCTATCTATCTATCTATCAATTTTAGTCTGTTCATATCTATCTATCTATCTATCTATCTATATATATATATATATATATATATATATATATATATATATATATATATCATTCTGCTCATATCTATCTCAGTAGAATGAAAATCTATCCATCTATCTCAGTCTTGTTCATATCTAAACTTCCATGTATCTATCTATCTGTCTCTCTATTTCAGACGGACAATCTATCTATCTATCTATCTATCTATCTATCTATCTATCTATCTATCTATCTATCTATCTCATTCTGCCCAGTAGACGAAAATCCATCCATCTATCTCAGTCTGTTCATATCTAACCTTCCATGTATGTATGTATGTATGTATGTATGTATCTATCTATCTATCTATCTATCTATCTATCTATCTATCTATCTCTCCCGTATTTCTTTCTCTCTACATATAGAGGAGAAGAGGCTATACGTCAGCGGCTGGTGGAGAGACACTAGAACGTCATTCAGAAATATTTACTTTTTACGGGCGTATTCCACTTTCCCGGCTTCGTGGTTGGGAAGAACCTTTCTTGGTCTAGACATAATAATTGGGCTTGAGCCAAAGCAATCCTGTTAAGTAAAGTATTTGCGGTAGATATCAGCTGACACCTTCCTTCCAAGCTGGCAGAAGAACGGGGACATGATTCTTTTAGTGTTCGAAGCCATGATACATAAGACTAGATCCTAGACTGCCGATTTTTTTACACTTCACCCTGTACAAGGCCCTGGAGCCATTGACGTAGAGGGTTACCCAACGGGTAGGAAAGAAAGATAACGGTTAACCCTAGATTTGAAGACATTAAGATAGTACTGATAACCGAAACAACTATATATAGTTTGTCTGATGATCGTAAATGAGTGAAACCCAGGGTTACAAAGTAATGTCCATACAACTGATTATGTTAGCTCACAGATATTGAGCACTTTCCTCTAATTACGGCGCATATATATATATATATATATATATATATATATATATATATATATATATATAAATGGTGGTACTCGTTTGGAAAAAAAAACCTAGGATAGCTCAACTTGCAGTTGAACAAATCGGTACCCGCGGAAAAATGGGGAATAAAAAAAGAAAGAAACAAGAACTTTAAACCAAGGCGAAAAAAATCGTCCAGTGTTTAAGCTCCAAGTCCAAAGAAAAACAAAACCATAACGAGTAAAAAGACAACTACCTAAAGTGTTCAATACACAAGTAGAGCAAAACCTAAGATAATCCTAAGGAACCAAGCAAACGTACCTAGGTTTCACCCAAAAGGATCTTCAGGCAAGCCAGCTTCCCTGATGATCCGTTTAGATGAAACCTAGGTACGTTTGCCTCGCTCCTTAGGATTACCTTATATATATATATATATATATATATATATATATATATATATATATATATATATATATATATATATATATATAATGTTTTGCTCTACGTAGTGCATTGAGCACTTTACACTAATTATATATTACTTTGAATATACGCTCTTTAGCACTAGATGGCGTCGTCAGTAATGTTCTGAATTGGGTCACTGAGAAGTGTCGGGTTTTTCAAACATCATACTACCCTCAGAAAATCGACCCCATCAAATTTGATCAGCCTCTGATGCGCCCTCTTATCTAAATTAACAGCCTGCAGGCACTGACTTATATTAAGCAAACTCTACCCCTCTGTCACGCGTTTGATTGTAAGTTGACCAACAGGCAATCGCAATGGTGTGAACTCTCTCTCACTCTCTCCATATATATATATATATATATATATATATATATATATATATATATATATATATATATGTTGCGGCAGAAATACTTCTCTCAGTTTAAACTGTCGCCTGTGTGGTGTTTAATGTTTATATCAATTCCTTATGGTTCATTTAATAATGAAATTTAATTTTCCTGGGAACATTCAAGTAATAAAAATAATATATGTTATTCTACTTACACAATTGGTGCCATGGTAGATGACACTCCGCTTCTGTGGGGACATAATTACCAGAGGTGGTGATATGTGTGTTTTATATTGTTTTTTATTTTAAGTTATATTGTGAAATACACTTTGATTTAAGAAATTGTAGGATATTATATAGATTAATGTCATGAATAATCATGTTGGTTTTTCAGCTGATTTTTGTTTAGCGGCATATCAACACCCCTATGGGTTATTTAACGCCGAAATGTAAATAATGTGAACATAATTTCATAGCTTCAAGTAAATATAATTTGAACGCAATTGTATACCTTCAAGTACTGATAAAATGTACTGTTGGCCATGTACTGTCTTTCGTTATATAAAATGTATTGCTGGTATTTTTAGTATAAAAATGTATTTTTATACTTTAGTAGATTTTTTAGGGTGGCGTTCACTATATGCCTATAACTGGGACGTAATATGTACTGACATCTTTAGTAAGGGTAAACCTGCGAATACAGCTATTAAGAGTTGGCTCTAGGCTCCTCAAATCCTACAATCTCCCGATCAGAAGCCTTCCTGCAGGATTTAGTTTATAGTCATACCCAGGACTTGCTGCTGGTGAATTTAGGCAAGTAGCAATGCTGTCTTCATTTATATAATATTTTACCATTTCTTTTCAGATGCCATCAGTTAGCATTATCGATTGGACCAGTGTATACCGTGCTTTTGAAAAGTTTTAAGATTGGTGGCTCTGTAATTTGAAAACAAGGACGTTTTCTTGCTCATTTCTTTTTACGTCTGTTCAGGATAGAAAATCGATACTGTTAGGGGTTGAAAATGTCAGGGTCTCAGGTTCATAGCTGAAGAAATCCGTCTGGTTTATCCTCAAAGACCGCGAACTCCAGAAAAGGTCTCGTCTGAGTAACAGTCTTTTCTGCAATCGTTTTCACGTTCAGTCCGTAAACTTCTGCTTTGAAATTGTCTTATCGCGAGAGTCAGTAGAAGTTTACACATCGATCAGAAGTTCCATCCATACAAATTAATGGGTGTTCAGGAACTACGCGAACGCGTCTGGGAATGTCTCATTCCGTGCTGTGATGATATTCTTCAAAATGGTTCTTTTAAATGCTCTTCTCACAAGATGATGAAGCTCACATTCATCTCTCTGGTTGCATTTCACTACTCAGCGGAAAATAACCCGAGACAGCTTCGTGAAAGACCTCTACACAGCGAACGAGGGACTGTGTGGTAGACAGTAGCGTAATATGTATGAGCCCAATATTTTTTTGAGAAGGGGACCAAGAATTTAGAGTAACATCTGAGCGGTATGTGCAGATTTAGTGGATCTTTCTGCAATCAAAACTCAGAAAGTTTGGGAGCCTGGATGTCTGGTTCCAACAGGATCTAGCCACCGAACACACAGCGAAAAGAACAATGGAGTATTTGAGTGAGATCATTCCAGGATATTTGATGGTGAGTTCGGATGGCGTGCACGGGCGCCGATTTCGTCCCCTGCGATTATTTTCTCTGTGCTTACTTGAAAGCTGAGGTCTACAAACATCGGCCAGAAACCATTGAAGAAAAGAAGGATGCTATTCTTAAAAAAAAGGACCAGAAATACCTACAGAAAAGAATCGTCGGATAATGTAAAAATATTCCCTATAACAATTTATGTCACTTTTAAAACAAATGAATAAAACTGCAGCTCTTTTTTAAAAAATAAAAGTGATATAATTTTGCTGCTTTTTTTCCAACCATTAACATATTGGAAAGTATTTCTGGTGGACCCCCTCTCTCTCTCTTTATATATATATATATATATATATATATATATATATATATATATATATATATATAAAGATATATATATATATATATTAACGTGTGCTATGTTTATGGCATAAAGTGCCCTATATCAGAGATAGAGCGAGTGTGAATATAATTATAAAAGTGAACATTGAAGTCAAAACTCAGAGGCGACAGGCTGTTTTCTTAGTAGAAGCAATCGTCAGGCGGCCTGACGATTGCGTTTATCATGAAACAGCCTGTCACCTCTGCGTGTTGACTTCAATGTTCACTTTTATATTTATACATATATATAGAGAGAGAGAGAGAGAGAAAGAGAGAGAGAGGGAGTGAGAGAGAGAGAAGAGTCCACACACACACACACACACACACAAACACACGCACGCACGCACATATGTGTAGTGGACTCTTCTCTCTTGGACGTATGGGAGTCAAGAAGTCCAATTCCTATGAACCGACAGCCAGACCCTTTGTACAGAACCAACAAACACACTTTTTGAAGGGCCGAATACAGAGACCTGGTACACTACGTGCCAAAAGGACCCCAAACGACCTTCCGCAGGTTTAGAATTCAGAGTTGTCCTTCTCCTAGACCAATTGCCATCCAAGGCTATGGAAACCAATCTGTCCTGCTATTTACCCATAGCTGGAGGGAGAAGAGGATTAATATATTTCCCAAGGGTAATGGCGCTTGATTGAATGGAATGAAATCAACTGGAATCTGAACTCGGCTTTCCATTCCTCAATCCGAGCCTCTATCCACTACTCCATCCAATCCAATAGCTGGCTACTCGTATTCGAGGATACCCGTCTACTAGGGCGGCTAGCCGATCAATATTGCAGGCGCACCCTCAGGCAAATTTGTGTTACTGCAACTATTCTGAGCAGATTTTGGTTGCAGTTTCTTGGAGAGAGCGTGTTATCTATCTCGCACAATCAACAATTTGAACATGGGCCACGATGACTTATGGATTTGTGCTAGCACTGCCATCGAAGAGAGCTATCCTTGAGAGTTTCGTCGACCCAATTTCAGTCACAAGGCTTCGGTCAACCCGTGGTATGGTTCTCAGACACGAGCCATTATTATAGCATCAGGTGAGATAAAAAACCCATATTTTAAATCAGTTAATATATATATATATATATATATATATATATATATATATATATATATATATATATATATATATATATATTAACTGATTTAAAATATGGGTTTTTTCGCTACACATTAATAACCATGTTTCAGAAATGGAAGCTAAAAGCTTCGAATTCAATTTTGTTATTACATTAAAGTCATTAGTTCCATTTCCTCGTAAAGCGAATTTTGGAGTGGTATTTATTGTACCAAAGTACAAATGTGGCACAAGGCCGAAAAGGGGGTTGGGAAAGGACGGTCATCTTCTGTCTTAACTTTTAACCTAGCTAGGCGCAAACACTGACCCGAACATACAAACAATATTCCTTTCACCAAAACAACACATCCATTACATACCATTCTTACTACATCCACCATAATACCTCAGAGACTCTATGAAGTCCTAACTAGTCCCCATATTTACAATACATTGTCTGTGGGGGGAGGGGTAAAAATAACAATCTAAAATCCCCAATGAATATTTACAATGAGTATAACTATATACAAGAAACTAAACAAAAGATTTTGTTAGTAGAAAACCCCCCCACAGCTCTAAATATGGCAGAAATGCGAGTTAACTGGCCGAAATCAATGCGGGGCTGAAAAAAATATAAAACATTCGTGCAATCCAACCATTCACTACAAACACGCACACATTCGAACACAACAACAAATACGAAAGACACTCTCGAAACGAAAGGCGCCCCGCACCCACCAGAGAACTGACATCACTAACCACCTAACGATGGGAGGGATGGGGAATTAAACAAAAGAAAATAAAAATAGGGCCAGAAATAAAAGGGGCCAATGAACATACACACCCTAGCTAAGTTAATCTGAAAAAAGATAAAAAAAAACCAATTAACTGAAGCAAAACTGACCTAAGCTAACCTATACAGTGGAAGGGTTGCCAATGTTCAACCCAGCAATCCCAAAATCCTTAATGCCTAACCGGCATCAAAATGCCACTCCAAGTCAGCACCTTTCACTCTGCAGAGACGCGCAAGAATCACCCACCTTTCGCCAAATTCCAATGGATGGAGTCGCCTCCTTTCCGTCCTGATCTTGACTTTAAGCAGATGCTTAAAGTACAAGATCAGTTGGGAAGAGGAAAACTTCTCGTCCCCATGAAATTCCTTCTGTCGCGTCGTCCATATCACGACTCGCATAAGCCCCAGTAAGCAAAAGAACACATAGTGCTCATCCTTAGTCATCGGCGGTACTATATTGCTACAAACGGAACTGGCCTCGAGGACAAAAAACTTTCCGCGCAGCATGCGAACCATGATGCCTTCAACCAACTTGCACAGCGGAACTACGACACTACAATGAAAGAAGGCGTGACCTAGGGTCTCCACCTCCCCACTGCAGCGAACGCAGTTTGGCGACTTAGCCAATCCCGCTGCGCGAAGTCTTTTGGCGACCCAGACGGCCCTTCGAATCACCAGCCAGGTGAGTGATGCCTCAGGGTTAGTGAGACATTTCAACCCGGGCGCCCAAGGCCATATGCAGCGAGCCTCGCGCTTCGTCAGACCGAGCTCGCCTATCAAACTATCTTGAACGTTCCCCCTAACTAACACCTGATATAATGCCTTACGGGACAACGGCTGGACGTCAGAGAGGCCATCCTTCGCCCGTAAGAGTCGTTTGAGGGCAATCCGACATTCACGATAGAAAGAGCCCTCGCCACGAGGAGTACGAGCGGCCTCCTCCTCACACGAGCGCACATTTCTCAAGGATGGAAAATGTTTATGGACGTCTTCCTTCCAGAATTCGCCGTTCTCATCCAGTTGCATACACATCCGGTCTAGGTATGAAATGCGAAGCGTATGTTGACGAGTCTCAACGCAAGGCATCCCCAGACCGCCATCAGACGGATGGAGGTAACAGATCTCGCGACTAACCATGGCAGCCTTGCCTCTCCACAAGAAAGAGAACAAGAGCCTTACAAACGCCAGTAAAGTGCTAGACGGGAGTGGAAGCACGGAGAGTCGGTAAAGGAGAATCGGGTAGATGTGCGAAGCACATACTTCCGCCCTCCCCTTCAAGGAAAGATTCCTCCGAGTCCACAGACGTACTGCGAGCTCGGCCTTCTCTTGCACCTCCGACCAATTCATTTCCAGCAGGAGGTCGGGACCGAACCAGACGCCGAGTATCTTGACCGGCCCGTCCGTCCAGTGGAAAGGCCCGGGAAGAGAAACTCCCCTCCACGAACCCAACCGCAAGCCAACAGACTTATCGCGGTTGATCTTGGCCCCTGTCACCATCTCATAACCGTTGATTTCTCGGCTGACTTCGTTAATTTCGGCCCTACTCGACACCAGAACCGAAACGTCGTCAGCGTAGGCGGAGTACCTGGCCGAGGTGGTAGCACCAGGTAGGGAAATTCCGCGAAGGACCGGATTCGTCTTCAACTTACGCAGGAAAGGTTCCAGCGCAAGAACGTACAGCAATGGAGACAGCGGACAACCTTGACGAATGGAGCGAGACAAAATGAAAGGCTTCGATCTTACCCCATTCACTTCTACCAGCGCACCGGGAGTCGCATACAGCAGTCGGATCCAAGTGCGAAAGTGCGGCCCGAAACCGGCGGCCGAAAGAACAGCCTCCAGAAACCGATGGTCAACCCTATCGAAAGCCTTGGACTGATCCAAATTGATCAGCGCGGCATCACTGTCGACTTTCTCGATGATCAAGCGAACCAAATGCAGGTTGTCCTGAATAGTCCTGCCCTTCACAGCACAAGACTGCTCGGGACCAATCAGACTAGACAGGACAAGCTGCAAACGGTCAGCTAAGACCTTGGCTAAAATCTTCAACTCTGTATTTAACATCGTCAAAGGCCGATAATTATCTACCCCATCCCCACCGTCTTTCTTCTTGCGAAGCAACTTGATTACACCCCTGGTGAAGCGTTGAGGAATAGACCCCTGCTTCAACCAGTTGTTGAAAATCAGTGCCAGCAAGGGGACAAAGACGGGCGACTGCCTCAAGTACATTTCGTAGGGAAGACCATCCAATCCCGGAGTCTTGTCCAGACCAACCTGCTTCAGCACATCCCAGATCTCAGACTCTGTTATGGGACCCTCGCACCCAGCCGCTTCAGCCGCCTCGAGGCGGGGAAAGTCGGCTAAATAGGCGTCGAACTGAGCAGTGCTCAGACCGGGCTCCCTGGTAAAAAGATCCTGAAAGTAGTCCCGAAAAGCCTCGCAAATACCCGCGTCTGTAGTCACAGTCCGCTTATCCGGCAATGTGATGCTCGCAATATGCCGACTAGATGCCCTACGAACTTCCTCTGAACGCAATGAGGCGGCCATATTCGTCGCCTCGCAAGACATTCTTTTTATCCTAGCCCTAACTACTAGAGCTTGATCCTTCTTGATAAGCAAGGAGGCCAGCTCCGCCTGAGCTACGGCTATGTCCCCACTAACACGGGATTTCACTGCCCGATCAACTTTGTCCTCTAGAGACTTTTGCGCTGCTAACCCTGCTCTATTGAGTCGTCGACTATAATCAGCAGCAAAAGACCTAAGTTTCGATTTTAAAGTGTCCCACCACCTATTCCCAACCACAGCTCCCGACAATTCCCGCTGTAGCATTAGTAAAAGCTGATCACGGAAATCTTGCTCACCAAATAATGATGAGTTCAATTTCCAATAACCAGCCATCTTAACCCTAGGCTTATCTAAGTTTACCCGAACCCGGACAAGCCTATGATCCGAGTAAACTATAAAATGGAAACTTGGACATTCTAAGAGCCCTACTTCGACTCTCTTAACTAGAACTCGGTCGATGTAGCTTGCGCTACCCACCGAGCTGCCGGCCCTAGTCCAAGTCCATGCTACCTCCCGGGGGTGTTCATTTCGATACTTATCGACGAGATCGAACCCGTCGATGAAGTCCCGAAATGGTTTCACATCCGGATTGTTAGTACCCGCTTTTTGCCCTACACGATCTATCGAGGGATCAAGGACGGCATTCCAATCACCCGCTAGAACTACCGAACGAGAAGTCGTCAAAAACGGCTCGATCTGCCGAAACAAACCAGGCCGCTGCGCATTGTCATTGGGCGCATAAACCCCAATGAGACGAAGAGCCTTATCCTTTATGGTAATATCCAGCACGCAAAGCCTGCCCGCCGGATCCGCGAAGACAAGAGCACAAACCGCGTCTAGAGACTTGCTAACCAGCCAGGAAACACCCCTCGAGCGTCCATCAAAACATGCTGAAAAGAGGACGAACCTCTTAGACAGAATGTCCTCATAATCGCGAGATAAGAAACGGGTTTCCTGCACGCAACATACATCCACCCCGAGGCGCTGAAGATCGCGATCGAGCCTCACCCTTCGAGACTCCGACCTCAGGCCCCGGACATTTAAACTTGCTAACCAGAGAGCCATTATCAGACCTAATTAGGGTTGGGACACTGGTTTAAACATGGTCGGAGTCAGGATACCGACAGCCTCTCCCATAGACCCATGGCCCATCTCATTATTGATGGTGCCGTCCTGCGAGAGACCGCCAATATCCCAAGGAAATGTTAATTTTAAAGCCCTATACAGGGAGGGGTGAACTAAAACAGGGACCCTCCCTGCACAAAACTGTTTCAAATGCTTGAGCTCCTTGCTCTGTGCAATGCCGATTGGGGGAGTCATATTATAAGCGTATATGGCCTCGTCAAACATGGCCCATGCCTGCCGAGCACCAGCACCAGTCCTTATTACGGTGAGTACCCTCTGGGCATTTGGAAAGTTTTGGGGCTCTTCTACGTCTTTGTTAGCGTACTGTCTGATAGACAATAAATACTTCAGTTCTTTTATTCTGTTCCCATAATCTTTGGCCCTTTCAGCTTGGGCCGGGGAAATTTTACACAGGTCCTCCCCTGTATTATAAATAAGTTTTTTCTTTTTTTTTTCTTTTGATTCATGGGTGGGGCTTCTTTGCCTTTTAGGAGCGGGAGGGGGCATTTCAGATTTTTGAATGGGAGAAGGGCTGGGAAGAGGGGTGGAAGAGGGCTTTTCTTTGTAAGGGCTGGGAAGAGGGGTGGCAGAGGCTTTTTCCTTGTAAGGGCTGGGAAGAGGTGTGGCAGAGGATTTTTCTTTGTAAGGGCTGGGCTCTCTACTGAGGGGAACAGGTGTTGAGGGAGGGGTCGCATTCTTTTTTTTGGGAGACTTATTTTTGGGTGTCGCTGGTGGAGACAAGGAAGATGATGCAGAAGGAGCGGCTTTTTGTGTTTTCCTCTCCTTGTCCAATTTTTGTTTTAGTACTATGATTTTCTCCAATTTCTCATAACCCGGGTCATACTTTCGTCGCTGTTCTTTTAGTTTTTCTTCGGAGGCCGGGTCGTCGCCCTTAGCGTTGCTATTGGGAGTGGGACTGTCTGTATCTGTTGCCCTTGGGGCTTCATTGGGACGAGGCCCCGCTGTCTGGCGCTTCCCTCTGACCTTGCCAGCAACCAGCCATTCCCCCTCCCCCTTCTCCACGACTGCACTAGCAGCGGGCGAAGGCTCTTTGGGGAATGTGGCTTCGGATGTTTTGCCAACCGGGGGATTTTCCGCACCGGTCCCAGATGCTGACATGCCCATTACAGGCGTGGCGGTAGTTAAAGACTCGGTCAGAGGGGGATTTTGGTCGACGACGGGCGCCTGACTTCCAGAGGCCTTCTTCTCTGGGCAGGAAGAGGAAAGGTGACCAGGCTTTCCGCACTTCCAGCATACGGGCTTGCGACCGGTCACAATGACCGGCAACTTCAGGCGCCCTACTTCCAGACAGTTGGGGATGGAGCGGAAGGCATCAACACTCAACATTATTTGAAAGCTCCACCCCCCTTTCAGGCTATCGCAGGTCGCACTCAAGATCTCGCCGTACTGCGATAGGAACGCAGCAAGGTGTTCCCCGATAACCTGAGGAGGGACCTCATATATCGCTACGGTGGTCCTTCTACGCCCTTCGTATTCTGTGCGCAGGATGATGTCTTTTGTTATCAAGTCACGACTTGATGCTGCGACACAGTCTTCCGGCGTGGGTAGCAATACGTCCCACATGAAAAAGCCGGCACCTTTAACAACTCGGAGGGGCTTAAACCCCAAGGACTCCAGTGATTTTATCACTGTGTCTTTCGTCGAGCGACAAATTTTGCGCGTGCGCTTGTCCACGACGAAGACCGATACGATTCTTTTATCAATCTTTCTTAGTTCTTGGACGTCTTCCAAGAGTCCACCTTCTACGACAAGGTGAGCGTAACTCTTGGCTCGCTCCAAAAATTCCGCTACATTGATCACGCAACTCGGTGGGGACGTCCAACAAGAGGGCGATTCCCCGGCCTCTGCATTCTTAGTAGTCTCAGGTTTGTTTTTGTCATCCTTTTGAGGTTCTGCAGGTTGGCTTCTTCTCGCCTCCGCTGCTTTCTTTAACGTATCAAGCATTTCCTCATTCGTCGGAATTAGAAAAGGAAATTCGCTTTCATCATCTTTGTCGGGCGGTTTTTTTTTAATTGGGAATAAATGTTTCCTCACTGACCTCTTAAAGTCAGGATACGCGGGTTTTTTCTTTTTTATGAGAAAAGATGGGGCTTTCACTTTTTTTTCCATTTTTTAAATGGGAAACGGGAGGGTTGGTAGGAGGACGTTATAAGGCATAAGAGAGAGAGAAGGGGAGGGAGAGAGAGAAAAAAAAAAAAAAAAAAAAAAAAAAAAAAAGAGGGGGGTGAAAATATGGGGGGTCAGCAAGGTCGGGAGGGTGGTAATAAATCAGGGGGTAATAAAAAAAAGGGAGAAATGTGGGTGGTACAACAATTCAAAAGGAACGAACAAAAACAAATAGCAAAACAAATGCACGTACAAAAACAAGTAAACAAGTTTCGCCAAAAGGCGAAACTACAAATTAAAACAATCACAAAAATTAAAGGTACAATAGACAAGAAAACAACAGATTAAAGAATGAAAGGAAAAGAAGGAAAAACGCGATACAAAAAACGAAACACTAAATATGACAAGTTACAAGATGGCCGCCGTTAAAAACGGTCAACCGAAAACGAAAAGGTAAACAAGGAACGAAAAAGATGGACAGAAATTACAAAAATAAACACAAAATTTACAAACACTAAATTTACAAACAAATATTTAACACACGGAATTAACAGATAAAACGCAGAACTTTACACAGAACTAAAATAACACGTAATAAACAAAGGAAAATAAAAAGGTCGAACGTATGAAAAATAAACGGAAGAACTTTTTTTTTTTTTTTTTTTTTTTTGTTAAGTGGGAACGGGAAGAAGGAAACTTTACAAAAATAAAACGTAAGACAAAATCAAAAGGTTAATAAAGAAGTCAAAATAAAAATGGGGAGGATTTGGAATTAAAAAAGGAAAAAATCAAAAATTTACAAATATTCAAAAAAAATAGTCAAAGAAAGCTTTGTTAGATAAAACGGTCAAACAAAAACTTAGCTAAATACAGCAGTCTGAAAAGCAAAGGTAAAAGGTCTCCAAAGTCAGAAAAATGACTAACACTCAAAAAAGAGCGAATTTTGGAGTGGTATTTATTGTACCAAAGTACAAATGTGGCACAAGGCCGAAAAGGGGGTTGGGAAAGGACGGTCATCTTCTGTCTTAACTTTTAACTTAGCTAGGCGCAAACACTGACCCGAACATACAAACAATATTCCTTTCACCAAAACAACACATCCATTACATACCATTCTTACTACATCCACCATAATACCTCAGAGACTCTATGAAGTCCTAACTAGTCCCCATATTTACAATACATTTTCTGTGGGGGGAGGGGTAAAAATAACAATCTAAAATCCCCAATGAATATTTACAATGAGTAAAAATATATACAAGAAACTAAACAAAAGATTTTGTTAGTAGAAAACCCCCCACAGCTCTAAATATGGCAGAAATGTCAGTTAACTGGACGAAATCAATGCGGGGCTGAAAAGAAATTTTAAAACATTCGTGCAATCCAAACATTCACTACAAACACGCCCTCATTCAAACACAACAACAAATACGAAAGACACTCTCGAAACGAAAGGCGCCCCGCACCCACCAGAGAACCGACATCACTAACCACCTAACGATGGGAGGGATGGGGAATTAAACAAAAGAAAATAAAAATAGGGCCAGAAATAAAAGGGGCCAATGAACATACACACCCTAGCTAAGTTAATCTGAAAAAAGATAAAAAAAAAAAAAAAAACAATTAACTGAAGCAAAACTGACCTAAGCTAACCTATACAGTGGAAGGGTTGCCAATGTTCAACCCAGCAATCCCAAAATCCTTAATGCCTAACCGGCATCAAAATGCCACTCCAAGTCAGCACCTTTCACTCTGCAGAGACGCGCAAGAATCACCCACCTTTCGCCAAATTCCAATGGATGGAGTCGCCTCCTTTCCGTCCTGATCTTGACTTTAAGCAGATGCTTAAAGTACAAGATCAGTTGGGAAGAGGAAAACTTCTCGTCCCCATGAAATTCCTTCTGTCGCGTCGTCCATATCACGACTCGCATAAGCCCCAGTAAGCAAAAGAACACATAGTGCTCATCCTTAGTCATCGGCGGTACTATATTGCTACAAACGGAACTGGCCTCGAGGACAAAAAACTTTCCGCGCAGCATGCGAACCATGATGCCTTCAACCAACTTGCACAGCGGAACTACGACACTACAATGAAAGAAGGCGTGACCTAGGGTCTCCACCTCCCCACTGCAGCGAACGCAGTTTGGCGACTTAGCCAATCCCGCTGCGCGAAGTCTTTTGGCGACCCAGAGGGCCCTTCGAATCACCAGCCAGGTGAGTGATGCCTCAGGGTTAGTGAGACATTTCAACCCGGGCGCCCAAGGCCATATGCAGCGAGCCTCGCGCTTCGTCAGACCGAGCTCGCCTATCAAACCATCTTGAACGTTCCCCCTAACTAACACCTGATATAATGCCTTACGGGACAACGGCTGGACGTCAGAGAGGCCATCCTTCGCCCGTAAGAGTCGTTTGAGGGCAATCCGACATTCACGATAGAAAGAGCCCTCGCCACGAGGAGTACGAGCGGCCTCCTCCTCACACGAGCGCACATTTCTCAAGGATGGAAAATGTTTATGGACGTCTTCCTTCCAGAATTCGCCGTTCTCATCCAGTTGCATACACATCCGGTCTAGGTATGAAATGCGAAGCGTATGTTGACGAGTCTCAACGCAAGGCATCCCCAGACCGCCATCAGACGGATGGAGGTAACAGATCTCGCGACTAACCATGGCAGCCTTGCCTCTCCACAAGAAAGAGAACAAGAGCCTTACAAACGCCAGTAAAGTGCTAGACGGGAGTGGAAGCACGGAGAGTCGGTAAAGGAGAATCGGGTAGATGTGCGAAGCACATACTTCCGCCCTCCCCTTCAAGGAAAGATTCCTCCGAGTCCACAGACGTACTGCGAGCTCGGCCTTCTCTTGCACCTCCGACCAATTCATTTCCAGCAGGAGGTCGGGACCGAACCAGACGCCGAGTATCTTGACCGGCCCGTCCGTCCAGTGGAAAGGCCCGGGAAGAGAAACTCCCCTCCACGAACCCAACCGCAAGCCAACAGACTTATCGCGGTTGATCTTGGCCCCTGTCACCATCTCATAGCCGTTGATTTCTCGGCTGACTTCGTTAATTTCGGCCCTACTCGACACCAGAACCGAAACGTCGTCAGCGTAGGCGGAGTACCTGGCCGAGGTGGTAGCACCAGGTAGGGAAATTCCGCGAAGGACCGGATTCGTCTTCAACTTACGCAGGAAAGGTTCCAGCGCAAGAACGTACAGCAATGGAGACAGCGGACAACCTTGACGAATGGAGCGAGACAAAATGAAAGGCTTCGATCTTACCCCATTCACTTCTACCAGCGCACCGGGAGTCGCATACAGCAGTCGGATCCAAGTGCGAAAGTGCGGCCCGAAACCGGCGGCCGAAAGAACAGCCTCCAGAAACCGATGGTCAACCCTATCGAAAGCCTTGGACTGATCCAAATTGATCAGCGCGGCATCACTGTCGACTTTCTCGATGATCAAGCGAACCAAATGCAGGTTGTCCTGAATAGTCCTGCCCTTCACAGCACAAGACTGCTCGGGACCAATCAGACTAGACAGGACAAGCTGCAAACGGTCAGCTAAGACCTTGGCTAAAATCTTCAACTCTGTATTTAACATCGTCAAAGGCCGATAATTATCTACCCCATCCCCACCGTCTTTCTTCTTGCGAAGCAACTTGATTACACCCCTGGTGAAGCGTTGAGGAATAGACCCCTGCTTCAACCAGTTGTTGAAAATCAGTGCCAGCAAGGGGACAAAGACGGGCGACTGCCTCAAGTACATTTCGTAGGGAAGACCATCCAATCCCGGAGTCTTGTCCAGGCCAACCTGCTTCAGCACATCCCAGATCTCAGACTCTGTTATGGGACCCTCGCACCCAGCCGCTTCAGCCGCCTCGAGGCGGGGAAAGTCGGCTAAATAGGCGTCGAACTGAGCAGTGCTCAGACCGGGCTCCCTGGTAAAAAGATCCTGAAAGTAGTCCCGAAAAGCCTCGCAAATACCCGCGTCTGTAGTCACAGTCCGCTTATCCGGCAATGTGATGCTCGCAATATGCCGACTAGATGCCCTACGAACTTCCTCTGAACGCAATGAGGCGGCCATATTCGTCGCCTCGCAAGACATTCTTTTTATCCTAGCCCTAACTACTAGAGCTTGATCCTTCTTGATAAGCAAGGAGGCCAGCTCCGCCTGAGCTACGGCTATGTCCCCACTAACACGGGATTTCACTGCCCGATCAACTTTGTCCTCTAGAGACTTTTGCGCTGCTAACCCTGCTCTATTGAGTCGTCGACTATAATCAGCAGCAAAAGACCTAAGTTTCGATTTTAAAGTGTCCCACCACCTATTCCCAACCACAGCTCCCGACAATTCCCGCTGTAGCATTAGTAAAAGCTGATCACGGAAATCTTGCTCACCAAATAATGATGAGTTCAATTTCCAATAACCAGCCATCTTAACCCTAGGCTTATCTAAGTTTACCCGAACCCGGACAAGCCTATGATCCGAGTAAACTATAAAATGGAAACTTGGACATTCTAACAGCCCTACTTCGACTCTCTTAACTAGAACTCGGTCGATGTAGCTTGCGCTACCCACCGAGCTGCCGGCCCTAGTCCAAGTCCATGCTACCTCCCGGGGGTGTTCATTTCGATACTTATCGACGAGATCGAACCCGTCGATGAAGTCCCGAAATGGTTTCACATCCGGATTGTTAGTACCCGCTTTTTGCCCTACACGATCTATCGAGGGATCAAGGACGGCATTCCAATCACCCGCTAGAACTACCGAACGAGAAGTCGTCAAAAACGGCTCGATCTGCCGAAACAAACCAGGCCGCTGCGCATTGTCATTGGGCGCATAAACCCCAATGAGACGAAGAGCCTTATCCTTTATGGTAATATCCAGCACGCAAAGCCTGCCCGCCGGATCCGCGAAGACAAGAGCACAAACCGCGTCTAGAGACTTGCTAACCAGCCAGGAAACACCCCTCGAGCGTCCATCAAAACATGCTGAAAAGAGGACGAACCTCTTAGACAGAATGTCCTCATAATCGCGAGATAAGAAACGGGTTTCCTGCACGCAACATACATCCACCCCGAGGCGCTGAAGATCGCGATCGAGCCTCACCCTTCGAGACTCCGACCTCAGGCCCCGGACATTTAAGCTTGCTAACCAGAGAGCCATTATCAGACCTAATTAGGGTTGGGACACTGGTTTAAACATGGTCGGAGTCAGGATACCGACAGCCTCTCCCATAGACCCATGGCCCATCTCATTATTGATGGTGCCGTCCTGCGAGAGACCGCCAATATCCCAAGGAAATGTTAACTTTAAAGCTCTATACAGGGATGGGTGAACTAAAACAGGGACCCTCCCTGCACAAAACTGTTTCAAATGCTTGAGCTCCTTGCTCTGTGCAATGCCGATTGGGGGAGTCATGTTGTATGCGTATATGGCCTCGTCAAACATGGCCCATGCCTGCCGAGCCCCAGCACCAGTCCTTATTACGGTGAGTACCCTCTGGGCATTTGGAAAGTTTTGGGGCTCTTCTACGTCTTTGTTAGCGTACTGTCTGATAGACAATAAATACTTCAGTTCTTTTATTCTGTTCCCATAATCTTTGGCCCTTTCAGCTTGGGCCGGGGAAATTTTACACAGGTCCTCCCCTGTATTATAAATAAGTTTTTTCTTTTTTTTTTCTTTTGATTCATGGGTGGGGCTTCTTTGCCTTTTAGGAGCGGGAGGGGGCATTTCAGATTTTTGACTGGGAGAAGGGCTGGGAAGAGGGGTGGAAGAGGGCTTTTCTTTGTAAGGGCTGGGAAGAGGGGTGGCAGAGGCTTTTTCTTTGTAAGGGCTGGGAAGAGGGGTGGCAGTGGATTTTTCTTTGTAAGGGCTGGGCTCTCTACTGAGGGGAACAGGTGATGAGGGAGGGGTCGCTTTTTTTTTGGGAGACTTGTTTTTGGGCGTCGCTGATGGGGACAAGGAAGATGATGTTGAGGGAGTGGCTTTTTGTATTACCCTCTCCTTGTCTAATTTTTTCTTGAGCAATTTGATTTTTTCAGATTTCTCAAATCCAGGGTCATATTTGAGTCTTTGCTCGTTGAGTTTAGCTTCGGAGGCCGAGTCATCGCCCTTAGCGTTGATATTGGGAGTGGGTCTGTTTGTATCTTTTGCCCTTGGGGCTTCATTGGGACGAGGCCCCGCTGTCTGGTGCTTCCCTCTGGCCTTGCCAGCAACCAGCCATTCCCCCTCCCCCTTCTCCACGACTGCACTAGCAGCGGGCGAAGGCTCTTTGGGGAATGTGGCTTCGGATGTTTCGCCAACCGGGGGATTTTCCGCACCGGTCCCAGATGCTGACATGCCCATTACAGGCGTGGCGGTAGTTAAAGACTCGGTCAGAGGGGGATTTTGGTCGACGACGGGCGCCTGACTTCCAGAGGCCTTCTTCTCTGGGCAAGAAGAGGAAAGGTGACCAGGCTTTCCGCACTTCCAGCATACGGGCTTGCGACCGGTCACAATGACCGGTAACTTCAGGCGCCCTACTTCCAGACAGTTGGGGATGGAGCGGAAGGCATCTACGCTCAACATGATTTGAAAACTCCACCCCCCTTTCAGGCTATCGCAGGTAGCACTTAAGATTTCCCCGTACTGCGATAGGAACGCAGCAAGGTGTTCCCCGATAACCTGAGGAGGGACCTCATATATCGCTACGGTGGTCCTTCTACGCCCTTCGTATTCTGTGCGCAGGATGATGTCTTTTGTTATCAAGTCACGACTTGATGCTGCGACACAGTCTTCCGGCGTGGGTAGCAATACGTCCCACATGAAAAAGCCGGCACCTTTAACAACTCGGAGGGGCTTAAACCCCAAGGACTCCAGTGATTTTATCACTGTGTCTTTCGTCGAGCGACAAATTTTGCGCGTGCGCTTGTCCACGACGAAGACCGATACGATTCTTTTATCAATCTTTCTTAGTTCTTGGACGTCTTCCAAGAGTCCACCTTCTACGACAAGGTGAGCGTAACTCTTGGCTCGCTCCAAAAATTCCGCTACATTGATCACGCAACTCGGTGGGGACGTCCAACAAGAGGGCGATTCCCCGGCCTCTGCATTCTTAGTAGTCTCAGGTTTGTTTTTGTCATCCTTTTGAGGTTCTGCAGGTTGGCTTCTTCTCGCCTCCGCTGCTTTCTTTAACGTATCAAGCATTTCCTCATTCGTCGGAATTAGAAAAGGAAATTCGCTTTCATCATCTTTGTCGGGCGGTTTTTTTTTAATTGGGAATAAATGTTTCCTCACTGACCTCTTAAAGTCAGGATACGCGGGTTTTTTCTTTTTTATGAGAAAAGATGGGGCTTTCACTTTTTTTTCCATTTTTTAAATGGGAAACGGGAGGGTTGGTAGGAGGACGTTATAAGGCATAAGAGAGAGAGAAGGGGAGGGAGAGAGAGAAAAAAAAAAAAAAAAAAAAAAAAAAAAAAAGAGGGGGGTGAAAATATGGGGGGTCAGCAAGGTCGGGAGGGTGGTAATAAATCAGGGGGTAATAAAAAAAAGGGAGAAATGTGGGTGGTACAACAATTCAAAAGGAACGAACAAAAACAAATAGCAAAACAAATGCACGTACAAAAACAAGTAAACAAGTTTCGCCAAAAGGCGAAACTACAAATTAAAACAATCACAAAAATTAAAGGTACAATAGACAAGAAAACAACAGATTAAAGAATGAAAGGAAAAGAAGGAAAAACGCGATACAAAAAACGAAACACTAAATATGACAAGTTACAAGATGGCCGCCGTTAAAAACGGTCAACCGAAAACGAAAAGGTAAACAAGGAACGAAAAAGATGGACAGAAATTACAAAAATAAACACAAAATTTACAAACACTAAATTTACAAACAAATATTTAACACACGGAATTAACAGATAAAACGCAGAACTTTACACAGAACTAAAATAACACGTAATAAACAAAGGAAAATAAAAAGGTCGAACGTATGAAAAATAAACGGAAGAACTTTTTTTTTTTTTTTTTTTTTTTTGTTAAGTGGGAACGGGAAGAAGGAAACTTTACAAAAATAAAACGTAAGACAAAATCAAAAGGTTAATAAAGAAGTCAAAATAAAAATGGGGAGGATTTGGAATTAAAAAAGGAAAAAATCAAAAATTTACAAATATTCAAAAAAAATAGTCAAAGAAAGCTTTGTTAGATAAAACGGTCAAACAAAAACTTAGCTAAATACAGCAGTCTGAAAAGCAAAGGTAAAAGGTCTCCAAAGTCAGAAAAATGACTAACACTCAAAAAAGAGCGAATTTTGGAGTGGTATTTATTGTACCAAAGTACAAATGTGGCACAAGGCCGAAAAGGGGGTTGGGAAAGGACGGTCATCTTCTGTCTTAACTTTTAACTTAGCTAGGCGCAAACACTGACCCGAACATACAAACAATATTCCTTTCACCAAAACAACACATCCATTACATACCATTCTTACTACATCCACCATAATACCTCAGAGACTCTATGAAGTCCTAACTAGTCCCCATATTTACAATACATTTTCTGTGGGGGGAGGGGTAAAAATAACAATCTAAAATCCCCAATGAATATTTACAATGAGTAAAAATATATACAAGAAACTAAACAAAAGATTTTGTTAGTAGAAAACCCCCCACAGCTCTAAATATGGCAGAAATGTCAGTTAACTGGACGAAATCAATGCGGGGCTGAAAAGAAATTTTAAAACATTCGTGCAATCCAAACATTCACTACAAACACGCCCTCATTCAAACACAACAACAAATACGAAAGACACTCTCGAAACGAAAGGCGCCCCGCACCCACCAGAGAACCGACATCACTAACCACCTAACGATGGGAGGGATGGGGAATTAAACAAAAGAAAATAAAAATAGGGCCAGAAATAAAAGGGGCCAATGAACATACACACCCTAGCTAAGTTAATCTGAAAAAAGATAAAAAAAAAAAAAAAAACAATTAACTGAAGCAAAACTGACCTAAGCTAACCTATACAGTGGAAGGGTTGCCAATGTTCAACCCAGCAATCCCAAAATCCTTAATGCCTAACCGGCATCAAAATGCCACTCCAAGTCAGCACCTTTCACTCTGCAGAGACGCGCAAGAATCACCCACCTTTCGCCAAATTCCAATGGATGGAGTCGCCTCCTTTCCGTCCTGATCTTGACTTTAAGCAGATGCTTAAAGTACAAGATCAGTTGGGAAGAGGAAAACTTCTCGTCCCCATGAAATTCCTTCTGTCGCGTCGTCCATATCACGACTCGCATAAGCCCCAGTAAGCAAAAGAACACATAGTGCTCATCCTTAGTCATCGGCGGTACTATATTGCTACAAACGGAACTGGCCTCGAGGACAAAAAACTTTCCGCGCAGCATGCGAACCATGATGCCTTCAACCAACTTGCACAGCGGAACTACGACACTACAATGAAAGAAGGCGTGACCTAGGGTCTCCACCTCCCCACTGCAGCGAACGCAGTTTGGCGACTTAGCCAATCCCGCTGCGCGAAGTCTTTTGGCGACCCAGACGGCCCTTCGAATCACCAGCCAGGTGAGTGATGCCTCAGGGTTAGTGAGACATTTCAACCCGGGCGCCCAAGGCCATATGCAGCGAGCCTCGCGCTTCGTCAGACCGAGCTCGCCTATCAAACTATCTTGAACGTTCCCCCTAACTAACACCTGATATAATGCCTTACGGGACAACGGCTGGACGTCAGAGAGGCCATCCTTCGCCCGTAAGAGTCGTTTGAGGGCAATCCGACATTCACGATAGAAAGAGCCCTCGCCACGAGGAGTACGAGCGGCCTCCTCCTCACACGAGCGCACATTTCTCAAGGATGGAAAATGTTTATGGACGTCTTCCTTCCAGAATTCGCCGTTCTCATCCAGTTGCATACACATCCGGTCTAGGTATGAAATGCGAAGCGTATGTTGACGAGTCTCAACGCAAGGCATCCCCAGACCGCCATCAGACGGATGGAGGTAACAGATCTCGCGACTAACCATGGCAGCCTTGCCTCTCCACAAGAAAGAGAACAAGAGCCTTACAAACGCCAGTAAAGTGCTAGACGGGAGTGGAAGCACGGAGAGTCGGTAAAGGAGAATCGGGTAGATGTGCGAAGCACATACTTCCGCCCTCCCCTTCAAGGAAAGATTCCTCCGAGTCCACAGACGTACTGCGAGCTCGGCCTTCTCTTGCACCTCCGACCAATTCATTTCCAGCAGGAGGTCGGGACCGAACCAGACGCCGAGTATCTTGACCGGCCCGTCCGTCCAGTGGAAAGGCCCGGGAAGAGAAACTCCCCTCCACGAACCCAACCGCAAGCCAACAGACTTATCGCGGTTGATCTTGGCCCCTGTCACCATCTCATAGCCGTTGATTTCTCGGCTGACTTCGTTAATTTCGGCCCTACTCGACACCAGAACCGAAACGTCGTCAGCGTAGGCGGAGTACCTGGCCGAGGTGGTAGCACCAGGTAGGGAAATTCCGCGAAGGACCGGATTCGTCTTCAACTTACGCAGGAAAGGTTCCAGCGCAAGAACGTACAGCAATGGAGACAGCGGACAACCTTGACGAATGGAGCGAGACAAAATGAAAGGCTTCGATCTTACCCCATTCACTTCTACCAGCGCACCGGGAGTCGCATACAGCAGTCGGATCCAAGTGCGAAAGTGCGGCCCGAAACCGGCGGCCGAAAGAACAGCCTCCAGAAACCGATGGTCAACCCTATCGAAAGCCTTGGACTGATCCAAATTGATCAGCGCGGCATCACTGTCGACTTTCTCGATGATCAAGCGAACCAAATGCAGGTTGTCCTGAATAGTCCTGCCCTTCACAGCACAAGACTGCTCGGGACCAATCAGACTAGACAGGACAAGCTGCAAACGGTCAGCTAAGACCTTGGCTAAAATCTTCAACTCTGTATTTAACATCGTCAAAGGCCGATAATTATCTACCCCATCCCCACCGTCTTTCTTCTTGCGAAGCAACTTGATTACACCCCTGGTGAAGCGTTGAGGAATAGACCCCTGCTTCAACCAGTTGTTGAAAATCAGTGCCAGCAAGGGGACAAAGACGGGCGACTGCCTCAAGTACATTTCGTAGGGAAGACCATCCAATCCCGGAGTCTTGTCCAGGCCAACCTGCTTCAGCACATCCCAGATCTCAGACTCTGTTATGGGACCCTCGCACCCAGCCGCTTCAGCCGCCTCGAGGCGGGGAAAGTCGGCTAAATAGGCGTCGAACTGAGCAGTGCTCAGACCGGGCTCCCTGGTAAAAAGATCCTGAAAGTAGTCCCGAAAAGCCTCGCAAATACCCGCGTCTGTAGTCACAGTCCGCTTATCCGGCAATGTGATGCTCGCAATATGCCGACTAGATGCCCTACGAACTTCCTCTGAACGCAATGAGGCGGCCATATTCGTCGCCTCGCAAGACATTCTTTTTATCCTAGCCCTAACTACTAGAGCTTGATCCTTCTTGATAAGCAAGGAGGCCAGCTCCGCCTGAGCTACGGCTATGTCCCCACTAACACGGGATTTCACTGCCCGATCAACTTTGTCCTCTAGAGACTTTTGCGCTGCTAACCCTGCTCTATTGAGTCGTCGACTATAATCAGCAGCAAAAGACCTAAGTTTCGATTTTAAAGTGTCCCACCACCTATTCCCAACCACAGCTCCCGACAATTCCCGCTGTAGCATTAGTAAAAGCTGATCACGGAAATCTTGCTCACCAAATAATGATGAGTTCAATTTCCAATAACCAGCCATCTTAACCCTAGGCTTATCTAAGTTTACCCGAACCCGGACAAGCCTATGATCCGAGTAAACTATAAAATGGAAACTTGGACATTCTAACAGCCCTACTTCGACTCTCTTAACTAGAACTCGGTCGATGTAGCTTGCGCTACCCACCGAGCTGCCGGCCCTAGTCCAAGTCCATGCTACCTCCCGGGGGTGTTCATTTCGATACTTATCGACGAGATCGAACCCGTCGATGAAGTCCCGAAATGGTTTCACATCCGGATTGTTAGTACCCGCTTTTTGCCCTACACGATCTATCGAGGGATCAAGGACGGCATTCCAATCACCCGCTAGAACTACCGAACGAGAAGTCGTCAAAAACGGCTCGATCTGCCGAAACAAACCAGGCCGCTGCGCATTGTCATTGGGCGCATAAACCCCAATGAGACGAAGAGCCTTATCCTTTATGGTAATATCCAGCACGCAAAGCCTGCCCGCCGGATCCGCGAAGACAAGAGCACAAACCGCGTCTAGAGACTTGCTAACCAGCCAGGAAACACCCCTCGAGCGTCCATCAAAACATGCTGAAAAGAGGACGAACCTCTTAGACAGAATGTCCTCATAATCGCGAGATAAGAAACGGGTTTCCTGCACGCAACATACATCCACCCCGAGGCGCTGAAGATCGCGATCGAGCCTCACCCTTCGAGACTCCGACCTCAGGCCCCGGACATTTAAGCTTGCTAACCAGAGAGCCATTATCAGACCTAATTAGGGTTGGGACACTGGTTTAAACATGGTCGGAGTCAGGATACCGACAGCCTCTCCCATAGACCCATGGCCCATCTCATTATTGATGGTGCCGTCCTGCGAGAGACCGCCAATATCCCAAGGAAATGTTAACTTTAAAGCTCTATACAGGGATGGGTGAACTAAAACAGGGACCCTCCCTGCACAAAACTGTTTCAAATGCTTGAGCTCCTTGCTCTGTGCAATGCCGATTGGGGGAGTCATGTTGTATGCGTATATGGCCTCGTCAAACATGGCCCATGCCTGCCGAGCCCCAGCACCAGTCCTTATTACGGTGAGTACCCTCTGGGCATTTGGAAAGTTTTGGGGCTCTTCTACGTCTTTGTTAGCGTACTGTCTGATAGACAATAAATACTTCAGTTCTTTTATTCTGTTCCCATAATCTTTGGCCCTTTCAGCTTGGGCCGGGGAAATTTTACACAGGTCCTCCCCTGTATTATAAATAAGTTTTTTCTTTTTTTTTTCTTTTGATTCATGGGTGGGGCTTCTTTGCCTTTTAGGAGCGGGAGGGGGCATTTCAGATTTTTGACTGGGAGAAGGGCTGGGAAGAGGGGTGGAAGAGGGCTTTTCTTTGTAAGGGCTGGGAAGAGGGGTGGCAGAGGCTTTTTCTTTGTAAGGGCTGGGAAGAGGGGTGGCAGTGGATTTTTCTTTGTAAGGGCTGGGCTCTCTACTGAGGGGAACAGGTGATGAGGGAGGGGTCGCTTTTTTTTTGGGAGACTTGTTTTTGGGCGTCGCTGATGGGGACAAGGAAGATGATGTTGAGGGAGTGGCTTTTTGTATTACCCTCTCCTTGTCTAATTTTTTCTTGAGCAATTTGATTTTTTCAGATTTCTCAAATCCAGGGTCATATTTGAGTCTTTGCTCGTTGAGTTTAGCTTCGGAGGCCGAGTCATCGCCCTTAGCGTTGATATTGGGAGTGGGTCTGTTTGTATCTTTTGCCCTTGGGGCTTCATTGGGACGAGGCCCCGCTGTCTGGTGCTTCCCTCTGGCCTTGCCAGCAACCAGCCATTCCCCCTCCCCCTTCTCCACGACTGCACTAGCAGCGGGCGAAGGCTCTTTGGGGAATGTGGCTTCGGATGTTTCGCCAACCGGGGGATTTTCCGCACCGGTCCCAGATGCTGACATGCCCATTACAGGCGTGGCGGTAGTTAAAGACTCGGTCAGAGGGGGATTTTGGTCGACGACGGGCGCCTGACTTCCAGAGGCCTTCTTCTCTGGGCAAGAAGAGGAAAGGTGACCAGGCTTTCCGCACTTCCAGCATACGGGCTTGCGACCGGTCACAATGACCGGTAACTTCAGGCGCCCTACTTCCAGACAGTTGGGGATGGAGCGGAAGGCATCTACGCTCAACATGATTTGAAAACTCCACCCCCCTTTCAGGCTATCGCAGGTAGCACTTAAGATTTCCCCGTACTGCGATAGGAACGCAGCAAGGTGTTCCCCGATAACCTGAGGAGGGACCTCATATATCGCTACGGTGGTCCTTCTACGCCCTTCGTATTCTGTGCGCAGGATGATGTCTTTTGTTATCAAGTCACGACTTGATGCTGCGACACAGTCTTCCGGCGTGGGTAGCAATACGTCCCACATGAAAAAGCCGGCACCTTTAACAACTCGGAGGGGCTTAAACCCCAAGGACTCCAGTGATTTTATCACTGTGTCTTTCGTCGAGCGACAAATTTTGCGCGTGCGCTTGTCCACGACGAAGACCGATACGATTCTTTTATCAATCTTTCTTAGTTCTTGGACGTCTTCCAAGAGTCCACCTTCTACGACAAGGTGAGCGTAACTCTTGGCTCGCTCCAAAAATTCCGCTACATTGATCACGCAACTCGGTGGGGACGTCCAACAAGAGGGCGATTCCCCGGCCTCTGCATTCTTAGTAGTCTCAGGTTTGTTTACTTTTTCAGGTTCTGCAGGTTGGCTTCTTCTCGCCTCCGCTGCTTTCTTCAAAGTATCAAGCATTTCCTCATTCGTCGGAATTAGAAAAGGAAATTCGCTTTCATCATCTTTGTCGGGCGGTTTTTTTTTAATTGGGAATAAATGTTTTTTTACTGACCGTTTAAAGTCAGAGAAACCGGGTTTTTTCTTTTTTATAAGAAAAGATGGGGCTTTCACTTTTTTTTCCATTTTTTAAATGGGAAACGGGAGGGTTTGTAGGAGGACGTTATAAGGCATAAGAGAGAGAGAGAGAAGGGGAGGGAGGGAGGAGGAAAAAAAAAAAAAAAAAAAAAAAAAAAAAAAAAAAAAAAAAAAGAGGGGGGTGAAAATATGGGGGGTCAGCAAGGTCGGGAGGGTGGTAATAAATCAGGGGGTAATAAAAAAAAGGGAGAAATGTGGGTGGTACAACAATTCAAAAGGAACGAACAAAAACAAATAGCAAAACAAATGCACGTACAAAAACAAGTAAACAAGTTTCGCCAAAAGGCGAAACTACAAATTAAAACAATCACAAAAATTAAAGGTACAATAGACAAGAAAACAACAGATTAAAGAATGAAAGGAAAAGAAGGAAAAACGCGATACAAAAAACGAAACACTAAATATGACAAGTTACAAGATGGCCGCCGTTAAAAACGGTCAACCGAAAACGAAAAGGTAAACAAGGAACGAAAAAGATGGACAGAAATTACAAAAATAAACACAAAATTTACAAACACTAAATTTACAAACAAATATTTAACACACGGAATTAACAGATAAAACGCAGAACTTTACACAGAACTAAAATAACACGTAATAAACAAAGGAAAATAAAAAGGTCGAACGTATGAAAAATAAACGGAAGAACTTTTTTTTTTTTTTTTTTTTTTTTGTTAAGTGGGAACGGGAAGAAGGAAACTTTACAAAAATAAAACGTAAGACAAAATCAAAAGGTTAATAAAGAAGTCAAAATAAAAATGGGGAGGATTTGGAATTAAAAAAGGAAAAAATCAAAAATTTACAAATATTCAAAAAAAATAGTCAAAGAAAGCTTTGTTAGATAAAACGGTCAAACAAAAACTTAGCTAAATACAGCAGTCTGAAAAGCAAAGGTAAAAGGTCTCCAAAGTCAGAAAAATGACTAACACTCAAAAAAGAGCGAATTTTGGAGTAACTTATTTTTTTAAATTTACAGGTTTAAAGGCACGGCAAAGATTCATAATTGAGTGTTTCCAAGGTTACAGAGAAATCTACTCATCTAGACAAGGGGTGGTAGCTTGTTCAATTTCAATTTTCGTTGTATCAGCTAATAGTTACATTCGAAAGGGGGGTTAGGATTAGGGATATATATATATATATATATATATATATATATGAAGAAATATAGTCTTAAAGTCTGTTATATTTATGGGATAAAGCGCTCAATATCAGAGATAGAGCGTGTGTAAATATAAAAGTGAACATAGAAGCCTGACGATTGCATCTGGCATGAAACACACTGTCGCCTCTAAGTGTTGACTTCTATGTTCACATTTATATATATATATATATATATATATATATATATATATATATATATATATATATATATATATATATATATATATATATATATATATAAATTAACTGATTTAAAATATGGGTTTTTTTCGCTACACAGTAATAACCATGTTTAAAAAATGAAAGCTAAAAGCTTCGAATTCAATTTTGTTATTAAATTAAAGACATTAGTTCCATTTCCTCGTCAAGCGAATTTTGGAGTAACTTATTTTTAAATTTACAGTTTTAAAGGCACGGCAAAGATTATTAATTGAGTGTTTCCAGAGATAGAGCGTGTGTAGATATAAAAGTGAACATAGAAGCCTGACGATTGCATCTAGCATGAAACAAACTGTCGCCTCTAAGTCTTGACTTCTATGTTCACTTTCATATATATATATATATATATTTATATATATATATATATATATATATATATATATATATATATATATATATGTGTGTGTGTGTGTGTGTGTGTGTGCGTGTAGGTGGTGTATTCTTGAAATTGTTGTTTTAATAATAAACGTAAATACACTTATTATCAGATAGTCGTTATTGAAACGAGTAATGAAATAAATTGATTTTTCTAATCAATTATGGATATGTATTGAAACAGACAGCCGAAATCGATCGATTTACTTACTCGAAACTGTTCAATCTGATTTCATCCTTTTCATCAATGAAGAAGTCCGTCATTCGATGAATATTTAAATCCGTCTGGTTGCATGTTTGTCCCTTGTCTGTCTGTCCACTTCTTTGTTTCATTATTTATTCAACGTAGCTAACAGTTGTCTCGAGGCCACACGTTTTTGAGAAGTCTATGAAAAGAGATCACATTACCCAGAAGAATTAGATTGGCGAAGTTAACTTGCTTATCCTTAAACGTATAAAAACTTCTGTAGTTCTCGCGTGCATATTTTAAGGCTGTATCGATTGTAGTATTGAATATATCAATGCACTATCATCTCTTGTAAAAACAACAAAATGGCTGAGTTCAAATCAAGTTCAGGTTCTTCTTTTGGTATTTCTACTATTACTTCAGTTGTATTGCTCACATGATTCTTGGTAGAAAATGGAAACAAAAAGGAAATTAATACTTAACATCAGGAAGAGACAGCTGGGGTTTCTCGCGCATATAATGAGAATGGAGGGCTTGGAAAATCTTATACACTCAGGAGAGATAAAGGGCAAGAGTAAGAGGAAGACACTACATAACATACCTAATGAGCTCAAGTAAATGGATGGAGGAATAGGGCCCATGAGAAGTAACAGAAGGACAAGGTTAATTAAGAGTTACAAGAGGCAGGAAGTTGTGGAGAGTCATGATCGCCTACGTACTGAAGGGACACTGCACACTAGGAAGAAGTGATTTGATGAATTATCGAATGCTTCACTGAATCTAATTTTAATGATATCTAAGACCACACCAATGCCGATAAACTTGCGAATTCTATACAGTCTGTCTCATGGTTTTATGGCACCAAGAATTTTGACGGTGACTATTGATTACCTGCTCGATTTGGTTTGGTTTGGTTTGATTTACGGCATATCAACATCAATGGTTTATTTAATGCCGACAAGATTTTTTTTTATTGCTGTTAATATTTTTTTCCAGAAATTCATTGATGGTAATATGTTTTTCTTCAAAAATATAATTTTGGTAATAATGAATTACTAGTACTTTTTCCTCAGAAAATTTATTCCTAGGATTCAAACCCATATTTACACTATATTTGGGGCTTAAATAGTTGAGACCCTAACATGTGCTACTAACCTGGGTCAGAGTGGACCTGGGAACACCAGCAAATAAGAGGTGGTTCCACGCCACTCAAAAACTCCTGATCAGAGGCTTTGCTGTCGGACGTAATTTAACGTCTTACCCAGAATTGGATGTAGTTTATCGTCATACCCAGGGCACTGCATACCTGCTCTCTTGAGAGCATGGCATACAGGTGAGATCATCCAAAACCTTGGAATCTTTAATCCATAAAAGATCTGTTAATAAATTTATCAATATTATATATATATATATATATATATATATATATATATATATATATATATATATATATATATATATATATATATATATATATATAACGTTACTTAAACAAGCACAGGTGTTTTATCCGAGGTATTAAACTTTGTAGAATTACAATTGTAGATTCTTTTGATGTCTGGAGATTTTCCAAGACGTTATACAGACATAACAAATTCGTGCTCCGTGACAGGGTAAAAATAGTCGCTTGCACTTGTCTTCTAACGTTGAATTAAAAACCAAGTTTTTCACAAATATTTTGCAACGAGTTTGAGATAATCTTTTATCTTTGTTTCTAATAATGATTTTAGTTTTTCTTAATACATTGCTTAAGTTCTGGAAAGCCTCTTTCGCATTTCCTATGCTTGTCTGTATCACATTTTCCGTCAGCTATTACTGCACTATCTAGATAAATGAATATCTCTACTTCATTTTGATATACTCAATATATAACTTGCATTTTGGGGTGTTTCTTTTGTAGTCATATATTGTAACTTCTTACAGTTAATACGATTTCTTTATATTTTTAACTCGCTTTAAAGCCACATTCCGCGCATATTTTTAAGCTCTCTCCCACGTAGTCTTAATTGTATCATCAGCCTAAAAACTAAACAAACCTTTGGTCCAACTTAGAAGATAGCAACGATAATTTTGAAGAAATAACGTTGAATTCTTCAGTTCATTCAATGGAACTTGAAAACCTCAATTTAACTCAGATTTGGATTCTAAATCCAATTCTGACCAAAAGACAGATTTCTGCCGAAATTCCTATTCAGCCCGAATATTGAATTCAAAGCACAAACACTGAGTTCTTCAAATCACAAACACTGCGGAACTTGAAAATATATCAATGCACTATCATCTACATAATATACATATATATATATATATAGCATGACTCTTCGGCAGAATTGGGTCACTGTCAGTCACTGTGTGTTTATCTAAATCTAAAAATAAACACGCTAAAAATTCACCTTCATCCCTGCCGTAAGCCGACGGCTTAGTGGTAGAAGTTCCGACTGACTCCAATTCAGTCGGGTTTCGATCCTAGCTAGAGGTGAACGGACCGTCTAGCCACACTGATGAGCTGCGAAACAGTCTGTCTGTGGATGACAAATTTATATATATATAAATATATGTATATATAAATAAAAAGGAAAGAACAGTAAGATATAAAATCCGGTGTTCTTATAGATATTTTTATTTTTACACAATAGTGCTCAATGTAAATTTAAATTTACAGAGCATTAATATTATAAATTAATAGATTTAAAATATGGTTTTACCGCTACACAGTGATAACCATGTTTCAGAAATGGAAGCTAAAGCCCCTGAATTTAATTTTGTTATTAAACCAAAGACATTAGTTCCATTTCCTCATCAAGCGAATTTTGGAGTAACTTACTTTTTAAAATTTACGGTTGTTAAGGGCACTGGGCTTTAGCTTCCATTTCTGAAACATGGTTATCACTGTGTAGCGGTAAAACCATATTTTAAATCTATTAATTTATAATATATATAAATATATATATATATATATATATATTACCCTAAATTTCATTATAATAAAGCACGCTGATACAAGCGGTGCCTGCCCATACAGTGGGACGTAGTTTCAGTCCCTGCCGGAGAACGCATTTTCATTGTCAGGATTTCTCGAGTGCACAAGTCGATCAACGTCCTACACTTTGTTTAATAAATAAAAATAGGGCGTGCATTACGAATACACATGTCTATTATAATACATAATAAAAATACCGCAGTTAAAATAAGTCTATAATCTAAATTAAATCTAAAATATAGATTAAAATTTTCAGACACACTGAGTTGTATATTAATATTTTTTTCTTTTATTATTTCAGTTCGTTTCCTCGATTAGTTTCAGCCAGCATGGCCATCATCAGGAGAAAAACTGCCTCTACTTGTTATTAGCAGGGAACTACATAATTGAATGTCTGTTTCTAAAGAAAAGGAAATTTATCTGTAGTTTTCATTCGTAATTATCGTTAATTTTGGTCAGTCCTTGTTTTGTTCAAACGGCTTCTTGTATTTAAGATAAAGGATGGGAGATTCTTGACTTTAAGAATTACCTGAGTAATTTTGATAGTATTAATGATTTCTAGGAATGGGATGTGTGTGTTGATTTTATGTTATCATTTAGTTCTTTGGGAGTGTGAATGACGTGTGTATGTGTATATATTAGTATGAATGTGTGTAAAAGTGTGAGACCTCAACACCTCTGCAAGCATGTCTGTCTTGTGTGGGTGAGAAATGTGGGTAGGGCTTGATTTATGGGGTTATATATTAATTCCATATTGTTAACTTTGTGGTTAAGGCCGTCTGGGCGAAGTGTTTTGAGGCACAAAATCTATTTGTCTTCATGTTCCTTTTACTATTTTTCTAGGGATATCTTTTCTGTAAATTCCTATTTATTCAATTATAGCAAACTTTACATGATTTTTTTAATTACACACACACAGACACACACACACACACAGACACACACACACGCACAGACACACGCGTATATATATATAGAGAGGGTGAGATAAAATAATAATAATAATGTTACAATTCTATGGGACTACACAATACACACTGACAGAACAATCAAAGCCAACCGCCCAGACATTGTTATTAAAGACCACAAACAAAATAAGTGCCTCCTTATTGATATGGCAGTCCCTGCAGACTGCAATGTATCTTTGAAGATATTCGAAAAACTGTCAAAATACAAGGACCTTGAAATAGAAATCTCAAAAATGTGGCACATGGGAACATCAACAATTCCTGTTGTAGTTGGAGCCCTTGGACTGGTTGGAAAAGATTCCAGTAGGCTGATTGAAGGGATCCCTGGAAGTCCATGCCTCCAAGTGATACAAAAAATTGTTCTGACAAGTACAGCCCACACTTTACGAAGGGTTTTATCTATGTAATAATTTATTTATTTATTTATTGATTGATTTTTTTTTTGCAGTGCAAAGTGTCATGATGCCATTTCTAACCTTAGGTCCGTGGGCGGGACCCGGAAAGAAATGTGTACACTCCAGATATCAAAGGAAATATGAATAATAATAATAATAATAATAATAATAATAATAATAATAATAATAATATAAATATAAGTAATTATACTCGTCTGGAAAGACCTTAGGTGTTTTGGGTTGTAAATGAACAAACCAACACCCAAGGAAAAATAAGGAATAAAAAAAGAAAGAACTAAGAACATGTAATTGAGGCGAAAACAATCGTCCAGAATCCAAGCTCAGAGTCCAAATAAAAAAAATCCTCCAACACGAGTAAAGTAAAAGTAACTAAGCAAACATAACTATGAAAAGAGCCAGGGTACGCCGGCTCTTTAGGTTCATAGTTATATATATATATATATATATATATATATATATATATATATATATATATATATATATATATAAATACTTGTATATATCCTATGAGCTTGGCTTTAAATATTTCTGTTGAACGCAGATATCGAATTTAATCGAACACTGACCTCTCACCTCCCCAACCACGTCCACTGTTCCTCTGACATCTAACTGCCTTAATGGATCCGATCACTCTAATGGATTTCATAGCTTGACTTGTTAGCGTCTATTTCCGATTCAGTGTTTTGTCTGAAGCGAATCTGAGGCCATTATGGCTGGAAGGACCTGTTAGCCTCTTCTTTTCCACCTCGACGCCGATAGAGATTAAAACGAAAAAATCAAAAAAATAAATAGAAACTGACCTCAAGGTAGTCTGCAAAGTTCTTCTGTGAATAAACATCTGTGGGTTCTTTGAGGTTATTTGATATATGACCTCAAACGATCAACGTTATGAGGAAAGATGTTAGAATGAAAACGGTGAGAATTTATTGAATATATATCATCATAATTTCTTCTTCAATTCTCAGACTTACATTCAACGATGTTTTAGACAAAAGTCCATGTTATAGGTTCGCTAAACAATGATACACATAAATACGTGCATATATATATATATATATATATATATATATATATATATATATATATATATATATATATATATATATATATATGCATATATATATATGCATATATTAGCTCCTGAAAAATTAATTTCGGTTGAGCCCTCTGGTTTAAGGTGTGAATTTGTAAACAGTGACTATTTAAGCTAATACTGCACGACTCTTCGACAGAATTGAGTCACTGTCAGTCACTGTGTGTTTATCTGAATCTAAAAATAAACACGCTAAAATTGACTCTCATCCCGTATCCTACGCTGACGGGTTAGTGGGAGAAGTTCGGACTGACGCAAATTCAGTCGGGTTGCGATCCTAGCTAGAAACAACCGGACGTCTAGCCACACTGATGAGCTGTGAATGACTATATATATATATATATATATTATAATTCTTTTAAAAAAATATGATTCCATGGCGACACAGAAATTACTATATTTCGAAATTGTCATCCGTATACAAGTTTCGTCCTCAAGCTTATAAACAAAAAATAATTATAATTTATGCTATACTTCTGTATCGAGCACTGTTTTAAAAAAAATAAAAACAAAAATATTAAAGAGTTTAGGATCATCAATTTAAAAGTTCTTTCCTATTATATCAATACACAGGCACACACACACACACACACACACATATATATATATTTATATATTATTATTATTATTATAAAAGATTATACATTATTATATATTATTACATCACTACACAAAGGCTTTAATGATTTCAGTACTGTGATTGTACTATGTAAATAGTCTATGGTAAATAACTTGTGATGAAAAAGATTTATTAGGGAAATTTTAATATATATATATATATATTAGGGAAATGTGTACATACATATATATATATACCAACACACTGTCGCCTCTAAGTCTTGACTTCTATGTTCACTTTCATATATATATATATATATATATATATATATATATATATATATATATATATATATAACGCTCGAAGTAATAAAACATTTGGACAGTTTTTGTTTTATATATATATAAAACGCTCGAAGTAATATAACATTTTGACAGTTTTTGTATAATTTTGTGCATGTCACTGAGTCTAACCAACGCCTTTATCCACAGTGCCATGTCTCCTTGAGGACATCTGTGAATTTCCCGCTCTCAGCAAACATTTTTACCAGTGCTCATATTGCAATTTTTGCTGTTATCTCTATCTTTTTACCAGAGCTCAAATTGCAATTCTTGATATTATCGCTTTTCTCTGGCACTCCTTATTACTGGTTCCCATATTGTATTTATTTCTATGCTTGGTCGGCTCAGGAGAGTGTGAATTCAATACCCGGTTAAGGCAGTGGAGAACTTGGAGAGGGGAATTAACAGAAGATAACTGATAACTGACATCCATTAAACATGGCACGTGGAAATAGAAGAATCTACTCTAGTGAGCAAAATAAAGGGTTTGGTTCGACATTCCAACTACCTAAAGAACGCCGGAATGTACAACGGCAGAAACGTTGTAATAAATATGGCGACAAAGATGAGGACAATAGTCCGAATAATGTAAATAATGTACATAATACCTCATCTCAAAAATATACACAGAATCTGAAGGGCCGAAACGTTATGATAAATATGGCGACAAAGTTGAGGACAATAGTCCGGACAATGTAAATAGTGTACATAATACCTCATCTCAGAAATATAAACAGACAATGAATGTACGAAACGTTGTAATAAATATGGTGACAAAAATGAGGACAATATCCGGACAATGTAAATAGTGTACATAATACCTCATCTCAGAAATATAGACAGATACTGAAGGGATGAAACGTTGTAATAAATATGGCGACAAAGATGAGTACAATAGTTCGAATAATGTAAATAATGTACATAATACCTCATCTCAGAAATATAGACAGGTACTGAAAGGCCGAAACGTTGTGATAAATATGGCAACAAAGATGAGGACAATAGTCCGAATAATGTAAATAGTGTAATTTTCCATACTGTTAGCTATTGCGTCTAATACACTGTAGTCTTGTGAAGAGGAAGATCAAAGGAAAAAAGAGATAGCCGGCAGTGTTTAGCAGTGAAAGACGCGAGCATATGAAAGAAAAATCAGCGACTTCGTGAAGCAATTCCCTGGCCATTCTTTTGTTTACTCGTTCTCTCGTAATTGTCGTAATTTTTCCAATTGTAAATCTTTCTTACAATATGACAATTTTGTAACGAACACGTAAAATAACACTCGCACTAATAGTACTTGCTTGATAATACTCTCCCGGAAAGTAACTCCCGAATAGAGAAATAGTATAGTGAATAGAGAATAGCGATCTATATAGTAATAGAGGATAGACTAGAAATAGTGATCAATTTGACGTCACACTACCTCCCATATATGCGTTTCCTCTATGGTCACGTGATCAACTTGTAACAATCTGGATATATCAAAAGATACGAAATACACAGTGTCATTGTGGGTTGTAATTCGCACATAAATAGCGTAAATTGGAACGAGTTTGGCTCACAATAATCCAAATAAAAATCTAAAACAGGATCAAGAACCGCAAGAAGCCTCTTAGCCAATCTATGTTAGGTAGAACCCACCATATATACAAAATAGGTCTTAATCACCATTTCTAGTCTATCCTCTATTACTATACAGATCGCTATTCTCTATGCACTATACTATTTCTCTTTTCAGTGGTTACTTTCCGAGAGAGTATTATCAAGCAAGTACTATTACTGCGAGTGTTATTCGAAGGCGTCTGACATTAGTATTGTTCAACGGTGTTACTATAGTTGTATCTGCTATTACAAAATCTCTACTACAACGAGCATTACGAAAGTGACAACGAGTATTCGTTGACATCACAAAAGTGGCAACGTGTGTTCGTTGACATCACAAAAGCTAACAGATCTGTCTCCTTCAGCTCTAACAATTGCATGTACCGACAGATCGATGGAGTCACAATGGGTAATCCTTTGGGACCTATTATGGCTAACGTTGATGATAGGTTTACATCATTTTCTTCGCGGATTGAAGTGAAAATTTTTATCAATACGTAAATAATCTCCAACACACTTTGAAATTTTCTATGGAGATGGAAAAGAAGGATTAGTTACCTTTCCTGGATTTGCTGTTGGAGAAAACTCCGTCATGATTTCTCACTAGTGTTTACAGGAAGGTCACCTTTCCGGGATTATACCTGATTTAGGATTCTTTCGTAGCAAAGACCGGGAAAGTCAATCTCGTTGAAATTTTCTCTGATCGCTCTATCATAAGTTAGGAGTGCATGCTTGATACCGAGCTCAGGCAAATTAAACAGCTGTTTCTTGCGAATGGTTGTATGATTAAAAGTACCATATGACTTAAAAATAGCTAAGTTTAATGCAGTTAAAGTGTTTTGTTCATCGAAGTGTCTTCTATATATCCGACTACCTTGGGTTGGTCTCAGTAGTCAGGTACACGCCGATAAAATATCTTCAGTTAGGCAGTGTTTTAATGAGTGTAGCAGTCCGTTTTTGGCTTCTGTCCGTAAGAATGTCTTACCTAGCTATCTGCAGAGTTTAGTCGTTTATAAATATAAATGTCACTATGTAGGTAAGAATACCCAGCGATTGGAGGTTAGAATCATCGCTAAGCATGTCCCTGGTCAAATACGGAGACGTGTGCCGTAACATAAAAAATAGCTAAATATTCTTCTCTTGATGATAGATTTTTTTTTACTCCTGTGGCAGTGTAGACTTCAGGGGTTACTGGCCCTCGTTCGATGGCGTTCCTTCGGAGGATTGGCGCGATTGCGTCTCGATTAAGGAACGAGCCTCGCGAAACGGAGTGGCTCTTGCAGCGTGTCTCACTGGCGACGGTTCGAGGTAATGCTTTCTCCATCATAGCGGCTGGCAAAAAATAGAAAAAATTGTTTATAGTTACGTTGTTCTGGAATTGGCATCAATGGTCGACTGAACTTGAATGACTTATTTGTTATTATTAGTTACTTTGTTCAATAAATGATTATTTTTTTTTATGTTTAAAAAAATATTAAATTAAATAAACCATCTTTTTAATTGCATTCTTAATACGAATAATTGAAATGTATGCGTTCTCAACTCCAGGAAAGATGACGCATTTTGACAAAGCTACAAAACGTTAACGGATTAACTGAAAAATCTAAATATTCCTAAAGGATTTCTTCTTATAATTTGTGCCTGTTAGTATCATTGTATAATACACGTTTATCTATCTACCTGGTAATTTAATTATGACCAAAGAAATGTAAGAGACTTACAAAGTGATTAGCCTTTTTGTAATTTTTAAAATTTTTACGGTTATCGTTTTTTAAATACAGTAAAAAAAATGACATGTTTTGCTAGTGGTGGTTCATACTTAGAATTCTGGTTTGAATAGATTTTCCATTCATTGTATCTTATGAGACAAGTCAATTTTATCTGGAATTATTATTTCCATCATAGCGGCTGGCAGAGGATAGAAAAACAAATTGTTTATAGTTCCGTTGTTCTGGAATTGTCATCATTGGCCGACTGAACTTGCTTTGTTTCAATTATTGTTTCCCTTAGATTGAACTTACCATTTTTTTTATGCTAAAAAATAACTGGTTGCTTGTAACATTTTAGGCCTTTATTGAATTCAGACGGTGGGAGGAGTGCCTCCTCTAGTGATTTCTTCTCTGTTCTTCACAAGGCACGGACGAGACTCCACCTTAACATCTTGGAGGCAGTTGTTATTAATAAACAACGTCGGACCCTGGCAAACAGAGAGGATTAAAGCACAAACTTACCCATTTGGTGAATCGAGGCCAAATTGAGGGAAAATATTTAAGGGCTTTTTCTCACTTCCCACTTCTCTTTTGTACTATTTTAAAATTCGGTTGTTGGAATTATTTTCTTTTCGGCAATTAAGTTTTATACGGACGATATAAATTTCTAAAGAGGAGTCTGTCAAAAGGTACCTAAAGTTGTTGTTTTATTCGGTGTAATAAAATGGTATCTATTTTTAGAAATAAACTATGATCCTTGCTTTAAAATTATCTCATCTTGGAATGCCTGCAGAAACTTGTTTAAATATAAATATATAATATAAGCTATTCCATCTACGTATATGTATAGCACTCGGAATCTGATAAGATACAGAGAGATTTATAAATCTGGAAAAATTATGATACATACATACATACATACATACATATATATATATATATATATATATATATATATATATATATATATATATATATATATAATTGATAATATTAGTGGTAAATATACACATACATATGCAATCATATATCTAAAATATCTAAATATATATAAATACATATATACACATACAT
>OZ038518.1:60397079-60459579 GCA_964036315.1 Acanthosepion esculentum | reverse complement strand
GATAGATAGATAGATAGATAGATACTGAGTGGACAGACCCAGATAGATAGATAGATAGATAGATAGATAGATAGATAGATAGATAGATAGATAGATAGATAGATAGATACTGAGTGGACAGGCCCAGATAGATAGATAGATAGATAGATAGATAGATAGATAGATAGATAGATAGATAGATAGATAGATAGATAGATAGATACTGAGTGGACAGGCCCAGATAGATAGATAGATAGATAGATAGATAGATAGATAGATAGATAGATAGATAGATAGATAGATACTGAGTGGACAGGCCCAGATAGATAGATAGATAGATAGATAGATAGATAGATAGATAGATAGATAGATAGATAGATAGATAGATAGATAGATACTGAGTGGACAGGCCCAGATAGATAGATAGATAGATAGATAGATAGATAGATAGATAGATAGATAGATAGATAGATAGATAGATACTGAGTGGACAGACCCAGATAGATAGATAGATAGATAGATAGATAGATAGATAGATAGATAGATAGATAGATAGATAGATAGATACTGAGTGGACAGGCCCAGATAGATAGATAGATAGATAGATAGATAGATAGATAGATAGATAGATAGATAGATAGATAGATACTGAGTGGACAGACCCAGATAGATAGATAGATAGATAGATAGATAGATAGATAGATAGATATGTAAAACCTGAGAGTTACTTTTGAAATATTTACTGAAGTATTAGTAAAAAAAAGTTACACAGCCTATTTTATTAAGGAATTTATTCATTATGGCAATTGATTTCACTGACAGCGATGAGAAATACAGGTATGATAATAAATGTAAACATTAAAAGATCGATGGGTTGATTCAAAGCGTTATAGAAACACAAACTTACACCTATGAACACCCTGAGATAAGGTGTTTTAAACAGTTTCTATCGAAAAAAAAAAACAAAAACGTATTTACTAATCGATAGATGTGAAAGTTGATCACTAAATATGATTTCCCCGGTGAGCTGGGGGGGATTCGATTTGTATTGTTCTGTTTCAATAACACGGGTCTCTGATTAACTTTGCTAATGTGAGCGTCGACGGACGCCCGAGGTTAGATAAAAGAAGTGTTGGTTGGGTGTGGTTGTAGAGGAATCCCGAGTGGATACGCCTAGAGAAGAAAAGAAAAATTAAAACGAAACCACTAAGAGGATGATGAAATGCGACACACGGTTGACCTTTGATATATTTTTTTATTTTTATTTTGTGATTTTCATATTTATTTACTAACTTAACCCCTGAAAGGAGAAACTGTATTCACAACCCTGACGCATTTGCACTAGCAAATACAATGAGAAACATTTTGCTGAAATACTGTCACCACTGACAATGGATATATCAGTCACTTCTCTCTCTAGTTCTCTGTTCAAGTAAAAAAGATGTTGCTGATAATACTTTGTCTAATTCTACATCTGGAAGGTACGCCATTACCAGTTACTTCTCTGTCTGTTCATTATCAGTTGTTTTCGTCAATTGCAATGTTTAATTCAGCGGTTCCCATATTTTCTTTTTTTTTCTACGGCCCACATTTTATGTGATAAAAAATACATTTAAAAAATAATTAAAAAAAAAAAATTCAGAGAGATTTAAGGGGAGATAACCGCGTTTCGAAGTCAGAACATTATCATTGATAACTCTCTCCTCCAATTTGCAAGGGAATTAGCTGTACAGGAGACATGCGCGCCAAAAGGCTGCATAAAATCAAAATATGGAACGCTCATATAAGAGTAGGAAAACATTCTTCAGTGCTGGAACGAATATACTGTAGAACTCTTACCCGACGAAAGAGAACAACCAGAAATACACAGAACTAACGACAGGCCTGAAATTCTAAAAACCAAAGTGGAAGCTGCACTGGCGATATTGAACAGAAACAAGGCGGCAGGGCCAGACGGAATTGTAACAGAAATGCTGACAGCCTTAGATGAACATGTGAGCAAAGATGAGGTTTTGGAGAAGATGCAAACAAGGACGAAGCTTATGCTTAACATCAGGATGAGGCAGCTGAAATTTCCGGGACACTTAATGAGAAAGGCGGGCATGGAGAATCTGATACTCACAGATCGTATAGAGGGAAAGAAAGACAAGGGAATGCAACGCGTGACATACATAGCGGGCTTAAGCAAGTTACTGACAGAACAGGGTCTGGAAGAAGTAGCAAAAGAACAAACATATTTGAGAGATACACGGGATAGGGGGAAGTGGAGAGCCATATTGGACGAAAGAGAACAACCAGAAATACACAGAACTACAGACAGGCTTGAAATTCTAAAAACCAATGTAGTAGTAGCACTGGCGATATTGAACAGAAACAAGGCGGCAGGGCCAGACGGAACTGTAACAAAAATCCTGACAGCCTTAGATGATTTTGGCAGAGACAAGATTTTAGAAATAATAAATGAAATCTACAACAGTGGTGATATACCGGAATATCTCAGCAGATTTATTTACCAAGCATCACCCAAGAAACTTGGCTCAAACGAACTCCACCGAACAATGACACTAATCAACCACGTAACAAAACTCATCATCCCTATTATGATGAATAGAACGCGCAGCAGAATCAGGCCAGAGTTAAGAAAAGAATAATTAATTTAAAGACGCCGGAACAATGAATAAGATATTCATGTTCAGAATGTTATCCGAAAGAAATTGAACAGAAACAAGGCAGCTGGGCCAGACGGAATTGTAACGGAAATGCTGACAGCCTAAGATGACTTTGGCATAGACATGATCACCGAAATAACAAATGAAACCTACAACAGCGCGGATATACCGGAAGACCTTAGCCGATCTATCTTCATAGCTATGCCTAAGAAACCAGACGCAAAAGAATGCAAACTCCACCGACAAGTCTAATGAGCCACGTGACAAAACTAATCATCCGTATTCTGTTGAATAGAGCGAGTCGAAGAATCAGGCCAGAGATAGGACAAGAACAGTACGGGTTCGTTAAAGATACAGGAAAAAGGAACGCGATATTCATGCTCAGAATGTTATCAGAAAGAGCGATACAAATGCAGAAGGACGTGTATCTATGTTTCATAGACTACGCAATGTAGTTCGACAAAGTACGCCACAAAGATCTATTAAAGCTGCTAAGAAACCTTGATATATTAGGAAAATATATTAGAATAATCAAGAACCTGTACTGGCAGCAAACGGCCTGCATGCGGGTAGAGAATGAGTTCAGCGGATATACAAAAATAGATAGGAGCATAAGGCAAGGATGCGTCTTCTCGCCGGACCTATTCAACCTATACAGCGAGGCAATTTTGGGAGAACTGGAAATCCTGTCGGGATTCATCATTGGCTGCCATAATTGTAACAATATAAGATACGCGGATGACACAGTTCTGATAGCAGACACGGAAAAAAATTACAAAGGTCCTACAGAAGGTAGCAAAGGAGAGCAAGAAGAAGGGCCTAAGGATAATCTACAAGACGATAGAATACATGGTCCTCAGTAAAAAGGTGAGCCCGAAATTCGATTTACGGGTCGCGGACACTAAAGTCAAGTAGGTGAAGAAATTTAAATATATGGGAAATTTTCTCTCAGAGGACGGTAAATGCGACGCTGAAATAGACAGACGTATTGTGTTGGCTAAAGAGGCATTAAAACTTTTACGAGACAGGAGGATCTCGGTGGTAAATAAGAAAAGTGTGTACGGTTCTACAGAAGGATGCTAAGGATATCATGGACCGAACATTTGAGCAATGATGAGGTTTCGGAGAAGATGCAAACAAGGAGGAAGCTTATGCTTAACATGAGGCAGCTGAAATTTCCAGGACATTTAATAAGAAAAGCGGGCTTAGAGAAAATGATACTCACAGGGAGTATAGAGAGAAAGAAAGACAAGGGAAAGCAACGCGGGACATACATAGCTGGCTTAAGAAAGTTGATGACAGAACTCTCCGATAAGTAGCAAAGGGACAAAAATATTTGAGAGCTAAAAGGGATAAGGAGAAGTGAAGAGCCAGGTTCACCTGCGTCCTGAAGGGACACGGAAAATAAAAGCTACCATATTTTTAATTAAAAAAATATCACAATGATAAAATCGGTCAATAATTATTTTTAACTATTTATACCGGGACTCATGCATGCATTTGCAAGTAATCCATAACAATATTTAACTTTTTAAAATCATTATTTAATTTTTGGCATAGGAATTTTTAAAAATCTGTCATCGTCTTTCAATCATTCCGCCTCACCTGCTATCCTCTTCCGCCTCTCCTGATATCCTTTTCCGCATCACCTGCTACCCTCTTCCGCCTCACCTGCTCTTCTCTTCCGCCTCACCGGCTACCTCTTCCGCCTCACCGGCTTTCCTCTTCAGCCACACCTGCTATCCTCTTCCGCCTCACCGGCTATCCTCTTTCGCCTCACCGGCTATCCGCTTCCGCCTCTCCTGCTATTCTCTTCCGCCTCACCTGCTACCCTCTTCCGCATCACCTGCTCTGATCTTCCGCCTCACCTGCTATCCTCTTCCGCCTGACCGGCTATCCTCTTCCACCTCACCGGCTATCCTCATCCGCCTCACCGGCTATCCTCTTCCGCCTCTCCTGCTATTCTCTTCCGCGTCACCTGCTACCCTCTTCCACATCACCTGCTCTGATCTTCCGCCTCTCCTGCTATTCTCTTCCGCCTCACCGGCTATCCTCTTCCGCCTCACCTGCTCTTCTCTTCCGCCTCACCTGCTACACTCTTCCGCCTCACCTGCTCTTCTCTTCCGCATCACCGGTTATCCTCTTCCGCCTCACCGGCTATCCTCTTCCGCCTCCCCTGCTATTCTCTTCCGCGTCACCTGCTACACTCTTCCGCATCACTTGCTCTGATCTTCCGCCTCACCGGCTATCGTCTTCAGCATCACCTGCTATCCTCTTCCGCCTCACCGGATATCCTCTTCCGCCTCACCTGCTCTTCTCTTCCGCTTCACCTGCTACCATCTTCCGCCTCACCTGCTCTTCTCTTCCGCCTCACCGGCTATCCACTTCCGCCTCACCGGCTATCCTCTTCCGCCTCTCCTGCTATTCTCTTGCGTCACCTGCTACCCTCTTCCGCATCACCTGCTCCGATCTTCCGCCTCACCGGCTATCCTCTTCAGCCTCACCTGCTATCCTCTTCCGCCTCACCTGCTCTCTTCTTCCGCTGCACAATTGAGGCGCGCCTCACCGTTTGACAACCACTGCATCAAAGCCCCGATTTCAGATTCTAGAACCGAAATCCAGTTTCCTATGTCTACAGTTTGTTTGTTTTTTTGTCAGAGCCACAATTTGGGAATTAAAATTTACTCGCGCTTCAGCAAATTTTAGGTGGTAAAAGTTGTATTTAAAAGTTTAAAAAAACACACAGATATATTTTAAGGGAGATAACCGCATATTCAATGTCAGAACGTTATCATTGATAACTCTCTCCACCAATTTGCGGAGCCTAGTCACTTTATCCTTAATACTTGATATAATTTAAGTATATCACAATAACAGAGATCTGCCGTTACCAATTCTGTCACAAGAGACCCTCATGATAAAACCAAACCCATTTACCTTCTTAAGTGATGCAAATCTCTCCCCACAAACAGGTATATGCATGACTACGTTAATTTTGTATTCTTTAGAGAAAACACTCAAGGATGTCTGTACTAAAAATACTGCACATTGAGAAAATAGTCTGAGTCGAACGTCTTCCTTAAAAATATTTATTGAGGAATAATGGGTGATTCGGCTCCGTAGAAGAGGAAAGGCACCTCCTACTTTTAAGGGTCTGAAGTGGTGCAACTAAAAAATATCATGTGGTCATTTACCAGGTAAATCATTATGGAGCTTGTTTGTATGATATGTAGGGTGTTTCGCAGTTGTTCAAACAAAACATCGGCCTCTCAGATGTCGAGAGCTCGAGGAGCGTGATTACCTTGATGAGGAGGAATGAGGCTTCCGGCATGATGGTACTCCTCCACATAGTGCTAATCTTACCATGGCATGGCTCCGTGAAAGTTTAATTGGAATGGCACCTCATTTGCCTGGGCTGAAACCTGAGATTTCTTCCTGTTATTTTTCCTCGATGACAATTTATACCAGTGCAAACCTTGCACCCTTGCTGCATTGAAGGCAGCCATCACTGAGAAGATTCGGGAGAATACTCAAGACGAATGTGCATGCGTTATCAAAAGCTTTGCATTCAACAATGCCTTCAACTGAACGGCAGACATCTTGAGAATGTACTCTAGGGCTCCTTTTGACATTTTTTCGCTTTGAGACTAAATGGTTACAGATCCTAAAATGTTATGTTTTTACCTTTCAATAAATGTAATTTCCATTACAATTTGTTGTCCTTGATTTGTGCCCAATTATTTTGAGTCAAATATTGTGAAACACCTTATAGAGAAAATATAAAATTTATTTTCGTATATTTTTATTTGACAATCATTAATTTAGATGACAAATCCTAATATTTTGTTGACATTGCCACGTTATGTTAATTTAAACTTATAAAGCAACGACGTTTTGTAGAGTCTACACGAAACCTCAATATATATGTATAATGACATGAATAACAACTTGTGCAATTGTAGAAATCCAAATAATTGTCCACTACAGAATAATTGTTTGACTAGTTCTGTAGTTTACCTTAGTACAATCTCTACACTAGAAAAAACAAATATCAATAAATTTAACATTGGCAGCACCATGAGTTCATTCAACGAAAGTTGGCAAGGACATATGCAATCTTTTAATAGCAGTAATTATAAGTACAAGACTTGATTATCCAAGAATATTTGGTTTTGGAGCCTAAAAGAAAAGAATAAAACACCTACTTTTAAATTAACCAAGAGAGCCCGAACAGGTAACTCCCTATATGTCCCTTGTTATCAATGCCTTAACGAAAAAGTTGAAATAATTGGAGTTAAAAATAAGAACCATCTCTTAAATCAAAGAAATGAACTAACTGTTATCTGTAAACACCGCTATAAATTTAACTTACTATAGGCGTTGTAATACTTTCAACGATAATGATATGTTTAATAACACTTTCAAACTTGAATATTTCTTTGTTGGTGTATCGGCGTGTCTTTGTCAATGTATGCGTGTGTATGTACGTGTCTTTATCGGTGTCTGTGTGTAAGGTCACTTGTGTATACATTTCATTGTGTATGAAAGTTGTTGTTTTGGGGGGGTTAAGAGTCGTGGAGATATTTCCTGTCTCGTCGCTTTTTTGTGTGTGTGTATATATCCAAATACGTCTACGTGTTTATATATTATAATCGGCTTGTGTATGTATTGTCATTTGAAAGATGTCATCCTCCCCTGCCTCTGTTTATGCTTCAAATGTATCTATGTTGTCATGAAGTTCAGAGCAACATTTGATCTTAATGTTTATTCCGACTTAATTTCAATAAAAAGAAAATAAATAGAATAACATATGTATTTTTCTTTCTTCCTCAGTAATTTTAGAATTTTAAACTTAATATGGATTAAATTTAAATTTTAAAATGGATAATCTTCAATTTTTAGTTTCAAAGTTTATCGTATAATTTAATATTTATTATTTAGAATAAATTCCATTTTAGTCTAACCCCAACATTAAAGCATTAAATAATTATTATAACGTTAGTTCGTTGTCAAGATTTTTAAATTCTCGTAAACTATATAATTTCATTGATCATTCCACCTTATGTAACAGCGTTTCCATTAGCGAGGGATGTTTGATTGATTTGAACCTTTTAAAACCCTTTATTCTACATTCAACATCATCACTTGATAAGACACCAGAAGTGTTGAAACAAAATGGCTTAAAGCACGTAACGCGTTTCTTGGTCGATAAAAGATTTGTGATTATAAATAGATCCATTTATGACAAGTGTAATTGATTGGATCGATGTCTAGATCATGACAAAACAAACACTTTCCAAAATCAACAGAAGATTATAGCGACTGTCTTGTAGTCAGTCATTGGCTTTATCCATCACAGCTATGCCGAAATCTAACTAGAAATTCACGGAAGATGCTTACTGCCAGCAACTGGATGATATATTCAGTTCACCAGAATGCCGTCGCCACTTTTAACTCGATGACAGTCTAGATGTTTTGGGTTCTTACTTTAACTAATTTAAAAACTATTTATACAGGGAGAGTTGGAAAATTGTCACCTGAACGATGCAAAAATGAAAATGAAACTGACGTCTCTTTTAACAGATATATTTGCCAAAATTACACGAAAATATCTTTAAATACTAAATTTATTCAAAGAAAAATCGCAGTTGGCTTCAACCACGGCCTACAAACGACTTCGGAATCTGCTGCAACTCTTCTGGGAGGTCTCCTTGTTCAAGTTGGTGAATGCTGCCATAATCATTGCCTTCATTTCATTGTTGCTGTTACAAGGAGTTTTGTTGGTCTCTCGTTCAACTGCGCACCGAACATCAAGGAGTTTGCAGTCTGGAGAGTTAGACGGGTGTGTAGGGGGTCATGTGGTCGTAGAAATTGTCTGCCAGCCATTACTGGGTCCCCTTGTTTGGCATGATGCAGTGTCTTGTTTTCAGTTATAGGGTCTTCTAGCAGCCACTATCTTGACCTATGGCAGAATTACTTCCTCCAGACACTTGATATAGGCCTCCGTGTTGTGTGTGAGATATGTGGGTCCTTAACAGAGGTATAACGTCGGCATCACTAGTGATCACTCCAAACAGCTTCGTAATCACCATTAGACTCGTCCAACTCCGAATCCTCTGCACTGTTCTCAAATAGACATCTAAACACTCGCGTATTTGTATTGGAGCTTCTAGCGTGAATGTGAAGCAATACAGTATAACGTTTCCATATTTCCAGCGGAGTGAATTGCGTTACAGTGGTCTTTTTCTCAAAGACGGTGCCCATCTGACCCTATTATACTCTACGATCGGCAAAATATAAAACGAAGATCGCGCATGCTCGAAATTAAGAAGATAATATGATAATATTTTAACCATTGCACCCTGTAGTAAAATTGTTCAGTATAATACCTCATTCTAGTAAATGAAGGTCTTATTTGATGACATAATTATTTTGTAATATTGTCCTTTGTCCCCACGAGTCTTGTCTTGTCCAAGTGCAATTTGTAAAGCTTTAATAAATTACGAATTTTATTGTCTTGTGTTATAAGTGTTTTCCTGATAACCGTAATGAAATTCCAACGCTACGATTTTGAACCTGAATGTAATCTTCAAAACTCGTATCCACAAAAAAACGTTAAAGATTTGAAAAAATAATTTGTGTCCTCATTTATCATATGAAACACCAACTTTCAAACTGGGTTTAATACTTCGTATCCAAAAATCGACCTGTCCCAAACACGATTAGAGAAGGCAAGAAGAAATGAAAGACCATGCGATTATATGCTAAGAACTTGTATTAAGCTCAATGCAAACGAAAAGGACGCTTATACTTTGAAACAGAGAGGGACTGTAGAAATTTCCAAAGGACATAATGAAAGAAAGGCGGTTCGGATAATATGACACTCAAATCGCTTATTGAAACCAAAATGAACAGAGGAAAGAAGCCATTAATCTAATGAGCTTATAAATATGTTTGGCAAAAGAAAACGTAAAAGCGATAACAAAAAGATGGATGTTTCTAAGAGCTACAAAGGATAGGAAGACATGGAGAGCCATGAACGATCCCTCCTGAAGAGACGCTGCTCATTGAAAAAGAAAATATTTTAACCCAAACTTTGTCGGCAAAGTGTCAGCCTTGGATTTTTTTTTTTGCGTTCTCATGCTATTTTTTACTCTCCAACAAATTCGGTTTTGTAACTTTCTGCTTGAAGAAACTAAATCTTTTTGACGGCAGAGAAAATGATTTGCCAAATAGGCAGCAGATTTTATTTTTTTCCGGTTTCATTATTAACACGACACAAGTTGGTTATTTCGCAAACATTTCTCTGAAAAGAAACAGCACTTATTAAATAAATATTTTCAATATTTTCATTTCTCTGTAATAATTACAGATCGAGTAACATAATTTACTAAAATCAAAAATAGAATTTCATTAAAAATGTGTTTATTCGGAAAAAGCATAGCAAATGATTTTACTGTGAAAACGCGCGTTAAATAATATTCAGTATAAAAATGCATCGTCAGTGACATTGCATTAAAATACGTTGTAAATTATTTTATAAACATGCATTACAAAATACAGTCCTGTTCTGTAAAAGTGACTCACCTGATTTTTTTTACTAAATGTTCTCTTCTAATTGGCTTTATTCATTATTTCACTAATTTAATATTAGAATTAAATAAAAACGGTGTTTTGAGATTTAATCTAATGTTAAACGTAGACATTTAAAAGTAAAAAAAAATGAAAACTATTTGTGGGCACCAGTAAACCGGCAACACAATTTAGAATTGCTGATGCTTTAATTTTTAATTTCTTTTTTTTTTTAAAACTAGTGAATTACAAAATATTTAAAATGTTCTTGCGTGTTTTTGCTTTTTAATTATTATTGACCGACCAAAAATTGAAATTTCTTTAATTTGAATTGGGTATCTCTCCGTAAAATAAATTTTTTTATTCGAATTTCTAAGGCGACTGTATTTTTCAATGGGAAATGTGAAACAATAATTAAAGGGAACTAATGGTAGTCAGACAAATAAGCGTCAAAAAGTGTAACGGGTTGCAAAAAAAAAAAAAAATTACAAAAAAAAACAAACAAACAAAAAATACAAAAGAATAAAACAAAAACAAAAAAATTATTTTCATCCGAGCATTCTAGTCTCCTCTTCGTTGTTTTCATTTTCAAATTTAATGTCTTTCCTGTTTGACGTGGAGGCGTAACGAAAACTCTGACGCACGTGCACAGGGTTTGCGTAGGGGTCTCGTAATCTATTCTACGGTATTTGGGACGTCTAATGCAGTGAAGCTGCGGCTGGACTAATGGAAGCGTCTCAGGTAGGATCAATTGAATGAACTCGTCGGTTTCAGGTAAATTTTGAACTGAGAGTTGCCTATCGATTTTTCAGTAATTAATGTTCTTATTGGTTTTGAATTTAAAATTGGCATTCACATTGGTTTTAAATCTTAAAGAGTTTTTTTTCTTTTTCATTCGGTTTGAATTTTAAAATATCCTTCGCGTTGTCTTGAGTTTAAAATCGTCTTTTCCATTGGTTTTAAATTTAAAATTGCCATTCACATTGGTTTTAAATCTAAAAGAGTTGTTTTTTTTCATTCGGTTTGAATTTTAAAATATCCTTCGCGTTGTCTTGAGTTTAAAATCGTCTTTTTCATTGGTTTTGAATTTAAAATTGTCATTCACATTGGTTTTAAATCTAAAAGAGTTTTTTTTTTCATTCGGTTTGAATTTAAAGATATCCTTCGCGTTGTCTTGAGTTTAAAATCGTATTTTTCATTGTTTTTGAATTTAAAATTGTCATTCACATTGGTTTTAAATCTAAAAGAGTTGTTCTTTTCATTCGGTTTGAATTTTAAAATATCCTTCGCGTTGTCTTGAGTTTAAAATCGTCTTTTTCATTGGTTTTGATTTTAAAATTGTCATTCTCATTGGTTTTAAATCTAAAAGAGTTTTTTTCTTTTTCATTGGGTTTGAATTTAAAAATATCCTTCGCATTGTTTTGAGTTTAAAATCGTCTTTTTCGTTGGTTTTGAATTTAAAATTGTCCTTCGTATTGATTTTGGACTGAATTCTTTTTTCCATTGTTTTGGAACATCGAATTGTCTGTCTCATACAAAATTGCCATTTCCATTGGTTTATAATGTATAATTGACATTTTCATTGGTTATTAATTTAGCGTTTTCATTCCAATTGATTGTCTATTTAAAATTCAATTTCTCATTGGTTATTAATTATTAATTGACATTCCCATTTATTATTAATTTAGCATTGACATTGATATTGGTTTTGTATTTCAAATTGACCATCTCATTGGTTATTAATTTATCATAGGCATTCCCATTGTTTTTTCTTTATTTAAAATTGACCTTCTCGTCGATTTTCAACTTAGAATTATTCTCCGCATTTAATCTAAAATTGTTCTTCCAATCATTGAAAAATATTTCCTCGCCATTTTGTTTTTAATTCAGAATTGTACTTCTCATTTTTTTTTGTTTTCTACGGTTGATCAATCTTACCCAGCTTATTTAAAACTAGAAAATATTTATAGATTGTAAGATTTTTTTTAGATATTAAGGGTTTAGTGATGCAAGTCGAAGGGTGTAGACGAGGTGAATTTATACAATTCCCATGGGTATTCTCATTTAAGCGAATATAAAGGACCCAAGCGAATATAGAACTCAACTCTCCGATTAAAGATCTCGATCTATTATTGTTGAGTCTTGACTCATTATTGAATCTTGCTTATTGCATGGAATAATAATGCAACACAAAATGTACTTAGAACAAGAATGTATTATAACAAGAAAGTGTACACAATAAGTACATATAGTATTTCTGTATATTTCTGGGAAGACGTTCCTGGAGAATGTGTTGACTAGTCGCAGTCGATCAGAGTCTCTAGTTGGATCTCGTGATTCCTCCTCCTCGTCTTCCGGTACCAACCATTATTTATATAGTTGGTAGTCACCTATGCAGATTAGGTGGATCCTACCACAACACCCCCTCCCAAGCCTTGGAATACTTTTGGATTTCAAACTGGCTTCTATATGGGATGATGATCATTGTTATTTCTTTGTAGATCCCCTTTGCATAGTTCATATGTATATCTGTTTTTTTTTCCAATATTTTTTTCGTTTTGGATTCACGTCCAATGGGTCCGTGAACTTTCGTTTCCTACCGGATCTTCTCGGTTCATGAGCACTCTGCGGAGGTTCTACTTGAAAAGTATCATACATTACATCAATGGGATCTTCCTCCTCATCCGGTATACTCTCTTCATGCTCTAGCACGTAGCATTTTTTGAGTTGGTTCTGGTGCCTCTTATGAGTATTCTTCGGCCCTTTTATTATGTAAATCAGGTCACCGATTCTCTTGTCCACTATGCCTCGCTCCCAGAACTCAATGTTGTTTCTATAGCACTTGAAAAAGACCTACTCTCCGGGGGTGTATCTTTTTCTAGCTGTATACATAGTGTTCTTTATTCTATTTCTTCCTGGCAAAAGCTTGTCAAACACTGACTTAACTTTCCTAGCGAACATTAGTTCAGCTGGTGCCATGTTTGATGGTGTTCTCTGGTTTGGCGTGATTCTGTATACTTGTAGGAATTGCTGAAGCGCCTTTTCCGTTGGAACTCCTGAGGATTTCTTCAGAGCGCGCTTTAACGTATCTACAAATCTTTCTGCGAGTCCATTGGATCTCGGATGATACGGCGGCGTCGTTATGTGGTTAATTTGATATAACTCACAAAATTCCTTAAATTCGTCAGAAGTGAATTGTGTACCATTGTCACTCACAATACACTCTGGCACGCCGAACCGTGCAAATAGTTCATGCAAAAAAGTTGTTGTGGTATTGGACGTAGGCTTTTTGCAGCGTAGTACTTCCGGCCATTTTGTAAAGCTATCTACCACTATTAAGTAGTAATAATCTTCTACTGGACCAGCAAAATTAATGTGTAATCTTTCCCACGGATGATCCGTCTTTGGCCATGGATTCTGTATTATAGGTGGTGCCTTAGCTGCTAACGCACACCCTTTACATCGATGAACCATGTTTTCGATATCCACATCCATTCCTTTCCAATATACAAAGCTTCGCATTAAGCTTTTTGTTCTATTAATCCCCGGGTGACCCATATGAAAGTCCCGTAGGATTCTTTTCTGCAACTTTTTTGGTACTACTACTTTCTCTACACTTGCGAAAGGCACGTTACATTTCTTTTTAAATATAGGCATAGTATTTTCCTTTAATTCAAATTTAGCTTCAAACTTGTTACATCTTCCAAGACCAGGTGTAAAGGTTTCCGGAAACTTTTTCTTTAATTCCTCTTTAATGTCCTGTCTTGTTTGCGTATTACTTTCTACTTTTCTGCAGAATGAGTTTAACGGTTTATCCCACAATTCGAATGTTTCAATAAAATCTGTACCCAACAAGTTTTCTCCATTTCTCAGAATGAAAACTTTTATTTTTTTAACGATCCCATTCAATTTCATTGGAAGTACAACCTCGCCTTCGAAGTTAATTTGCTTTCCAGTTACCGTTCGAGCGAGTTTCGTTGACTTCATTATTGTAGGCCTTTTTAAAATTTTCCATGTTTTATCGTTCATTATTGTTAAATCTGACCCCGAATCGAGTTGAAATTTGATATTCTTTTTGAATATTTCAGTCGTCACATATTTCCTCAAATCTCTATCTGATTTGATATCGAATTTGTTTGTCTAATTCGGCTCTTGAATTTTTTCGTTTTACAACACGATCCTTTGTGACCATTCTTTTGGCACACGAAACATTTCTTATTTCTATATGGGCAATTTATCTCCCAACGTCTTTCGTTACAACGTCTGCAATTATATGGTGGGACCTTTTTATTTTCGTTCTTTTTATTTTCTTGTCTATTATTAAAATACGCTGAATTTTTTCTCCAATTTTTCTCTAATGGGTACTTTGACTGCTTTTTTATTTTTTTAATATAAGCAATCCCAGCTTCTTCGATTATTTGCGACTCTTTCTTTAAACTTGCGGCCCGTTGACACTCCTCTGCTAACTTTTGCAGGGTAAGGCCTTGTTCAGATTCGAGTTTAGACAACACTCTACGTCTTATTTCGGCACTCTTACTGGATACCAGTCCTTGAGCAAAAATTAAACACTTGAATTCTTCAACCGTAATCTCTGCCAATCTGAAATTGTCACAATGTCTATTCACTATAGATGCATATGTTAAGTAATCCTGATCGTCGGATTTAGAGACATTCATGCATAACCATCGCTTATGCCAAAGCGACATATTTGCTCCAAACAGCTCTTTTAGCAATTTCACTGTTTCCGAGAATTCCAATTCAGTTGTTTTTCTCGGTAGAATAAAATCTACAAATTGTTCTGCTGTACCTAGCTTTCTTAGTAATAGACTGACTTTTCTTGAATTCGACCAGTTTTCACAGTCTGTGTAGAAAATATCTTCATATCGTTTAAAGTACGCTTCAAACGTTTTTTCTTCGTCTGGCACATAGTTGAAAGTTTCCAGCGAATTAAATATGGTGTTATTAGAATATGAAGAATTTCCCTCATTTGCCTGATAGTTGTTTAATTTCTCCAGTGTTAACTTTTGAATTTCCAAAAGTCTTTCCTCTTGCCGGTCTTGATATTTCTGCATTGCTATCAGTTGTTCTTGCCGTATTTTTTCTTGATATTTTTGCTGTGCTATCTGTTGTTCTTGATATTTCTGCATTGCTATCAGTTGTTCTTGCTGTATTTTTTCTTGATATTTGTGCTGTCCTATCTGTTGTTCTTGATATTTTTGCTGTGCTATCTGTTGGGATTTGAATAATTCAGCTATGACTTTGGATAGTTCCTCCATTTTTAGCTGATAATGTTCATGCAACAAGGAATATACTTTTAATTTGTGTATCCACGAATATCATATAAGCTGACCAAAAAATCGAAACAACGTACGACTTTTATATTTTATGTCTTGCTTTTACATTCACGCCCGTGCTAATCAACTTTGGTATTTTTTTTCGTTTTTCGCGAACAGAGAGCGTCGGACTTTTTTTTTCGTTTTCGACTTCTGTTCGCGTATTTCAATGACAACGTCTGATTTTCTCATCAGAGGTAATTCGTCACTATATTGTTGAACAAATAATTTTAAAAAAATAATTTTTTAAAGTTTGTTACCTTTCAAAGTCGTGCTTTGTGCTCCTTTTAATCCATGCATGTTTTTGTAGTCTACCACAACAATTATCCATGAGATTATTCTAAATAAGAGAATATTATATATGAGTTCTGTAAAATTTTCAATTTCTCGGCCCCATATATATATATATATATATATATATATATATATATATATATATATATATATATACATATATATATATATATAGTAAAAATAGTATATATATATATATATATATATATATATATATATATATATATATATATATGCAGTAAAAAATAAACATTCTTATAAACTGCTAACGAATGACCTCTGTGATATACGCGTTGGTTTTGTCCTGCATTACAAAATGATGAAAAATAATTCCTCCAACATTTTTTATTCTCTTTCTTTGCAATTTAGAGGTGAATTTTTAAGATCTTCTCTCCCGTTCGTCTCCATCTGCATCATTTAATTTTGGCCTGGTGTATTTCAAGAAAACACCGGCGACCATTATTTCTAGATGTTCCTTGATAAACTGGATCATGAAGAAAGGCGAAATGGATGCGAATGATGTTTGGTGAGTAAGGAGAGATTGGGTCGTGGAAAACAATAACATGAGTTGACCAGATGTTAGTGTACCGTAATTTGTTACCACTTCTTAAGTTTAGACATCAAGTCGCGTGCAAGCTATACTGATATTTTGTACAACACCAAATCAATCTTACAATATTAAACATAGAGTGTGTCATTCAATATATTGTTAGTGTGTTAATGCATTATCAAGACTGTTAGCGAAGTGATTTAGCCATTAATTACATTAACATTGCTGATTAATTCTTTGTATGTTTACCCGTTTATTATATAATTTATATAGTGCACACCTAATATATATATATATATATATATATATATTATATATATATATATATATATATATATATATATATATATATATATATATATATATATATATATATATATATTATAAATTAATTTATTTAAAATATAGTTTTTTCGCTACACAGTGATACCATGTTTCAGAAATGGAAGGTAAAGCCCCTGAATTTAATTTTGTTATTAAACCCAACACATTAGTTCCATTTCTTCGTCAAGCGAATTTTAGACTCCAAAATTCGCTTGACGAAGAAATGTAGCTAATGTCTTTGGTTTAATAACAAAATTAAATTCAGGGGCTTTAGCTTCCATTTCTGAAACATGGTATCACTGTGTAGCGAAAAAAACATATTTTAAATCAATTAATTTATAATATTAATGCTCTGTAAATTTACATTGAGCACTATTGTGTAAAAATAAAAATATCTATAAGAACACCGGATTTTATATCTTACTGTTCTTTCTTTTTATTTATATATATATATATATATATATGAAGACATTTATTTTTATGTTTATACTTTCTTTTTTATAGATACAAATATTTAAGTAAATGCTCTGTTTATAATAAACAGTATTAACGACATTTACCGGCCGGAATATCCGAGAAATTCTCATAGAAAATATGTGTCCTCTGAGAGGAATCGAACCTGTATCCTATACGGTACGGTCATATAGCCTGTCGTGCTTTTACCGATTTAGCCACAGAGGAGCGTTTCGGCAAGCAACGTCTATCTTACTGTTTTTTAAACTACAATTCTCCATGATTTTCTTTTGTAATTTCATACCTGCTCGATGTGTATCCAAATGTAATATATATATATATATATATATATATATATATATATATATATATATATATATATATATATATATATATATATATATATATATATATGTAGTGAAAATATTATTGGTAAATATACACATACATATGCAATCATATATATATACACATACATATATGTATAAAAATAATTCCAAGAGGATATGATCCAGGTTGAACTCGATGTCCAAGACAGAGTAAGGATATAATAAAAAGGCTGAAACACTAATACTCCATGGAATATTAGTGTTTAAGTCTTTTTATTATATATATATATATATATATATATATATATATATATATATATATATATATATAAAGACATTTATAATATGTTTAACGTTCTTTTTATAGATACAAGTATTTAAGCAAATGCTCTGTTTTATAATAAACAGTATAAAATAACATTTACCGGCCTGAATGCCCGAGAAATTTTCATAGAAAATTTTCGTTCTCCGACAGGAATCGAACCTGTATCCTGTGTTGGAGAACGAAAATTTTCTATGAAAGTATCTCGGACATTCAGGTCGGTAAATGTTGTTTAATACTGTTTATTATAAAACAGAGCATTTGCTTAAATACTTGTATCTATAAAAAGAACGTTAAACATATTATAAATGTCTTTAAATAAATTGTCGGACAATGTCCAATTCAAATATATATATATATATATATAGAGAGAGAGAGAGAGAAAGAGATAGAGAGAGAGGGGGAGGGAGAGGTTGTTTCAGGCTAGATGCAATCGTGGGCTGACGCTTGCGTCTAGCCTCTAAGCGTTGACTTCTATGTTCACTTTTATATTTACACACGCTCTATCTCTGATATTGAGCACTTTATCCCATAAATATAGCACATTTTAAGACTATATTTCTTCATATATTTGTGTGCGTGTGCGTGCGTGTGTGTGTGTGTGTGTGTGTGTGTGTGTGTGTGTGTGTGTGTGTGTGTGTGTATGAATATATCAACCCATCAAATTATTATGATTACCATCTGCTAGACAAAGCAAAGTAGAACCACGCGGAAATTTCTTAGATGAAGAAAGAAAGAACAATGAAAACGAGAAAAGAAAAATATACTCTAAAATTTATGAGTGAGTGTATATGTCTGTATATCTGCCTCTCCAATGTTATATTTATATACGTGTTTGTGTGCGCGCTTGACACACCAAAATTGAAATCGAATTTCAATTAAACCAATTAGAAACAGGGATCACATGATTTTGAACAGCCAATCAATATCAAGAAGAGTGTGGGTAGAATGTGGGAATCGTGTGGGTTAGCCTACTTATCTAAAGTGGACTCCAATACGCCATATTTGAAACTCGTCCAAATGCACGAAGAATATAATAAAGAAAGGAATAAGAGGAATCATAATGGAAAAAGTTATGACGGACAAGAAACGACAGGAAAAGAAGAGGAATGGCGGGAGTAATGGCGGGAGGAAATATCTGGTATTCCGCGGAATGATGTGAGATGTGGAAGGTTGGGAAATCTGTCTGAACGGTGATTCGTAGGATGTCCAGTGTTTTTTTGGCCTTCTAGGTGCTATTGAATTGTTTCAACAACAATTGGTTTTTACAGATTTAAGACCTCAAGCCAAAGGATATCGGATCGATATTCTGTGAAATGTAACGAGATTCTTAGAATCAATTCTACAGCGCTGCCAGGAAGCACAAATATCTAAAACTAATAATTCTATTGATAATTTATAGAAACCAAAGAACTTGGATCCAAGGTATAACTAAAACAGGTGATGGTGTGACCCTTTGTAACATTGTGCATTGGGGTAGTAAAATCTAATGTTGGTGTATCAAATACTACTATCACCTAGCGGTGGTAATTTCAATTTCACGTCTATTTATTTTGTTCCTTGATGACATCAGCGATCACCCCTCTTCACAACTTCCTATCCTTTGTACCACTTAGTAACGTTTGTATTTTTACCATTCTTCCCTACACTTGTTCAGACATCCATTCACACATGCCTCTCGCAATACATTTTACCTTGGGCACTTCGCCGTGGTGTAATGCTTAGAAACGCTTGTCTTGCTAGATCAATTACAACTGAGAAGTGAGTTCAATCCTCACTCGGTGCACTATGCTTTCGACCTTGTGCCACATCTAAGCTGCGCTTAGAAAATCATTTCCATTTCTACTGAATAGTGAGTTCGATCCTCACTAAGAGATCCATGATTTCGGCTGTGTGTCACATGGAAGCTTTGCTTAGAAAATCACTCTGTCTTTGATACGCTCTTGAATAAAACATGTAGAAATATAAAGAAAGAAAAATGGAAAATCACTTTTTCGCAGGTTAAGAGCAATAAATAAAACTGGAATAAGTAGAAATATAATTGAAGCCACTAACACCTGAGCAAAAATAAATGTAAGGTACACTTGAAATTCACTTACCAGCGAAAGTCCAGAATTCAAACTTTCAAGTTTTATAACTATTCAAACAATATATTATGGGGGTGGGGGTGGGGGGTTTGCAAAACAGTAAAAGAACACACCATGCATAAAAAGACAAACCGAAAACCATAAGATTTCAGGCTTAAATGTATTTAGCGTTTAATCGTTTTATACAGGGTGCGATGGATAAATTGTCGTCTAAATGACGCCAAAATGAAAATAATACTGACATCTCATTTTAACAGGTATACAGGGTGCGATGGATAAATTGTCGTCTAAATGACGCCAAAATGAAAATAATACTGACATCTCATTTTAACAGGTTTACAGGGTGCGATGGATAAATTGTCGTCTAAATGACGCCAAAATGAAAATAATACTGACATCTCATTTTAACAGGTTTACAGGGTGCGATGGATAAATTGTCGTCTAAATGACGCCAAAATGAAAATAACACTGACGTTTCGTTTTAACAGATATATTTACCAAAATTACACAAAATATCTTGAAAATACAAAAATTGCAATATGATCATTGGTAAAAAATAGGTTAAAGACATCAAGTTCATTCACTCTGGTCCAGTGGGTAAAGAGATTGGTTAGATCCAGTGATTAGACCCAACGAGTTGTGAGTTCAAAACCTGGTCACAGAAGAGGTGTACGAAAACTTGAATAGTTGAGGTAATGGGGAATCGTTGGGACATCCGGAGGAGGCGTGGAACTAGGACAATTTACCCGGCTGAATTTATTAGATACAAATCTTTTTTTTTTGTTGCATTATTTTGTTGCAAGTAATTTTATTGAATAGCATGGTTTTAATATCTGTCTATATATCTGAGATGAGGTATTGTAATTATTTACGTCGTTCGAACTATTGTCCTCATATTTATTGTCATATTCGCGACATTTCGATCTAACCAACACTTTTATCCGGTCGGCCAACGGGCCAATGACATGATCCAAAGACTTGTGGCACCTAATGCTTTTAATCTTGGCAGATAATCCGTTATGATTTGACAGAAAGTCTTTCGATGATAGAAACAACTTTCTTTCGTTTGGCCAGACGACATATGTCACGTCAAACAAGACGTTGTATGGACCTTCGCAAACAAAAAAATAAAAACATGATTACAATACATTATTTACATTATTCGGACTATTGTCCTCATCTTTGTCGCCATATTTATTACAACGTTTCGGCTGTTGTATGCACCGATCTTCTTCAGGTGGTTGAAATGTCGAACTGAACCCATTATTTATTCAACTCACACTCTTTGGATAAAGGCGTTGGTTAGATCCAGTGACAGGACCAAAAGAGTGTGAGTTCAATACACGGTTAAGGCAGTGGAAAACTTGGAGAGGAGAATAAACAGGAGATAACTAATAATTGACATCCATAAAAAATGGCACGTGGAACTAGAACAGTCTATCCCAGTGAGCGAAATAAATGTTCAGTTCGACATACCAGCCACCCGAAGAAGGCCGAAGCGTACAATGTCCGAAACATTGTAATAAATATGTCAACAAAGATGTGAACAATAGTCCGAATAATATAAATAGTGTACATAATACCTCATCTCTGAAATGTAGACAAATACTGAAGGGCCGAAACGTTGTGATGAATATGTCAACAAAGATGAGGATGATAGTCCGAATAATGTAAATAGTGTACGTAATACCGCATCTCAGAAATATAGACAGTTACTGAAGGGCCGAAACGTTGTGATAAATATGGCAACAAAGATGAGGACGATAGTCCGAATAATGTAAATAGTGTACATAATACCTCATCTCAGAAATATAGACAAATACTGAAATGTCGAAACGTTGTGATAAATATGGCAACAAAGATGAGGACAATAGTCCGAATAATGTAAATAGTGTACATAATACCTCATCTCAGAAATATAGACAGATACTGAAGGGCCGAAACGTTGTGATAAACATGTCGACAAAGATGAGGACAATAGTCCGAATAATGTAAATAGTGTACATAATACCTCATCTCAGAAATATAGACAGATAATGATTACAAATTGTCACATATGCGTTATATTTCATTCTTTTGCATTCTAAAACATTGCAAATGTCGCGGGTCGTGTTAACACTCGCTAATCTCTCACCCGGGTTTTTCGTTATAAATAAAATCTTAGTATGCTTCACTGTAAAGAATTTTTTTTTTTCAGAGTTGTCACACGATAAATCTAAGGATTTTGATCTTGTGCTAAACATATTCAAGCTTAGTATATTATTTTGATACAGTAATATTAAATTCAAGCGCTTGATGTCTAGCACGGATTAAGCTTCAAAATGTTTAGACATTTGCTTTTTCCCAGTCAGGTGATGATCAGTTGTATTACAGACTACATAAAAATCTATTTTCCAAAATGAAGCGCCTTTTTTATTGGGTTCCTAGATTTTAAATCTTGTCAACACTTTTTGGGTAATTTTCTGTTGAAATCTGTTTAATTAAAGTATTTATACTTTATAATTGAGCCTATGGGTAAATTTTGGTCTTATTTGTACTTGAGTCTTTAGACTGCTCGAGTTTATACTTAAGTCTCCAGGTAAAGATTTCCTTTTGTCTATACTTGAGAACATTATTAACTTTCTTAATGCTCAGATTTATACTAGAAACAATAAATAAATTTTAGACAAGTTTATAATTGGGTCTTTAGGCGATCGTGTATCTTTCGATACATGACTGACGAGGCAGTTTTTTTTCCTGCAGTAGGTTGCCATTTCTTTAAGCGGTAGACCAGTTGCCATCCCAGAACTTGGACTGTCCTGCAATTTACACAGAGGAAAGGTATGTGAGTCTATAGAGTGATCGGGTTTACACTTAAGTCTACAGGTAAAGATTTGTTTTTGTTTATACTTGAGAACATTATTAACTTGTTTATTGCTCGAATTTTTACTAGAAACAATAATTAAATTTTAAACAAGTTTATACTTGAATATTTAGGCAAAAAGTCGGAAAATAAATCAATCAATCAGTTAAGATACAAGTTTATACTTGAGGTTTTAGGCAAATATTAGTCGGGTAATGTAGGTAAACCGATCAGTCAGTTTTGTAGCATGCGTGATACAGCCTGAGGCGATCGTGTATCTTTCGATACATGACTGACGAGGTAGATTTTTTCCCGCAGTAGGTTGCCATTTCTTTTCTGCTATTTACCAAGAGGAAAGGTATGAAAACTCTTCTTCTCCCCCACCCTAGTGGAAGAAGAATAGTTTTCATACATTTTCTAAGGTTATAGTACGTAAGTGAAAGTAATGGATTCGACTGGATTTCGAACTCGGCTCTCCGGTTCCTTAATCCAAGCCAATATCCATTGCTCCACCGTGGCTCCTGCATTAGGTGGGTACTCAAGGTTAATATTTCCTTTGAGTACTTATTTAGCTTGAGTCCACAAATCAGCAGATTTAATTTATGCATCTTTATGAAAATATGCAAGTGTGTTTGTAAAATTTGATCGCTATGTGGACCCCAAATGTCAAGTGATTTCTTCTTATAAATTTCGCCACATAATTTTGTTAAGACCCGTAACTTATGGCTTAACTTAAAACTGTTTCCGTCTTGGCATTGGTGCTAGTCTCTGAATGACACATCAATATCTCGTTTCCACTTTGGTTATTGTCTGAAATTCTCTCGCCACGAAACAAAATGGCTGACGCTGGGTTGAAACGCTGGTAACAATCACTCGATAAAAGATAAGAAAGAAACGACAAAGATGGTAATAAATTAATAGATTTCAAAGAAACTCGGAGGCTTAATAACGAAGATTTTCCCAGTATTAATTTTAAGCGTTGAATAATCACATTTCAGCGAAGTTCGTGACTTGCCTATGATTTGAAAGACTCGAAAATGGAAAAGTATCAACAGGGCGACGGTTTGATGATGACGAATGGTCAAGTGTTGGGGATTTTGATAGGCTGCCTCTGATTTAGTTTTCGATTACGCCAAAATCTTGACTTTTTAGAAATTATTTTGCAAAACAACTCTTCGTCGTCTGCCTAACGACGGAAGTAGTTGCGTATTATTTCCTCTCTCCCATCGACAGTGTTCTAGATTTAGAGCTTTAATATCATTCACTCTGCCAACAGCATACGTATTTTATAAAATCAAGGTCAATATACCGGTTCTACCAGAAATTCATACAGAGTTGTCCTTTAGGACACATGGCACAGTGGATAAAGGCGTTGGTAAGATCCAGTGACAAGAACCAAAGAGTGTGAGTTCAATACCTGGTTAAGGCAGTGGAGAACTTGGAGAGGATGAATTAACAGGAGATAACTGATAACTGACATCCATTAGACATGGCACGTGGAACTAGATCTGTCTACCTCAGCGAACGAAATAAAGGGTTCAGTTCGATATTCCAACTACCAGAAGAAGGCCGGAGCGTACAACGGCCGAAACGTTGTGATAAACATGACAAAAAATTGAGGTCAATAGTCCGAATAATGCAAATAGTGTACATAATACCGCATCTCAGAAATATAGACAGATACTGAAAGGCTGAAATGTTGTGATAAATACGGAAACAAAGATGAGGACAATAGTCCGAATAATGTAAATAGTATACATGATACCTCATCTCAGATATATAGAAAGATACTGAAGGGCCGCAACGTTGTGAGAAATATGGCGACAAAGTTGAGGTCAATAGTCCGAATAATGTAAATAGTGTACATAATACCTCAACTCAGAAATATAGACAGATACTGAAGGGCCGAAACGTTGTGATAAATATGGCGACAAAGATGAGGACAATAGTCCGAACAATGTAAATAGTGTACATAATACCTCATCTCAGAAATATAGGCAGATACTGAAAGGCTGAAACGTTGTAATAAATATGGCGACAAAGATGAGGACAATAGCCCGAATAATGTAAATATTGTACATAATACCTCATCTCAGAAATATAGACAAATAGCTAAATTTTCTTCTTTGCATTTTAGTTGTTATTCATTCGGACTTCGTGATGTCATTTGCGGCTGCGTGCCATTGGATATTTTCTTTGCGTGTCACTTGTGTCACTCGTGCCTTAGGTTGCCGAACCCTGTTCTAGACGAAGCTGTAATCCAGGATGTGGAATTGTAATTCTAACGAAAACTTGATCACCACACTATCTTTATATATTTCTGAGATGACGTATTGTAATTGTAACTATTTCGAACCGAAGCCTTTATTTCGCATGGCCGAGTTGATAAAAGCGTTGGCTGAAGTAATCCAGTGACATGACCCAAAGTGTTGTGAGTTCAATACCTGGCCAGAGCAGAGGTGAACAAAGATCTTTAAGAACTGAGTTTCTAAAGGGAAATAACTGAAACTGAAATATCCAGAAAAGGCATGACGCATGGATCTAGAACATTTTATCCTGGCAGACAAAATAAAGGGTTTGATTTGAAATTCCAGCATATATCACCTGAAGAAGGCTGGAGCATACAATGGCCAAAACATTGTGGATATGACAATAAAGGTGATGACAATAGTTCAAACAATTTAAGTAGTGTAAATAGTATAGTTTCTTTTTGCAGGAAAATTTGGTATTTATAGAGAATGACAGAATTACAAATGTATCTCAATTGACTATTTGCTGATTGGCTAATTGCATTCTATTTTATTATTGGCCAGAATAGATGAATGCCAAAAATCAAATTTTCTTATGTTGTGATTCATGTTTTGTATAGATTTGTGGTAAATATTATGTAAAAATATCCTTCACACATATCTGAGGAATTGAAATAAAATTTTGAAGCAAACATAATTTTCTTAATGTCTATAATACACGTTTCTTGATATTGTGATTATTACCAATTGTTGAAAAGATATATTTAGTGAGAGTGTTATGGATGCAGTTTCCTCAAGATGAACATAGAACAAATTATCTGTCTATATTTCTGAGATGAGGTATTGTCATTATTTACATTGATTGGTCCTCAAGGACACATAGCCCAGTTGATAAAAGCGTCGGTTGAAGTAATCCAGTGACTTGACCCAAAGAGTTGTGTGTTCAATACCTGGCCACAGCAGAAGCGAACAGAGTGTTGAGTTACTAAAGCGAAATAACTGAAAGTGAGATATCCACAAAAGGCATGGCATGCGGAACTAGATCGATCTACCCAGGTGGACGAAATAAAGTGTTCGGTACGAAATTACAACGGATATCACCGGAAGAAGACCGGCGCGTACAACGGCCGAAACGTCTTGAGTGAAACAATAAAGATGAGGACAACAGTCCGAACAATGTAAAAATTTAAAATAGGATTACTCCACAGTATTTACATTAGTCGGACTATTGTCCTCATCTTTGTCGCCATATTTGTCACAACGTTTCGGCCGTTGTACGCTCCGGCCTTCTTCGGGTGGTTGGAATTTCGAACCGAACCCTTTATTTCGATCACTGGGGTAGACTGTTCTAGAATCCACGATGGATGTCAGTTATCAGTTATTTCCTGATAATTTTCCCTCTGAAAGTTCTACACTGCCTGAACCTGGTATTGAACTCACACTCTTTGGGTCTGTTACTGGATCTAACCTACGCCTTTATCCACTGTACCATGTGTCCTTGAGGACATCTGGGTTTGAATTTCTGAGTATTATAAACCTAATTTTTCAGCAACCATTTTTTACCAGTACTCATATTGCAATTTTGCTGTTATCATTGCATGTTTTTACCAGATCTCATATTGCAACTGTTTGTTATCATTGCTGTTCTCTGGCACTCCTTATTATAGACAGACTCTGAAGGATTACTCCACGTTGATGACTGACGTAAAATAATTTCCCTAAGTTCTATTCCCTTTAATTTGATCTTGTGTACGTCTGTTTAAGTAAATATCAATGTAATTATTTATTTTAAAAAAAAAATAACTGACTGAATTTCCTGGGGCAGTAGCCTAGGGAATTAAACATTGCTTTGTGGATTTGGTGAAAAAGTCATTTTAAATTTAATCCCTGGGCCGGGCAGTGTGGAAAAATACTGAGTAATAATTGAGCAATAATAAAAATCTCATCGAGATTTGAAATCCTGCGGCGTGGATAGTGGAATCGGAATTCCCTGTAAGTTACATAGATCGAAGTATATCTGATGAAGGCCGAAGGGTAGAAGGACCGAAACGTTGAGATAACAACTGCTAAGATGTGGGCAACAGTTCGCATGTAAATAGTGTAAACTAGCAGTCATACCCAGCGATCAATACCCATCTGGGGCTTTTAAAAGCATTTTCAACGGAGTTTTCACCAAGGCGTAGATATTCAAATCTGTACTTTCTAAAGGTTCTTAAATAAAATGTTATGATCGTACCAGATTTGATTTTCTTGTCGTGATGTGAAAAATGGATACGGTGTCGTTTTTCCCTTACGGTGGATAATTAGTCTTAATTTTTTTATCATTATGGATTAAGATAATATCAAAACAATGTAAAGGGTGTTTTTTTAAAATGTGAATTTAACTGTGGGTTTGATTATATGAATGAATAGTGGCACTATTAATTATACGAAATATTTATGTTGATTCCTGATTTTACACCAAAGTCAAGAGATTTCAGTTTTTTAATTTTTTAACGGAACCCTAAATGGATTGTCCCATTAAAGGTGGATTTCCCAAAATGTCTGCAGAAAAGAAACAGTATTCATTTTGTTTTTCTCAACACCAACCTCAGATACCCTATTTCACTGCTTGGTGAAAAATAACTGACAACAAAAAATCTGGCGCTCGCAAAAACCTATTGATTTTTTAAACTTTTTCTTTGTAATCACCTGTGCATATAAGAGCGTTGCTACAGTTTTTGACTCAACCAAGAAAGGATTACAAAATAATTCACGATACCTTGTCGTTTGGTCATAATTTGAGACATGGGTCGGGCCAAGTATTTTTCCGTGGCCAGGCGAATGAATGATAGAACGAAAAAGAAAGAAATGCAGAATCTCAAAAACTTGTACCAAACAAAAGAAACTACATCAGTTAAGAAATTTCAACAGCAGAAACAAGTAAAATGGATAGCACATGGAACTTGAAGAGTAAATATGTGTCTCGCAACCCATTAAGGTCGTAGGGGTACCAATGTACTGAAGCCGAAATAGCAGTATCGTCTCCCGCGCTAAACACCCTCATGGAGCCAAACCCTCTCTAGGCTGAGTTTTTCTTCTCTTAGACCAGTTGCTATCCAAGAATATATAACTCTATTTACCCATAGATGGGGAGCGGAAAGAATGGAGCAAAAACAGCAACTTGTCTAGATGCAACAGAGCAATTACTTTAAAGTACTTTCATTAAAAACATTTTGAATTAATGCAGTTCCTGATATAACAGAAGTTGTCTGTATTTATGTAATGGAAGTTAGCCGAGAACATGATGAGCTAAAACAGGCAACATGAAGATCCACATCAGATATTATTTTAGAGTTTTTGAAATTCAATCTTACAGTGTGCTACCAGGGATATAGAAAAGAATACATTTATAAAGCAATTTTTAAATTTGATGAAAATTGGTTGAAAGATCAACGAAAAATAAGAAAGAAAGCAGCTCTTTACGCGGGTTTTCACTATATGGGTTAACTGAATTATCAAGTTAAATGACTGTTAAACAATCAACTAATTGTTAGCGACAAGTTAGTGAAGTTTGTTTAGATTGCTTGAAAACTGAGAGAGATTTTAGTTTAAAATTTGTATTGTAATAGATTTTGTACAAATCGATTTTTCGTTTTTCGCGGTTTTTCGCTAAACGCAGTGGCGTAGAAATACAAATGAGGTATCGTTGAGCTCGTCATGATGTAAGTAAACTACGTAACGAGTTTGAACGAAATCGGAGGAAAAAAGTTGATTTGATCGATTTTGATCGGCTTTATCGATTATTGTTTTTATTAGATTATCGATTTTTTATGCTAAGAACATGTCTCTTACATTGTAAAATGCATCTGCCAAGTTTGGTCAAAATCGTTCGGATGGATCTCGATTGAAAAGATATCACACAGACAGACACACAGACAGACACACAGACAAATATACAGACAAATAGACTTCCTCTTATATATATATATATATATATATATATATATATATATATATATATATATATATATATATATATAAAAGCTTATCACCCCAAGCAAGGCTGGAAGACACTAGCACGCAAGGGGTTACAGAAGGTTTGGAGGAAGAGCAGATAGGAGTGGTAAAGGAGAGGATGTGGAGAAAGATAGTGGATCGATCAATGCAAGGGGGTTACAGAAGATTTGGAGCGAGAGCAGATAGTAATGAAAGGTGAAAGGATGTGGAGAAGGGAAGTGGATAGATCAAGGCAACTGGAGATGTCGATTGACGTTACACTTAAATAGTTGGAGATTATATTTGTCAGGGAAACAGGAATAAGGAAGGGAGTTCCACAGGCGAGATGTGCGAGACATGGAGCTATTGGAGTAGAAGATACGTCTACATCTAACAGTTTCAACGGTGAAGGGGTGGGAACGGGATGCCTGCCTCGTAGGACGTTTAAATTCATAAGCCTGGGAACCAGCGAAAGCAGCTCCTCGGAGCAAATACCGTGAAAGTATTTGTAAAAAAGACAGAGCGAGGCAACGGCGCGTCTGTGAGAGAGTGACTGCAGACGAGATGACAGATCAGGGCCAATTACAATGCATATCCGTCTCTGGATCTTATCAAGAACCCTGAGGCAAACAGCAGGGGCGCCAGACCATATATGGCAGCAATACTATATAGATAAAAAGTTGCTGCGTTCATTCTTTTTCAAATATGCCCTTTGAAAGTGCAACATTCCTTTTCTTCCCAACCAAGCAGAGGAGTGATATCGCAGGGTAGACTAGGTTATCCAGCCTTTGGCGGTAACCAGTCTAAGAGAAGGATATCTCTCAATTCCAAATCGTGAAGACAATCACTCCAGTAGCTCTCACACGAAGCCATAACTATTTAAAGATACAATGGACACTGTAACGCAGGGGTTTTCAAACTTTTTCACTTGCGGACCCCTTTATATTTCAGGCTTTACCTTAGGGACTACCTTATAAACGCTTATGAAATTTATACATAAATATTTGCTGAATATAACATATATTTTTGCATTAATGTAGCCGGAAATCGCAAAATAGATAAAAAATTCAAATCCTTTGGTTCCTTCTCTGCATGAATAGAATCCATTATCTTTATCAATTTAAGATACAAATTGTATTAGTATATCAAATCTATGAAATAGTTTATTGAATCAATTTATTTCATGATCGGCCTCTAAGTTACTCATAATCACTTATAAGTTGCACATCACCCATAAAAATGTCTTTGCTGTCCACGGACCCCCTATCTTGTCCTTGCAGACCCCCTGTGTTCCGCGGACCACTGTTTGAAAACCCTCTGCTGTAACGAACCATGTTTACCTACGTACAGAAGTGTTATAGAATGTCGGTTCTCCTATATGGTAATAATTGCCTCATGGCTCCTCACCATCTATGTAGAGATTGCTTTACAGATGAAGCAGAGACTTAAGATAACAGACATTAGCTTCTACAGAAGGATGCTGAGAATACCATGGACTGGCCACGTTGCTAAAAAGTCTTGAAGAAAAAGCAAACAAAGGGGACACTTTTACTTAGAATCGGAAAGTGAGACATGACATTTCAAGCGCTTATAATAAGGAAAAAAGACTTGCAGAGTTTGACATACACATGAAATATTGAAACCAGGAGTGACATAGGAAATCAACGAATAACGAGTTTGTGTAAATGATTGACAAAATAGGGGTTAGGGTGGATAGCAAAATAAAATAAAAAAAATTACCAAAAGCTATAAAATACAGGACGTCCTAGCAACTCGATCTAACCAACGTCATTATCCATTGGACCATGTGTCCTTGAGAACAATCTACCCCGGTGGACGAAATAAAGGTTTCAATCACTTGAAGAAGGCCGGAGAGTACTGGGGCCGAAACGTTGCATATATGGTAATAAAGAGGATAACAGTCCGAATAATGTAAATGATGCAAGTAGTCATAATATATATAGAGATATAGACCGAAATTAAATTCCACATGAAAAGTGAAACAAGGAATCTACTTCAACTGTTTGCTTCTAACGTCTCCACCTAAAGTGGATTTCCTCTTGGTTTCCTATTTATTTATTTATTGACTGTCTTCTCTCAATAGAAGTTGATAGGATCGTGTCACGTCCGATTCACCCACCTCCTCGATCTTTTGAGGAGGAATAGTGTTTGTTTTTTTTATTATTATTATTATTATTATTATTATTATTATTATTATTATTATTATTATTATTATCATCATTATTATTATTATTATTATTATTATTATTATCATTATTATTATTATCATCATTATTTTTATTATTATTATCATTATTATTATTATTATCATTATTTTTATTATTATTATTATTATTATCATTATTTTATTATTATTATTATTATTATTATTATCATTATTATTATTATCATTATTTTTATTATTATTATTATTATTATTATCATTATTATTATTATTATTATTTTATTAATATTATTATCATTATTATTATTATTATCATTATTTTTATTATTATTATTATTATTATTATTATTATTATTATCATTATTATTATTATTATCATTATTATTATTATTATTATCATTATTATTATTATTATTAGTAGTAGTAGTAGTAGTAGTAGTAGTAGTAGTAGTCCTGTTTAACTACATTCTAGCTTTCCTCTCATGTCCCTAAGTCATTTTGGTCTAATTTCGGCATTACTGATGGGAAATAACTGTTGGTTGCAAGTTGTGCAACTCAAGTACAACGGATTTTTGGAAAGGATTAAGGTAACTCTAATGGATATAGTGATTTCCCAAGCAGAGTTTAGATATGTCACAAAGCCGAAATTAAGGGGCACCCAGTCAGGATCGAATTCATTCGTAATTGTGCTTACGAGACAAGCTTGCTAATCATTACACTCTCTCGTGGTGACCAAAAGTGATTTTCCAAGCATAGCTTAGATGTTGCACATGGCCGAATGTATGGGGCACTTAGAGAGGATAGAACTCTCTTCCCATTCGTAATTATTCTTGCGAGACCAGCTTGCTAACTATAACACCGCCTTAAGGTGTCCAAAAGTTATTTTGCAAGCATAGCTTAGATGTGGCACAAGGCCAACAGTACGGGGCACCCAGTTAGGATCGAACTCGCTACTCAGTCGTAATTGTACTAGCGAGACAAGGTAGATAAACATTACACCGCCATGAGGTGCCCATAAGTGATTTTCCAGGCGTAGCTTAGATGTGGCACAAGGCCGAAAGTATGGGGCACTTAGAGAGGATAGAACTCTCTTTTCATTCGTAATTATTCTCGCGAGACAAGCTTGCTAACCATTACACCGCCTTAAGGTGCCCAAACGTTATTTAGCAAGCATAGCTTAGACGTGGCACAAGGCCAACAGTACGGGGCACCCAGTGAGGATCGAACTCACTACTCAGTCGTAATTGTTCTAGCGAGACAAGGTAGCTAACCACTACACCGCCTTGAGGTGCCCATAAGTGATTTTTCATGCATTAGGTGTGGCACAAGGCCGAAATTAGGGGGCACCCAGTGAGGATAGAACTCACTATTCAGTCGTAATTGTTCTAGCGAGACAAGCTTGATTAACCATTACACCAGCTGGAGGTGCCCCTGATGGATATAACAAAATGTGAAAGATGTACAAATGACTCATATACATTTTTTAAAACATGAAAACGATTGTCGAAATTACTAACTGAGAAAAAAGAAAGTCCGTTTGAGACACCATAGTCTTTTTAGAAGACAGCCAGAATGGTAAAGATGTCCTAAGTTAAGGGGTCTAAATATTTCTGTCTTGGAGTAAGTAACATATTGATGAATAGATGCTAGTTAGACACTTAAATACAGTAAGAAATCTCTATTATTGAAATTATCCATTTTCATATATACTTATATTTTGTCTATAATCAACGAATTGTGCAAGGAAACATGTAAGCCAATTAGTAATGAATGAACTCGATTCAGATACAATTTATTTCAGCCACCGTAACATCTCAGTCTATTGATGAGACGAAAAATATTTTGACACATGAAAAAGTAAGAAAACGAGAAATTGAATAGTTGCCAATTACGTCAAATAAAAAAGAAAGAAAATCACCTCAATTTTTATTCAAATAGATGATGAACCAATTTATATAAGTGTGTTTGGTCTCGAAAAAAGCGAAACCTGGGCTGCCTGCAACAAGACGGGATATGGGGTTATTAACAAAAGGGCTATTGGCAATAGCGTAACACGAAAAAGCCCGAAGATTTAATTATGGTGACACAAGACTCAGAAGCCAAAATTCATCTCCTGGCAGGGTAAATCAAATACCTATGTATCTGTTTTCCAGAATGCAGCCTCTTTTTTCTTGGGTTGGTAGATTTTAAATCGTATCAACACTTTTCGTGTAATTTTATTTTGAAATCTGTTTTATTACAATCGAATCTGTAGATAAATATTAGTTGGCCTTATACTTTATACTTGAGGCTAGTGGTAAATTTTGTTCTGACTTATACTTGAGTCTATAGACTGCTCGAGTTTATACTTAAGTCTACAGGTAAAGATTTACTGTTGTTTATACTTGAGAACATTATTAAGTTTCTTAATGCTGAAATTTATACTAGAAACAATAAATAAATTTATAATTGAGTCTTTAGGGAAATATTAGTCGGTTAATGTAGGTCAATAGATCAGTCAGTCAGTTAAGATACACGCTTAGGCAGTTTTTTTCATACAGTAGGTGGCCAATAGAATCTTCTTGCCTATTCGTGGCAGTCAGCTATAGGCTCTCACGCTGGCCAGTATAAAATGACTAAATTCTAGCCATCCCAGAATCTGGACTGTCCTGCAATTTACCCAGAGGAAAGGTATGTGAGTCTATATAGTGATCGGGTTTATACTTAAGTCTAGAGGTAAATATTTGCTGTTGTCTATACTTGAGAACATTATTAACTTTTTTATTGCTCGAATTTTTACTAGAAACAATAAATACATTTTAGACAAGTTTATACTTGAATATTTAGGCAAAATGTCGGAAAATATAGGTAAATAAATCAATCAGTCAGTTAAGATACACGCTTAGGCAGTGTGGAAAAGTACTGAGTAATAATTGAGCAATAATAAAAATCTCATCGAGATTTGAAATCATTAGACATGTGCATTGGAATCGGAATTCCCCTGTAAGTTCCATGGATCTAAATAAACCTGATGAAGGCCTAAACTTTGAAATAACAACTGCAAAGATTTTGGCAACCGTTTGCATGTAAATAGCGTAAACTGGCAGCCATACCCAGAAATCATTTAGAATGGAGTAAAAACAGAATCATGTTTAGATACAACAGGGTATCTTCTTCAATTCAAAACGAAACCTGTGGTGCATGGAACAAAACTGGATATGGGGTTATTAACAAAACTTCTATTTGGAATGGCGTAACGCGAAAAAGTCCGAAGCCATAATTATGGTCGTGGGAAAGACTCAGAAGCAAATTCTTCCGCGGGCAGGCTAAATTAAATCTCTATATATAAAAGGCAGGATGTGTGTGTCTGTGTGTGTGCGTGTGTGTAACGAATGCACGGCCGCAATATTCGACGGATTTGCACCAAAATTTACATGCACATGCTCCAAGTTAGCGGAAAGGCCAAAACCGATTTCCCAACTCCCATCGATAGTGGAAATAATCGATTTTTTCATGCTTCTGCGGTAGTTTTCATGTAGTTTGCGGCCATTTTCTACTGGCCAGCGTGAGAGCCTATAACTGACTGCCACGAATAGGCAAGAAGATTCTATTGGCCAGCATGAGAGTCAACAGCTGACTGACACGAATGTTAACTTGCAGTTAGTTCTAAACAGTTATTGTTAGTTAGTACTAAACAGTTATTGATCGCCCTGTTTCCACTCAGTTCAGTTACACACTGCCCGGCCCAGTGATTGAACTCAAAATAACTCTGTCACAGAACTGACAAACCAACGCGTTATTCCACTAGGCTGTTGCCCCGTGGTATTTCCTACAGGTGAACCCGATCTACATATACATTCAACGGCACAGAAATAATTCCGGTCCCGTGAGAGTATTTTAGATTTTTAAATTATGGGTCCGAGGTTCGAATCTAACTATCGTCGGTTTGCTGAGGAGAGAAATTGGATAGATTAAATTTTTCAGTTGGTTGGTTGATTTTGTTTAGCGGTACATCAACATCTCTATGGGCCATTTAATGCCAAAATTTAAAAATTTGTACGTAATTTTAGGCTTTGAAATACAGATATTTTATACATAATTTTATATTTCAGGGTAAACTCATGTTTTTTTAGATGCTTAGTTTGGTTTGATTTGTTTCTTTTACGGCATATCAACCTCAATGGGTTATTTAATACCGACAATTTTTTTTTCCTGGTAATATTTTTGTTTTGTCAAAAATCTATTTCTGGTAATATTTTTTTCCTCCAAAATGAATAGCTGGTAATATTCCTTTTTCAAAAACGTATTATGAGAGGCCTTGCTATTGGACGTAGTTTATCGTCTTGCCCAGGATGTGGATGTAGTTTATCGTCATACCCAGGATGCTTTTTTTAGATGTATAGTTTATCGATCATAAAATATATCGTTGGCAATTTTTTGTTGTAAAAATGTATTTTTATATTTTTTATTGTTGCATTGATGGCCATTTTGTTATAAAATCTATTGTCGATCATCTTATTGTAAAATATATTGTTGATTGTTGTTTGGGTTTCAGTATTTGTCCCTAGCTGGAACCATAACAGGTGAAGCCAACCAGCGTCATGGTGGACCTTGGAACAACAGCAATTAGGAAGTGGTTCCACGTTAAAAAAAAAGCTCCAATCTCCCGGTCAGATGGATTGCTGCCGGATGCACTTTATCGTTATACCCTGGACGAAACTTTTTGGGAGTTGTCGATAAAACAAACTCACAAGTCGTCGTTCGAGGATATTGATCTTGTTTAAGCAGCTGATCTCTATCTCTTTCAAAAATTGTTTCTACGGTGTGATCATCATGATTGCAGGTTCGAATCTCACCATCTCGTCGACTTCTCGATATTTTTTTTTAATCAACTTTTAAATTATCGTTTATGTGCCTTTTTTCTTCATAGGTCGATCATATCTATCAACAACAGTTTGCACGATGAAGCCCAAAGTAATTCTTGATTTTTATCCCCACCCCACTTTGTCCCAGCTTAGTCGTTCATCGACATAAACTCATTAGGCTTTCTGTTTCATTTTCTCCATCCTTCCCTTAATATAATCTATGGGTAATACATTTTCCGAGCTGACAATCCGTAAAATTTGTCCAAGGTCTTACGCAGCTGATTTTAAACAGCAGAGAACCTGTTCCCGTTTTATTTAGAAATTTCACATTTCTATGCGTTGCGCTCATTATATCCTGAGCAACTTTCTGTAGTCGTGATTTTCTAAGCGTAGCTCAGATGTGGCACAAGGCCGAAAGCATGGGGTACCCAGTGAGAATCGAACTCACTACTCAGTGGTAATAGTTCTAGCGAGACCAGCTTGCTAACCATTACACCACCTCGAGGTGCCCCTGCCTGTGGTATTATTAAGATTCGTGGTTTAGCCCACACGCGGATCGTTTTCTTTCCTTTAACTCTTTGAATCACCGTTTTAAAAGAGGTAGAGAAAAAATGACGTAATGCGAAGTCACCGGTTGAACAGTGGTAGACAAAAATGACTTAATGTCCAGATACCGGTTGAACGGTGGGTAAACACGCATTACTATTTTTATATCTACCCTGAAACATTACATACAAATTATTTGCAAATTTTCAGTCAGTCGCTCAGGTTAATATTGTTCAGGAACTCAAGGCTGAAATGGTTAAAAGCCGAAAATTGAAATAACCCGACCTCTAGATGTCACCGAAACAACAAAATATGTATGGTATATCGGAGTTAAGCAACGTCGAGCCTGGTCAGTACCTTGATACTTAGCAATACCAGCTGCTGAAATCTTGGGTGTAATGGTTAAAATGATTTTAGGTGAGTGAAGTCTAAGGGTTTTCGTAAAGATAAACCTTCTTTGAACATTGTGATCCTGGCGCTACAGAATTATAATCAACTTTACCAAATAATACAATCTACATCACTTGAGGACTACTGTCATCACCATTTTTTTTACTACTAGTTTAGATTTATAAACCCTTTGAGCCTTGACCTCCATTTAATTCCCAGCCACCGGTTGAACGATGAGTAAACACTTGTAACTATATTTATATTTAACGTAAAACATTACATACCAATTATTTGCGAATTCTGACTCAGGATCTCAGAGAGAAGTGTTAAAATTGTTCGGGAACGCAATGCTCAAAGGGTTAAGTTATTTTCTCTAATACACAAATGAATCATACATTATGTCGTACAAGGTAACCAAAAAAGTTCTGTCCGTTTTTAAAGGAAAAAAAGAAAACACTTCTCAATATGTGTAACTTATATTTCGTCTTCGAAGTAATCGCCATCGGCATCAAGCACCTTCTGCCAACGTGTCTCCAGCTGTTCAATGCCCTTGCGGTAGAACTCGGGGGGGGGGGGGTTTGATGCAAAGAAGTCAGTGAGGGCTTTGCACAAGTCTGCTTCATTGGTGAAGGATTTCCCACGAAGATGATTATCCAGGGAGTGGAAGATGTGGTAATTGGATGGCGCAAGATAGGTGAATAAGGTGGATGGCACAAAGTCTCCCACCTAAGTTGCTGTATGGTATCCCTGACCACTCGCGCGACATGCGGCCTGGCGTTGTCATGGAGGAAAAGCACACCTTTGCGATTCACCAGTGATAGCTCCTTCTGGCGCAATGCCTGTTGCACACGTTTCAATTGCTGCGAGTATAGGTTTCCAGTGACCGTTTGGCCCGTTGGTAGTAGTTCATAATGAACCACTTGACGACCTGTCCACCAGATACAAAGCATAATCTTGAGTGGGTGCATAGGCGGTTTTGCGGTGTGAGGGACAGCATCCTGAGGAGACAACCAATGTCTGGAACGCTTCGGAGTTTCGTACAGAACCCACTTTTCATCACCGGTAAGCACTCGATTGAATAAGGATGCGGTACAGTGGCGAGAAAGCAGAGATACGCAGGCTGCCACTCGTTGTCCCTTGTGAACCTCCAACAGCGTTTGCAGAACCCACTTGCTCAGTTTGTACGTCGTATTTTGAAGTCTAACTGTTTCATCGGAAACGTTCAACTGTCTTGCAAGTTCACCACGCGTTAGACTATTGTCCTCTTCAATGGCCGCCTTCAGGACTCCGTCATTCAAGACCTGTTGTCGTCCACTGCGAGGCTCATCATGGAGAGACAAATCTCCCGACTTGAATTTTCGAAACCAACGCCTTGCAGTACGTTCAAACACATCAATATGCGGCGACTTGATGCAGCTGCTGATAAGCCCACTTTGAAGTCGTAAAGCAAACAGCCCCGAACGAGATCTCTAGACACTTCCATCCTTCTCACAGCTGTCCGGCTTATAACTGATGGCCAGGCACGCTGCGCGTGTTTTTTATAACGTCTGATGTTCCTACTTCCGCTGTCCGAATATGAAAACAATTGCTACACGCATTTCGTATATATTTCAACTTCATTCAATGACTAATCAAAAAACGGACAGAACTTTTTTGGTTACCTTGTATATATATATACATATATATATTACAATGAATCTTTCATACAAAAAGTAAATTAGTAAAGTTAATGTTATAAAATGGCGAAATCCCTTCGCTAACAAAATCTTAAAGATGCACAAACCTACTAATCACTCGAATGTTATGATCCTTGTTTTTTTTTTTAGAATTATAAGATAAACTCCTACAACAAAAATTCTCAAATTGCCATATTAGTAAAAAATCAAAAAACGGACAGAACTTTTTTGGTTACCTTGTATTATGTAGGCTTCAGATTCTTATTGCACCCGTTCGGAATGACACCAGATCCTGTGTTTCATTTAGCTTAGGTTTAGCTTATTTAGTTTTACGCTAAATAAGTTTAGATATTAAGTTGCTCTGTGGCTGAAGAGGTGTCTGCAATAGGGTTTAGAGAACCATTTTAGAAAAGTGCTGCCAGATCTTGTACATCTTTGAAAGAAAGTTTCTTCATCCCGATAGATTCGCTTACGTAACAATGTGTCCTAATTAATTGAAGTCTTGAAATTCCTTTCTGCAGGAGGATGCTTAGAATACCATTGATTTGACATGTGAGTAATGAGGGTATTTAAAAGCAAAATGGAAATAAAAAAGAAAAGTTATACAGAGAAACCAAAAAAGAAAACTAAAAAAACTTTGGACGACAAATGAGGAAGGAGGGCGAAGCGAAGTTAACTTACACAAGGCACATTGAGGTCAGAAGGGAGAAGGAAAAGAAGTGGGTCACCTACCTGAGCGGAACGGATGACGAAACGGGTGTGGGAGGAATGCAAAATTTCAAAGAGTTGCAAAGGATAGTCTCTTGTAAGACAGTTTATTTTATCGTTACGACGTGCTTGAATCAGTCTGAATCTGGCCATTGGTCATGTAGTAAACAAAACATAATGGAGAGAGAAGGGAGATCACCGCCCTCTGTGGGATCAGGTTGAGATCATAGACAAGGAACACCACTGGAAAATTCGTAAACTTAAGGAATCAGCACATATACTAGGCCACAAAAATCTCCTGAGTCGACCAAGTATAGACATGAATACAATATGGGAACCAGTAATAAGGAGTGCCAGAGAAAAGCGATAACAACAACAAAGTTGCAATATGGGCTCTGGTAAAAACATGTAATTATATCAGCAAAAATTTCAATATGAGCACTGGCAAAAATGGTTGCTGATGAGATTAGGTTTATAATACCCAGAAATGCATGCACAGATGTCCTCAAGGACACATGGCACAGTGGATAAAGGCGTTGGTAAGATCTAGTGACAAGAACCAAAGAGTGTGAGCTCAATACCCGGTTAAGGCAGTGGAGAACTTTCAGGGGGAAAGATAAGGAGATAACTGATGACTGACATCCATTAAACATGGCACTTGGAACTAGAACAGTCTACCACAGTGAGTGAAATAAAGGGTTCAGTTCGACATTCCAACCACCTGAAGAGGGCCGGAGAGTACAACGTTGTAATAAATATGGCGACAAAAATGAGAACGATAGTCCGAATAATGTAAATAATGTACAAAAAATAATTGCTTGTTTCCTTGGTTTACTTTGAATGCAAAAAAAAAAATACTGATATTTTCATGTCCACCATAAATGAAAAAACAAATATCGATTTTAAGCAAGGGAACATTTCCAATCTAAATTGGGCTGTAATAAGAAAAAATCAAATAAATTGCATGTGCTCTAATCGATTTTCAATGAAAAAAAGTATTGTATCAATATAAAAATATATATCTCTTAACTTCGGTAATTATGTAAAGTTTGGTTCCTGGAATCTGCTTCAAAACAATTCTTCAGTTATGTTCAGAAGCAAGACTAGACAGCATGCTTGTCTTTTTTCCATCTCAGGCCCACCACGCCGAAAGACCCACATTCTCAACTAACAATTTGATATAACAGGTAAGAAATGGCAAGAAAAGTTTCTTTCCTATGAAGCATTGCTTTAAAAAATGGAAATATACGAGGGTCATTCAATAAATATGGTGTATTTTCGGTATAGGGACTTCTAATAAAGATAGAAGCTTACTCCTTTTTAATTTGTTTTTGTTTTACTTCTTTTTCACATGGATTTAATTTCTTTTGCAGATTAAAAAAAAAGTTTGAGAGTTTTGGCGATTAACAAATATGGCCGACAAAGAAGCATGCTCCAGGATTGAACAGCGGTCAGTTATCAAGTTTTTGATTGCTGAAGGGTGCAAACCAGTTGAAATTCATAGGAGAATGTCAACTGTGTATGGAACCACATGATTCAGCCAAGGCTACAAGTTGACTAAATTGTTTAAAGAAGGACAGAGCAGTGTTGAGGATGAAGACAGGCCTGGGAGGCCTACAGAAGTGAGGTCTCCTGAGGTGAACGAATCAGTCAATGACCTCATTCACTCTGACAGAAGGGTGACAGTGGATGACATTGCAAGGACTTTGAGCTTATGTGTTGGGACAAACGCAGGGGTCATCAGTCAGGAGGAGTCATCTTGCATCATGACAACGCAAGGCCTCACACAGCAGCCCAACCAGTGCAGCCCACCAACGAGCTGGGCTGGGAACTGCTCCCTCATCCCCCTTACAGCCCAGACCTTGCCCCTTCAGACTTTCACCTGTTTGGTCCCTTTGGAAGCGTTCACGAGAGGCACTAAGTTTAAAAGTGACGATGAAGTCAAAAGTGTTGTGAGCGACTGGCTGAGACATCAGTCCAAAGATTTTTACGCTGAGGGAATACGAAAGCTTGTGCACAGATGGGAAAAGTGTGTGACAGTGCTGGGAGACTACGTTGAAAAAAAAGTAAGCTTCTATCTGTATTAGAAGTCCTTATACCGAAATATTCACCTTATTTATTGAATGACCCTCGTATATATATATATATATATATATATATATATATATATATATATATATATATATATATATATATATTTCATTAAAAACGACTTACAAGGTGCTTTTATTTAGTTTTTTTTTATATAATTTCTCGTGCGATCTAATAAAGGTTTTCTTTTCGGAGGATAAATTATACAAAAATTGTCCGAATGTTCTTTTCCGAGCGCTTTCGGCTATACTTTTAGCCATTATCAAGGATTATATTTCAACTGTTAGAATTAGAAATAGTTTGTGTGTGTTTTATAAAGTGATTCATTTTTTTGTTTCAAAACAAAGTCAAGATATTATGTCCATGTTCAAAGTTAATATTATTAAGGGTTGGTTTGTTTAATTTTATAAGTAAGGCTTCCATTATTTTTAGCCTTTTTTTGCAAGTGGATGATGCTATTATATTAGTGTTTTCGACAAGTATATTCCGAATAGTGTCCGGTAGGTCTCCATGAATATTTAAATGAGATCTAATTGAGCTATTGTCAGAAAGGTGTAGGGTTAATCAGCGTGTTAAACGATTTGTAGTGTGGCCTATATAATTATTTACGAAAGTTGATTCTTGAGGAATACAATTCCTTAATGGACATTTGAATTCGTAAATAATATTTGCTCTATTTAATTTTGTTGTAGGAGGTGAATTATTATTTTTAACTATAAGGTTACAAGTTTTAAATTTTTTATAATAAATAAGTAATCTAATTTTTTTGCTATTATCAACTGGTGCTATGTATTTTTTTATAATGTTATTCATTCGGCATTCATCCTGTTTGTAGTTATCGTTCATTTGATTTTTATAAAAAATATTAATATTATTGTTTATGTTTCGATTCTCGCCGTTGCTATTAGTTACTTTGGACAAGAAACGCCTAATGTGGAAATCCAACAATTGATTAGGAAATCCGTTATTGATCAGCGTTTGCTTTATATTTTTTATTTTAAAATATAATTAAAATTAATTTAAATATTCATGGAGACCTACCGGACACTATTCGGAATATACTTGTCGAAAACACTAATATAATAGTATCATCCACTTGCAAAAAAAGGCTAAAAATAATGGAAGCCTTACTTATAAAATTAAACAAACCAACCCTTAATAATATTAACTTTGAACATGGACATAATATCTTGACCGTGTTTTGAAACAAAAAAATGAATCACTTTATAAAACACACACAAACTATTTCTAATTCTAACAGTTGATATATAATCCTTGATAATGGCTAAAAGTATAGCCGAAAGCGCTCGGAAAAGAACATTCGGACAATTTTTGTATAATTTATCCTCTGAAAAGAAAACCTTTATTAGATCGCACGAGAAATTATATAAAAAACTAAATAAAAGCACCTTGTCAGTCGTTTTTAATGAAATGTGCTTGAAAGAAGGATTGCTGCCTAAATACACAAATATATATATATATATATATATATATATATATATATATATATATATATATATATATATATATATATATATATATATATATATAGCGTATCCATAAAGTTCGTGTGAACTTTATAACTTTTGTGAAATTATAACTTTATTTGTATTTGCAATAGAAATAATCAGTAAAAAATGTTATGAAGTTTAATGTACCTAGCTAAAATAACTAATGTGATTTCAGGCAGTACTGTAAATCAGTTGGCAAAATCTGAACTGCAAAATCGTATTACCCTTTGTATTGCTAATGATGGAGGACATGTGGAAACTTAAATAAAATTTCAATAAAAACCTTACAAAATATAGATTTACTTCTTTCTAATCCTTTTTACAAATTATTTCTATCGCAAATACAAAAAAAGTTATAATTTTTTTAAAGTGCACACGAACTTTATGGTCACCCTATATATATATATATATATAAAGACATTTTTTTATGTTTATACGTTCATTTTATAGATACGAATATATAAATATAGAGAAAATATGCGTCCTCCGGCAGGATTGAACCTGTATCCTATACGGAACTGTCATATAGCCTGACGTGCTTTTACCGATTGAGCCAAAGAGGAGCCAAGGTCGATTTTACTGTTTTTCAACCACAATTCTCCATGATTTTCTCTCATACATTCATATTGCTCGAGGAGTATCCAAATGTAAACAAATGGCATCACACATTATGATATGGACGATTATTTTAAGACATTTTTATGTTTATACCTTATTTTTATAGATGAAATATAAACATAAAAAATGTCTTATATATATATATATATATATATATATATATATATATATATATATATATATATATATATATTGTTAAATATAATAGAGAATGAATATCTATTATGTCTGATCATGAGCCGTTCTAAATTTCATGTTTTGCTTTAATTTCTGGCAAATATAAAGACAAAAATTGTCCAAAATTTGGATATTTTTTATTAAGTTGCTCCTTGATCTAAGCTTTCGGCTCACATTAGCCACCTCCAGATATTTAATCAAAGATATTCACCATCAAAGATGATAATTTGTTATTTTGACATAGAAATTTACTATGGGAGGAGCACTGTCGACGGATAGCACACGTTCAAGATGCGGTACTATGAGGTCATACCACGTGACAGACCGAAATATTAACAACAGAACCATGTGTCTAGCTGCAATTGCAATTTAACCGTATATTTAACAATATATGATAAATAATGATCTGCTGCCCCAATACACTATATATATATATATATATATATATATATATATATATATATATATATATACACATAAACAACTGAATATGTTAGCTCTATCACTGATATTGATTGAGCGCTTTCCACTATGTACTGTGCATATAAAATAATATATATATATATATATATATATAGGCAAAGATAAGAAATTTTATAAATTTTGTATAATTCATTGAGTCTAGAATAAGAGACCTCAACAGAATGCAGAAAGCACTGGATGGCCGTTTCCTCCTTTTTGGGACTCATCGGCAGTGCGCATCCACTACCGGGAATCGAACCCGGACCGTTACGATACAACGCAAGCGTCATACCACTGGGCCAGCGGTATGCACAAATGCGTATTACCACCTGAATTAGGAGCAGCTGCAGTATATTCAGTCTCGTTGGTTTCCTCTTCGTCACTGATCCAGAGGCATGACGCTTGCGTTATTTCTCTATGGTCCAAGTTCGATTCTCCTTAGTCGATGCGGACCGCTGATGAGGCCCAAAAAGGACGAAACGGCCATACAGTGCTTTCTATATTCTGTTGAGTTTTCTTACTCATTGAATTATATATATATATATATATATATATATATATATATATATATATATATATATATATATATATACATGTGTGTGTGTGTGTGTGTGTGTGTGTGTGTGTGTGTGAAAGAGAGAGAGATAGAGAGAGAGGGGAGAGAGAGTTTTGAAAGCAAACTAAAATAAAGAAAAGAAAATCCTGTTCAGAAATTATTACGTACCAAGATAAAAAAAATCCTTCACTGTAAAATCGATTAATTTATCATTTTGCAGATTATCAAACTTATTATAAGCCAGAAATTATTTAAAGATTGTAAGAATATCTTTGGGAAAAAATAATGATTTACTGATACAAGTCCAAATGAGACAGCCATAGCTGGGTGCAGAAGAGGTTGATGCATACCTTTTGCAAGACCATTTCTACGTATGTAAATATAACGGACCCGAGAGGGCACCTCGAGGCGGAGTAATGATTAGCAAGCTTGTCTCGCTATAAAATTACGACTGAGTAGTGGGTTCGATCCTCACTGGGTGCCCCATACTTTCGGCCTTGTGTCACAGCTAAGCTACGCTTGGAAAATCACTATAGGAAAAATTATTGGGCAACTCGGCGTGGCGTAATGGTTAGTAAGCATGTCTCGCTATAACAATTACGACTGAGTAGTGTGTTCGATCCTAATTGGGTGCCCCCTACATTTGGCCTTGTGCCACACCTAAGCTACGCTTGGAAAATCCCTATAACGGACCCGAGGGGAATTGGATCTAAGCTCTCCGATTTCCAACTCCTTACATATCCAAACTTATAGCAATACCCCAGAAAGTTTAAAGTTCCGTGATTCATCAGGGTCTAAGGGGCACCACATGACTGTATTCGCATTAGAACTATTGTGTCTTGAGCAAGATAAACTGACGGATCTAACAATTCAGAGTTTTTCTTCTCCTAGACCGGTTGTCACCCAAGGCTATAGAATCCTCTCTGTACACATGGCTCGAGGGTGAAGAAATAGATTTATGACTTTCCCTAGGGTATTAACACGTAAGTGAATGCATTGACTACGACTGGAATTCGAACTCGTATCTGCGTTTCCCCAATCCGAGCCGTAATCTATTACTCTACCTTGCCTCCTAACTATGCTAGATATCTTCATTCAAATAAGTCTTACCGCCACATCACATACGCGCTCATACCCTAGGGAAAGTCTGAATTCATCTCTTCTCCCCTAGCTATGGGTTAAATCTTAAAACATGCATTAGCTTCAAAAAATATATTCATGCAATATAAAATATTCTCTGGCTTTAAATAACCTACAAAGAGTTGGTTAGCCGTAAAATTGAATCAGTCTAACAATATATTCAAATTAAAGATATTTTTGTCAAAAAGAATAGCCTGTTATTCAAAATAAATCATTTCATAGCAATTGTTCTGCTGAGCATACCTTTGTGATACCAAATTTGAGCGCGGTACTAGTTTGGCAACAGGGTCGCATCAGTTTACAGTTGAAATGGCTAGATGTAACCGCAGGTTCTAGATTAATAGTTCCTTCTTTCGCACTTCTCGCTTGTGTAACTCGCTACCGGGTGTCTGCTCTCCAACCATCTTTGATCTTCAAAAATTGAAATGTAATATTGATGCAGTATTTACATTAGTCGGACTATTGTCCTCATCTTTGACGCCATTTTTGTCACAACGTTTCGGCCGTTGTACGCTCCGGCCTTCTTCAGGTGGTTGGAATTTCGATCGAACCCTTTATTTCGATCACAGGGGTAGACTGTTCTAGTTCCACGAGCCATGTTTGATAGATGTCAGTCATCAGTTATCTCCTGCTAATTTTCCCTCTGAAAGTTCTCCACTGCCTGAACCGGGTATTGAACTCACACTCGAAACGTTGTGACAAAAATGGCGACAAAAATGAGGACAATAGTCCGACTAATGTAAATACTGTACATAATACCTTATCTCGTAATATTGATGGTTATCTACTTTCTGCTTGATTCCTGTCCTTTTGTTACTCTTTCGGGCTTAATAGTATTATTTTTTGTCATTCTATTACACTCAGTGACCGCTGTGTCTTAGTGGCCTTACTACGTTGCTTGGGGTGAAATGATTAAAAAGAATTCTTTTTTTAATTTGAAGAAAAATTTCTTTAATTTGAATACAGTTATCTGGATTATTGAAAAACTCTGTAATACAGTAATTTCATAATTCATAAAAATAAATATCAACTCAAAATATTCTACATAAGTGACCTGGGTCATGTTAGTGCTTCTGTTATTCCATTCAAATCGATTTTCTCCAAGAAATTTCAATCCAATTAAGAAACCTTTCTCCATAAAAAGATGTTGTTTAGTTATTTGGTCGTGAATTTCTTATAAAAAATAATCTGTAAAATATAGGAGTTTGTTTTATTACAATTTTTAACCAATTAAGGCTCAAGACCCACTCAAGGTAGTCGGTCACTCTGCGCAATTCTTCTAAGAGCGCAAACGGACAAAGTTAGATGAAAAAATTACGTGCATGTTTACGATAGATAATACTTGACACAAGATATCAAGCGGCTAACATCGTGGTGATAGGAGAAGCCTCTTCTCCTAAGTCTGTCACAAGTAACAGTTCTAGGGAAAGTAGCAGCCTGACTAGACCACCCTTACCAGTTTAATAAGATAGTGACGATAGGTTGGCCCTGGCTACGTGACATGGCAAGAACTTGCTGTAAATATCTGAACAGGTGAAACTAAAATAAGTGTAAACATTTACCATGGGAATAACGATAGAAATTGATTCATTTTTTACGGCTTATTAACCAATTGCATGTTATTTAAAGCCAGAAGATATTGTTTAATGTAAGAATTATTATTTGTTTTTAGATAATAATAATAATTTAGTGATACAACTTAAATTAATTAATCCATAGCGAGGAGGGGGAATGTAGATTCAGACCTTTGTCAAGAATATTGGCGCGTAAATGTATATAACGACCCCAACAGGAATTAGAACTCGCCACTCCAATTCACAATTCCCAGCCATTAACGATTACGCCAGCCGCACACCCAAGCTTACATCACGATGTTTTCCAAATGGTCATCTAGGTATTTGACGTTGTTTAACGTTGGTTATCGTATGGGAACCGCTGTTTCTCACGTGATGTGGCCGTAAGCAAATACTAAAGATAGAAAAGCGAGAGGCCGCGTGAAAGCATCTGATCTCTGTTAAGTCTGGATTGGCCCGTTCGAAAAACGTAATAAAAGATCTTGTATTTGTGATTTTATTGTATGAGACAATATTTTCTTGATATAATATACATATAAATTGATACGTTCATTTCATTTTTGAACAGAATAAAAATAACAACACGCTAGGAGAATCAAAACTAAAGCGAACAATATTAATTACAAGTTAAAATGTCCTTTATTAAATTGTGCTCAGTATTCAACCAGACACATAAATAAATATACTGGTCATATTACTACACTCCTATCTCGATGGCACACGTTATATTTGCCCGACAATAGCTCAATTAGGACTCATTTATACATAGACAAAAACTGACCAAATACCATCCAAAATATGCAAGTAGAAAATACAAGTATTAATAACCTCATCCAAATATTAAAAAAAAGATTAAAATTAATAAAAATACGAATAATAAGAAACGAAAAGCCACCACTCAAAAAACATTAGCTACGAACACGGCCACAATATGCTGATCGTGTTTGGAAAATAAAAGGTTTCTATGATTTCGAACACATACATGTTTAAAAAAGCACACGTTCAGTTAAAAAAAAGAATTATCCTTGATAATGAATGGCTAAATAATATCCAAATTAATCAGATATGCAGGCATTTTGGATCGGTTTTACACACTTTGTTCCCAGAAAAACTTGTACGAACAAAATAAAAAAGAAATAAAGAGCTTAATCGTAATACCTTGTCAGTCGTCTATAAGAAAACGTATAAAAGAGGGATTGCTACTGAATAACCAAACGATCGATCTATCTATCTATCTATCTATCTATCTATCTATCTATATATATATATATATATATATATATATATATATAACTCTCTATATATCTATATCTATCTATCTATCTATCTATCTATCTATCTATCTATATATATATATATATATATATATATATATACATATGTGTGTGTGTGCGTGTGTATATATATATATATATATATATATATATATATATATATATATATGTATGTATGTATACGTATGTGTATGTATAATAATGAAATAAGTAGCGACGTAATCGTCTGAACGTGCTAAACAGAATTGTAAATTGTTGCGTGTAATTAATTGGTTACTTATCACATATCATATATCAATATATATCATTATAATATATATATATATATATATCATTAATATATAAATATATCATATACATAGTATTTATCATATATCTATCATGTATAAATTATATATATATATATATATATATATATATAGATATATATATATATTTGCACACGCACACACACACAGACACACATATATATATATATATATATATATATATATATATATATATATATATATATATATATATATATATATATATATATAATATATATATATACAGTTATCATAGTTTGAGAGACTGTTTTTGAAGCCAAAATTAATGATTTTTCAGTAGCCATTTTGTTTCAACGACTCAGGTGTCTTATCAAGTGATGATGTTGAACCTTCAACAACACCTGAAACAAAATGACTATTTTTGTAGTGATTTTATAACATATTTATGTTATAATTTTTAAATAGATAATTATATATATATATATATATACATATATATATATATATATATATACGTAAATACTTGTATCTATAAAAAATAATGTTAAACATAAAAATGTATTTAAATAATTGTCGGACTTTGTCCATTTCATAATGTGTGACGTCATTTGTTTATATTTGATACGCCATGAGCAGTTATGAATGTACGTGAGAGATTCATGGAAGATTGAAGTTTATAAGCAGTAAATTCGACCTTGACAATCGAACGATCCTTAGTAGCCGAAACAGTTAATGCACGTCAGGCTATATGACGGTTCCGTATAGGATACAGGCTCGAATCATATCGGAGAACGAATAATTTCTATGAAAATTTCTCGGACATTCAGACAGGTAAATGTTATTTAATACTGTTTATTATAAACAGAGCATTTACTTAAATACTTGTATCTATAAAAAAGAATGTTAAACATAAAAATGTCTTTATATAATTGTCGGACTTTGTCCATTTCATAATATATATATATATATATTGCCACTGACAAGGTAAGATTTTATTCATTTTTCTTGTCTTCGTATAAGTGTTTATATTTCTGGACACATAGTAAACAGTTCAGAAAAGTAAAAATAACTATTACTCGCCAAATGCACAACTATATCTACCCGCCAATATATTGGAATATTATTGATTTGCCCCTATCAGCTTTAGATATACATGCATGCTATGTTTAGAGGGAAAAATAGAATAATTAAATACAATGATCAAACAAACTATTAAATCAAAGGAGAGCGCTAGTATTAAAATGGCCGCATAGAAGCAGGTTGAAGCTTATAAATCTTACCTTATCACTCACTAACTACGAAATAAACAACAGCCACCCCCCACTAACAATTGATGCAATTCCCTCAGACTAAATTTTCCTTTAATATTTTCTCTTAAAGAATTTCGGGCAAAGTTCGGTATGCCTAGCAATATAATCGAACCGTAATGGTATAGATGGAATGTGTATATACATACATACATACATACATACGTAGATAAATATATTTGCAAAATATATAGATAACATACAGACATAATATATATATATATATATATATATATATATATATATATATATGTATAGGCACATAGATAATATACATACATAATATTGATATATATACATATAAATATATATATATATATATATATATATATATATATATATATATATATATATATATATATATATATATATATATATATACAGATAGATAGATAAATAGATAACATACTATAGATATATATATATATAGAGAGAGAGATAATATCAGATATATAATATACATAGATAATAAATATATATATACACATATACATATATATATATAGATAGATAGTTATATATATATAGATAGATAATATGCATACATAATATATATATATATATATATAGAGAGAGAGAGAGAGCGATAGATAGATAGATAGATAGATAGATAGATAGATAGATAACATTAGTGGTCAATATATTTTTGAATTTGTAGGTCTGATGATTTGAATCCTGATTACGATTCTAATGTAATAAATTATAACCATGGAATATTAGTGTTTGAGTACGTATAAACATAAAAAAATGTCTTTATTTATATATATATATATATATATATATATATATATATATATATATATATATATATATATATATATATACAGGGTGACCATAAAGTTCGTGTGCACTTTAGAAAAATTATAACTTTATTTGTATTTGTGATAGAAATCATTTGTAAAAAGGATTAGAAAGAAGTAAATCTATATTTTTATGGTTTTATTGAAATTTTATTTAAGTTTCCATATGTCCGCCATCATTTGCAATACAAAGGGTAATGCGATTTTGCAGTTCACGGAAAACATTTGCCAACTGATTTACAGTAATGCCAGAAATCACATTAGTTATTTTAGCTATACTTAAAACTAGGTACATTAAACTTTATAACATTTTTTACAGATTATTTCTATCGCAAATACAAATAAAGTTATAAATTTTTTAAAGAGCGCCCGATATGTATATATGTGGCGGGGGGGGGGCGGTAATATATGTAAACGTATGTAGGCATATGTGTAAGTGGATATGTAGGTATGTATATGTTTTGTTCAACACGATTTATTCCATTGGGTGTTTCGGTTTTACTTACCGATTTTGGGAAACTATTATTTAGATAATTTATTCTAACTTTAAATTGTCTTGTCTTTAAATCCCCCCCACTTAATAATATAATCCACAAGCAGGAACCTAAATTAATTAATATACAACTAAAGATTTTGGCCATAAATAAATTCACACTCCGGCCTATCTCCTCGTCACCAACCCAGATTCGTTATCAAAACGAGGCGTCCTCTCAAGTAGCCCCGTATGTTATTGACTGCTACCTAAATAAAATTCAAAACCCCCATTCCGAGACAATCACTCTAGGACTGAGGAAGTATGGCATATCTCAGTGCTGGACTGAAATAGACTATACCCACATGAGTAAATTTTGGATTTTTTTTGCTGTACAATAGATATATATATATATATAATATAATATATATATAATAGGGCCAAAATATAAAACGCCTAATAGAAATAACTGAAAATAGTTCTATGTGGATATGGAACAAAAAAAATATTCTGTGGAGTGTTTCAGTGAACATGACGACATGACATGACTGATTGTGAATGCGTAATGAGGTTCACGTTGCATTCTCAGAACGCGAGGTTTGCCGTTTTTCGGAATTTTTCGTAAATCAAATTTCGCCGTTAGACATTTGAACGAGTTTATCTACAACACACTTGTATATCGTTATAATGGGGCCTCACATCAGTGAGGGTATGCCGTTGAGAGGAAGGCCCCGAAACGGTGCACATTCTCTCCTGATGTCCCCCCCCCCAATTCAAATATAACTTCGAGAGGAACATATCAAAAGAGATTCAATGAAGTCACCTGCCGTAGAGAAGCTCGGTGGAAATGTCATTGGCATGAGGAGCATTACACATGCAGCTCGCTTCAGGTGAGTTTCAATTACTTTACAGTAATTTCGTTCTCTCTCTCTCTCTCTCTCTCTCTCTCTCTATATATATATATATATATATATATATATATATATATATATATATATATATATATATATATATATATATATATATATATATAAAAGACATTTTTATGTTTAACATTCTTTTTATAGATACAAGTATTTAAGCAAATGCTCTGTTTATAATAAACAGTATTAAATAACATTTACCGGCCTGAATCTCCGAGAAATTTACATAGAAAATATTCGTCCTCCGACAGGATTCGAACCTGTATCCAATACGAAACCGTCATATAGCCTGGCGTGCCTTAACCGTTTCGGCCTCTGAGGATCGTTCGGTTGGCAAGGTCGAATCTACTGCATATAAACTTCAATCTTACATGAATCAATCTCTCACGTACATTCATAACTGCTCATGGCGTATCAAATGTAAACAAATGACGTCACACATTATGAAATGGACAAAGTCCAACAACTATTTAAAGACATTTATATATATATATATATATATATATATATATATATATATATATATATATATATATATATATAGATAGATAGATAGATAGATAGATATGTTTGTTATGAAAACACTCCAAAGAATGCGCAAGATCGCCTCGTCAGTGATGTTATGACTTGGGCTCATGACAAGTTTCGGGTCTTGTTCGGCCAAGAGACCCTACCGAAGCAGTACTTATTCTAGCAGGCGATCCTGAGGCAAAAAATCGGCCAAGCACATAACAAATGGACACATTATGTAACAGCCACTGCTAATCTTGAAATTACAAGCGACCAATCATTAACTACTTACGTCACTTCCTCCTCACCCAAGACGATACAAAAAAGAATAGACTGCATAATTGTCTTTTCTTTCCATCTTAGGCCCACCACGCCGAAAGACCCACATTCTCAACCAGCAGTTTGACATAACAGGTAAGTAATAGCAAGAAAAGTTTCCTTTCCCATGAAGCTGCTGACCATGTTTACCATAGTCTATGAATATAGAATCCAGCGCAGTACGTAATCTGTTCAATGAAACAACGTTAAAGATTAACACTCACGAGACAGACACTCTACTGAATCTGACTATATCGCCAATACTACCAGCAGCGGTTCCGTAATTATTCAGTCTTCGATATCAAAGGATGGCAGTGAGTATTCCGGATAAAACATGGCCACCTTCATTCTTAATTGATTACCTTCTATTGGTGAACTGTAAAATGAGTCAGCTCATTTTGTCTGACTCACTAGTATACCAAGGTTCCCAAAAACTACAACAGAAGCGTTGCTTTAAAAAAAGCAATATATATATATATATATATATATATATATATATATATATATATATATATATATATATATATATATGAGGAATATTATATTATGAATAACGAATAATTTAAACGCAACATATTACACCGCACTTATTTCGATTAATAATGTTGCGTAAAACAAGGAAGGGTCCGCCATTTGTGTGCACTTATTAAATAGCAGATTGTGTGCAGTTAACCGGTTCAACGTGTTGTCCCGGTCACACTCATTATTTCACCTGGAGGTGCTGGAGGCACTTTACATCGGTTCCCGCAAACAACGTGAGTGTTTGTTGGGGCTCGCTGTCATTTGCCTCTAGCTCCTTTTGCTCAATTCTTTTTTTTTTAATCCCCCTCCACATTTCCTTTTATTGTACATTTTCTGTCTTTATAATTAAAATCTCCCGTTGCAAGCCTGATGAGCGGGAGCGAAACCGGTTGCTTCGCGCGTTTTAATATGTCTAGTAATATTAAGCTTAATACTTTTATTGCTATGATAAAATTTTGTACCTTTGAAAAATATCTTTACATATATATATATATATATATATATATATATATATATATATATATGTGTGTGTGTGTGTATGTGTGTGTGTGTGTATATATATATATATATGTGTATGTGTGTGTATATATGTATATATATATGTGTGTGTGTGTGTGTGTGCGTGTGATGGAATTTTGAGGAATTAGAATAATCAGTATATTAATTATTCAAGTCGAGAAGAAGGCACTGGAAAAGTCGGGGTTCTATTTTTGGTGAGTGGATGCGCAATGCTGATGAGTCCTAAATAGGACGAAACGGCCGTCCAGTGATTTCTTTATTCTGGTGAATGTTCTAGACGCTATTAATTATTTTATTGAATATATATATATATATATATATATATATATATATATATATATATATATATATATATATATATATATATATATATATATATATTACAGGTAATCGATTATAATATATCGTATATAGTGCGGGTGTATCCTAGTAATATTAAAACTGATCCACAGAGAGCTCGATATTTTTATTTTAACAGAGTCCACTCCTATTAACTAAGAGAGGAGGACTGACATTGAAAATAAACGTAAAACAATATTACGAGACACACATTTAGAGACTAATGAAAGCCGTTATATCTATGTTGAGATAGTTTTTGTTTTTTTGCTGTAAAGGTACATATACATATATATATATATGTATATATATATATATATATGTGTGTGTGTGTGTGTGTGTGTGTGTGTGTGTGTGTGTGTGTGTGTGTGTGTGTGTGTGTTTTGAACAACAAAAAATATTAAAAATTTAAAATCTTCAGACCCACTGGGTTGTATATTAATATTATTTCGTTTTTATTATTTCAGTCAGATTCCTCGACTAGTTTCGGTCAGCCATGGCCATCATTAGAAAAAAAATTCTTGTTAGTAGCATATATATATATATATATATATATATATATATATATATATATATATATATATAAATGTCTGTGAAGATAATGATAATATATATATATATATATATATATATATATATATATATATATATATATATATATATATATATATGTGTGTGTGTGTGTATATACTTACTTTACGATAACTCTTCTTACCAAAGTTATAACTATTTTATATTATTTTTTTATCTTTTCAGTGCAATTCTTTTGTAAATTTCGGTGAGACTTCAAACATAAATTGTTCAAAGTCTTCTCAGCATTTTCGACATTCATGAGCCAATATCAAATGATTCGAACTTATCAACCACAAAAACATTATTTGGCTTTCATTTTCTTTTTTTTGTTTGCTTTCATCAACCACACACAATCATCCACCCAAACACACACACACAATCATCCACCCAAACACACACACACACACACACACACACACACACACACACACACACACACACACACACACACATATAAAGTTGTAGCTTCTGTCTGTTATCGTACCCCTGTCAGGCTTCTGGAGATAGACACCCCTCCAATAACCATAACTTTGTCGCTACTTTTGTGATGACAACGAACACCCTTTGCCACTTTTGTGATGTCAACGATTACTCGTTGTCATTTTCGTAATGCTCGTTGTAGTAGAGACTTTGTAATCGCAGATACAACTGTATTAACGCCGTTGAACACTACTGGTGTCAGACGCCTTCGAATATCACTCGCACTAATAGTACTTGCTCGATAATTCTCGCTCGAATAGTAATCACCGTATAGTGATCAGAAAAGAGAAATAGTATAGTGAAGAGAGTAGAGATAGAGGATAGACTAGAAATGGTGATCAATTAGACGCTAATTCTCATATATACGTTTCATTTACTATCACGTGATCTACTCATTTAATATGGAATCGCCCATGTTGGCTCACTGGCGATCTATGTTGAAACTCCAGCGATGGCAGCGACACTTTATTCCTATACAACTTGTTGTGACATTCCATTTGAGGCTTCTTCTAGAAGCGTGGCGAAGGGATTAGAACGTTCACTTTCCCACCATAAAACCCGGATCTCACCATGATCCATTTGTCAGAAAGGTATCTTCTTGATGCCATCGGCTTGGGATGTGATCCCTGCGCGCGGCACCTTTGGCAAGTGCCTGAGAATCATATCACGGGTTCTCACAAACCTTGTGAGTAAGACTGGACATACGGAAGTAATTGAAAGCAGCAGATGGTTGTGCTAGTCCGAAGTCTCAAGGCATCTTGACCGAGGGTTTGAGAGAATTGACCCTATACAATCTGTGCTCTCTCCCAAAATATGTAGCTAAGGTTCGCTCGGCGTAGTTGCAGGCATACTCTTATACGAATACCAAGCCATTACTGCCATCTGATTATATAATCCATTAAAAAAAAATGGATGCAGGTAACAGCACTTGAAATAAAGCCCTGTGTCGGGAATAGAGGTATTATTTCTTAACCGGAATAAAGAGAAATTTCTTTTGCACCTGTTCACTTTGCAGTGTCTAAAACTCTCTAATATTTCCAATCGAACTGTTGACGATCGATTGGTATTTCATTCTTTCCTGATTATAATCTCTGGCAAAAGTGGCTCTCTTTGCCTTGACGTGTCCGGAAACTAATTAGACAAATTGTTTAGACATTGTTGCCATGGTCGTAAGATTTGAAATAATGTGGCTCCAATATTTCAGTCGTGGTTTTGTCAATTATACGTCCGGGGATATTGCTGAGGTCGAAATAGAGAAAGTTCCGTGCTAATTTCTTATGCTGATTATATGGACGCTAACCTTTTGTTTGTAATAAACAAGTTTTGTTTGGGATTCATTTTCCGAATGAAGGAATATTTAACACGTTCGATTTTCTATGAGAAATAAATTGGAATTATCAACTCTTCTGATATGATTGCTGTTTACCAAAATTGAATTCTTTTGTCTCCCTTATTTTGTTTTCCTATTCTGACATAGAAGAGTTAAATAGGAATGTTACTATTTGGGAATAAGGTAGAGCGACGTTATAGCGAGACCTGGGTATTCTGGATGAACTGAAATTAAGGTTAATATTAAAGATATATATATATATATATATTATTTTTTTTAGATTTTTCTGCTTATTCATTCATTTTTATCTTTCTCTTAAGCATGGATTTCTAGTGGTTAACTGACAAGGAACTTATGCCCCTTTAAAATACTCAACACTAAATGCCAAATCTTTGCTTTTATCTATCATTATTTCGTCATTTTTCTCATTAAATTTTCCTTATAATTCTTTTTCCGTGACACTTTTTCATCTCCTACTCCCAAAATATTTTTTTTTAGTCTCTTGTATTCTTCGGATTTTCATATATTTTCTTCTTCTTCTTCTTGATCTTCTTTTTTCTTCTATTTCTTCTTCTTTTGCTTATTCTTCTCCTCCTCCTTCTTCTTCTTCTTCTTCTTCTTCTTCTTCTTCTTCTTCTTATCTTCTTGCTCTTCTTCTTTTTCTGCTCATTCTTCTTGATCTTTTTGTCTTCTTCTATTTCTTCTTCTTTTGCCTATTCTTCTTCATCTAATTATTATTATTATTATTATTATTATTATTATTATTATTATTATTATTATTATTATTATTTCCTTTGATTTCTGGCGTTTACACATTTCTTTCCGTGTCCCACCCAGAGACCAAAGGTTAGAAATGGCATCATGGCATTTTCCACTGACAAAAAAAAGAATTACATAGACAAAGCCCTTCGTAAATTGTGGGCTGTATTTGTGAGAACATTATTTGTATTTCTTTGAAGCATGGACTTCCAGGAATCCCTTCAATTAAATTACTGTAATTTTTTTCCAACCAATCCTAGTGCTCCAACTACAACAAGGATTGTTGATGTTCCCATGTGCCACATTTTTGAGAATTTTATTATTATTATTATTATTATTATTATTATTATTATTATTCGTCACATATTTTTTCTTGTATACGTTTCTTCTTCTTCTTCTTTTTCTTCTTCTTCTTCTCCACCTCCTCCTCCTCCTTCTTCTTATCCTTCTTCTTTTTCTCCTCCCCCACTCCCCTTCTTCTTCTTCTCCTCCTCCTCATTCTTCTTCTCCTCCTCCTACCCCTTCTTCTTCTTCTTCTTCTTCTTCTTCTTCTTCTTCTTCTTCTTCTTCTTCTTCTTCTTCTTCTTCTTCTTCTTCTTCTTCTTTCCCTACACCTCTCTCTGGCTCCTTTTACTATTTCTTCAGTAGTAATATTTTTTCTTTATTTCTTTCATGCATGTTTTCCTTAATTTTAAATTCTTCCTTCTCCTCTTCCTCTCCCCCTCCCCCTCCCCTGCTCCTTTTCTTTTTTTCTCATTTTTCTTCCTCTGCTTTCATAAATTTCCTTTCCACTTTTAACCAACTCTCTACCAATAGATGGCGCCATCATTCTTTCCTCATACCCTGTCCTTTCTTTAATAAACTTTCTTCTTCTTCTTCTTCTTCTTCTTCTTCTTCTTCTTCTTCTTCTTCTTCTTCTTCTTCTTCTTCTTCTTCTACTACTACTACTCCAGTTTCGTCTCTACTTCTTCTTCTTCTTCTTTAACCAACTCTCTACCCATAGATGACACCATCATTCTTTCCTTCTACTCTGTCCTTTCTTTAATAAACTTCTTCCCTTTCTTCTTCTTCATCATCTCATCATCAGCTCTCTTTCTTTCTTTCTTTCTTTCTTTCTTTCTCTCTCTCTCTCTCTCTTTATACACTGTCTCCCTGCCCCTGTCATTTTCTGTGGCGTGCGTCCAGAATTAACACTCAGCGACGCCAATAACAGCAAACACAAAGTAAAACAAGCAATTCCTAGTTATCGGATGGAAGAAATTTTGTCCGCAGTGCCGTGTTCCCCTTTGATCGTAGATTGATTGGTGATTCATTGAATATCGATCAATTGTTCTGCTTATCGAGTAATTTCAGAACTCGATCAAGCACAACCACAGGCTTTGCACCGGCCATAACAGGCAGCCGGTGAAATCACGCCAAACTCTATCAATGACCCCGACCGCAAACGACAACTTCATTCGTCCAGCCGCGTAAAAATTAAAAGCCATCAACAACGTTATTCTAGGCAAACAATTAAGGCTGCTAACAATAAAACTAACATCTGCTTGATGGCAAACACAGTGCGACTATTAAATATGCTCGTCTCGAAGATTATTACGTGGGTAGAGGTGAGTGTTTTGCACTGAGTACCCTGACGTAGTACCTTTTTATCAGCGAACGCTAAGTTTCATCAGTGATATTCTGTGTGTCTCTCGAGGTACGGACATTATCCAGCGAGGACTCAAAAACCATATTCATCAAATATCTTTCATGGTGGAAATTCGTTATAAGGCTGATGCAAAGAAAATGGCTGCAGTGTGGATTGATCAAAAAAATTATCAAATGCAATAGCCCTACAGAGAAATTATCAACTTGCTGTTGAAATAACTAAATATAACCGTAAGTTCTATGCTAACAGTTTCTTCTCTCACACGTACCGTTAGTGGATCTGTCTTCTGGCTTTCTAGACAACTTTGATCATCAAAAATGTTAATGCATTGTCAATCGTTATTTTCTGTGGTCTTCATTACACTTCTATTTCTTTCGTTCCTTAATAATTATTTTGCTACCATTCTCTTACACTCAGCAATCCTTTGCGTCCTAGTGGCTTTATTGCCTTACTAAGCGGTGATGTCGTTAAACAAAATACAATGTAAAATTTTTGAACTTTCACGCACACAAATAATTCCTTGTTTCTGCCATAGATTTTTGCATCTCGTCTCAGATTATATTCATCTGTTTCTCCATTTTTCTTTTCTTTCAGCCGAACATGTCCCAAAAGATAATCATTCTTAAATTGGTAATATAGTCCCGTACAATTTCAGTCATCCGTAACATTTAACCCAAACCTACCGCTTCGGCAATTATCCAATAAGCAGCCGCAGTGCGGCTAGCGTCATAAAAATCTCCACCATTTTGCACACGATCGCTTATATTCATATAAAAAATGATCTCTGTGATAAAGATGGCGCCGACTGGTCTTATATTCTGAGAGATTTTTTATGGCTTTATGTAATGAATTATTCAGGTACACATAATCATATTTTTTTGTGTTATTAGTCGGTTTTATCCAGTACGTTCTCCGACCTTCTGTGAATTCTTAAAGTGAATGCTTAATATTACACTGTTACAAAATATTGAGATCTTACAGTAGAAGTACCTCCTATGTAGGTAATATCACCAAAATAAACAACAAAAAACGCCATCAGCAAGCCGATTGAAATATCTTATAAAAACAGCCAAGAAGAAAAAAGATGACCACATCTGAATAATAATCCGTTTCGACGCAATCGTATAATCGATTATGGTCCAATCATAGGCAACAGAAGACGAAACACAAGAAAAATGGTTGAAAACATTACTAGGCGTACCTGAAGATCATTCACATACATTTAAACATTGGCATGCATCAGAGATACATGGGGGGAGCTGGTCATATACTCACCTGTACAGTGACTCTACGACGTCATCTGGTCCTGGGAGGGATTATGATTATGATGATAATGATGGTGATCATGATAATGACTGAGGGTAGATGAACAGTTATCGGGGTGGAGGACGCGAAAACAATAATCTGAGTGCAAACCCAGGTCTGGTTTCTTGCATTCGCTTTCACACAAACGTTGCAATAAATGATATAGCAACTTAGTCGTTATTTAAGTGGATATGTGAATGTAGATTCTGGAGTTTGGTGATCGGCGTCAAGCCTCATAAGGGGGTTTGTTGACTGTTCTTTTCCTGATATTTACCGAACTGGTGGCGTCATCATATTCGTGTCCATTGTTTTTTGGTGAGCTACTATAGTGTTGTTCGATAAAAGTGACTCACCTGACTTTTTTAACTTAAAATTATTTTCGCCTATTGTTTTTGGGGTCAAACTAAATTTTTAATCTTACTAATATAAAGACCCCTTCCCGACCACCTAGTAAAAAAAAGTTTACTCACCCTAAGGTATTCTATTAATAATTATAATTTGGGATATAAATGAGATTTAGGGAAAAACTCTGGGCAAAATTAAGTGATTCACTTATTTCCTGCAACAAGTAATCAATAGAAACATAACCGAACAGCTTTAAATAAAGAATAATAGAGGTATAATTTATTTATAATAGGTAATATAGTTCGAAATATTTAATAATCTATGGGTCCTCCTTTATTTTGAATAGCCTTTTCAACCCTTTTTGGCATTGACTTAGATTCTGGCAAATCTCATCTTCAAGCATTGAATTCCATTCGGATATGAAATTCACAATCAAATCCTCTTTGTTGCCCAACTGCTTTCTCGAGAGCCTGTACTTTATAATGCTCCATAAGTTTTCTATGGGGTTGAGGTCAGGAGATTTGGGCGGCCATGTCATAACACTCACCTGCTTATAATAAATGTTGTGGTTTCCGTGATGAAATCCTGTAGCAAATAATAACAAACGCCAAGAATGAATATAGGAAATAAATGTATTAACGTAATAATACGAACTAGTAATACAGGTTAGTATTTCCAGGAATGCTGGTTAGTAGAAAATATATATATATATATATATATATATATATATATATATATATATATATATATATATATATATATATATATATAGTCTTTGGTATCGACGCATCGCTGTATGACTTCTTACTGAGTCTACGTGCTTCGTTGTGTGTGACTCTTCTGCCGACCGACTCTACTACTCCTCTTCTGACTGTTCGTTCGTTCTCCCGGGTATTCACTGGCAGTAGTATATGTATACCCTAGGTGAGTCCATTTGTGTGAAAAGGGGAAATCCGCCAACAGTAAAGATTTATTTAGATGTATAAGGACCAGAAAAAATATAGAGAGCCATAATCGATCAGCTTCTGTAAGCACACATCATATAAATATGTATCACGTAATAAAATCAACGATTTTTGGCAATGTTTTCTCCAAATGGAAATTATATTTTTATTATGACGGCGACTAAAAGGAGGTGTTCATCCGGTACTCTTGTGTTAATTTTATAAGGAATGTTTAATTGATTTGTTTTTTACGGTATATCAACCATTTGAACCTTATTTAAATCCAGGATTTTGATTGTAAATTTTGTCTTGAGAAAATAATGACAAAATTTTACTAATTAACCCATAGCTGGGGGAGAAGAGGTAGATTCATTCCTTTGCGTAGATGAATATAATGAACCCAACGG
>OZ038518.1:60372079-60392079 GCA_964036315.1 Acanthosepion esculentum | reverse complement strand
TTTGAATGATTGAATAATTGACTGAACACAAACGATTGCTTTTATTATAGTGGACTGCTTAAAATGGGCTTTTGAACTAACCGTCAATGTCTAAATTGTGTAGTAAACTATTTAAAAATATCAAACAATTACATTAAAATAAGAAAATTTGCATTTATTGTCATCTGTAAATTAATTGAAACAACCGCGTTAGTTTCCATACGGTCAGCTTTATACCCACTTCTCAGATTAGGTCATTTATAGTGGTGTTCAGTAATATGAATCTATATTCGGGTTGTATGATAAAATTTGACTGGCCTTGAAAAATATAGCGTCATCTGTGATTGCATCAGATTTTCATCACGCCCAGAGACTGTTATCTCGACTGTTGATTAGTTGTCCTACGGCCATTGTCTCCAGTGAAGCGTACGAAAATTGTAACGCTGCACGAACATACTGTCAAGCCTTACCAGTGAGCAAAACTCTCCTGATTTAAATCCATTCGAGTTTCTGTTGTCAATCGGCAAGGAAAGACCTCGTGGAATGGACATACAAAGTACTAATATGGGCATTGGGTCATGTTTTATTGGAAAAATTCGAAAAAAAAGTAAATAATAGCGGAATTATTTGTTTTGTTTCAATTAATTTGCACAAGGGTGTAATATCTACAACTAGTAGTATGTACTGTAGATGTAATTACTAATTGTACATTCGTTTCCATAGTTTTTTCCTATATTTTGGTTGAGCTCTCTGAGGAGGAAATGTGAGGTTGTAAACTGTCACTATTACGGCTAATAATGCAAGACACTTCGGTAAAGCGAATCAAGTTCTCTCAGTCACCGTGTGTTTATCTAAAAATAAATACGCTTAAATTCAACTTCATCCCTGTCGTGCTGTGATACAGCGAAACAGTCTATCTGTAGAGACAATATATATATATATATATATATATATATATATATATATATATATATATATATATATATATATATATGAAGAAATATAGTTTTAAGGTGTGCTATATTTATGGGATAAAGTGCTCAATATCAGAGAATAAAAGTACTGAAGTTTAGATACAAAGGGAAAACTGCTGAAAAGCCTAGAAGTGATAGTAAAGGAAAGCAAGAAGAATGGACTAACTACCAATTGTAAGAATAAAAGAATATAGTTGCAAGCAGCAAAAATAGTTTAATATGTGATCTACAAAGTTGAGATATCAGAATCAAGTACTGAAGTTTATGAAACTGAGAATAATTTTATTAGAAGACGGAAAATTTGATACCGAAATAGGAAAATGCATTGGAATAATCGAATATGCATTCCAAAAGCTAATATATTCAGATATTAGAAACAAATAAACGTGTTCTCCATTGTTCTGTAATACACGTTGCCCGATATGACTGAATGCTGGACAGTCCCTTCATGGATATAGATGCAACAGATAAGTGGTTCTACAGAAGGATGCTGAGATTACCGTGAAGTGAGCATGTAATCAATGTGTTAAAGGAAATGAGAACAAAAAAAAGATATTTCGAATCAGAATAAAAAGTTGATTTATTAATTTAGTATTTACTAATACATCACATCTCCCCTCTTTTGACTATCACTACCAGTTTCTCTTATGCCTGGCATGCACACAGGATTGTTAGATTGGAATGGTCGAAGTTGCATTCCAAAAGGTAATATTTTAAAACATTAGAAAGAAAGAAAATATTTCTCCACTGTTGTGTAAAGCACGTTGTCTGATATGATAAAGAATGCTGGACAATCTCCTCAGGGATAAAGATGCAACAAAAAATTGGTTCTACAGAAGGATGATGAGAATATCATGAACTGAGTATGTAAATAGTTGAGATTTCTAGGTCACATCATGAGGTAAGTGAACTTGGAAAATGTGACACCCACAGGAATCACAGAATGCGAAATGGAAAGATAGAAAAAAAACGAGTATCACATATAACAAGCCTGTGTACATGCATGTCATCAGAGAGAATGGTGGTGATAGTCAAAAGACAAAACTTAGTAAGAAGTACAAACGTAGGGAGTTAAAGCGAGCCATGATAAGTGGCATTTTATTAATCATTTCACCCTAAGCAAGGTAATAAAGTCACTAAGATTAACTTAAGATATTAATCTCATTTGAGATCGAATATATGTTAGTATAAATTAACATAATTATGTTTGTTTTCCGAGACATACCTCTTTACACTTCCACTATAAAATACAAAACCTAACTTAAAATAATGACTGCACCAAACACTTTAGATTTCCTAATAATAGAATGGAACTTTCTAGAATTATCTAGAAATTTCTACCGGGTTCTAGAGGGCGCAAAAAAACAAATATAAACATGAGTACGTACCAACTAGCCAGTCTGCCTCCTGAACCCACAGCCACAACTATTAAGGTCGACTTCGGTCCGTTTGATTCATGAACAAAGCTACGTTCGAAATAATCTAAGTTCCGACAGTCCTTGAAAAGAAAAGGCTATCGGTAAATACTTCACCTTTCATTCTTGATATTATTGACCAAACTCCTTTATACGAGGGTCATTCAATAAATAAGTTGAATTTTTCGGTATAAGGACTTCTAATACAGATAGAAGCTTACTCTTTTTTTATTTTTGTTTGTTTTACTTCTTTTTCACATGGATTTAATTTCTTTTGCAGATTAAAAAAATACTTTGGGTGTTTTGGCGATTAACAAAGATGGCCGACCAAGATGCATGCTCCAGGATGGAACAGCGGTCAGCTATCAAGTTTTTGGTTGCTGAAGGGTGCAAACCAGTTGAAATTCATAGGAGAATGTCAACTGTGTATGGTGCCACACGTTTCAGCCAAAAAATGTCTACAAGTGGGCTAAATTGTTTAAAGACGGACGGAGCAGTGTTGAGGATGAAGACAGGCTTGGGAGGCCTACAGAAGTGAGGTCTCCTGAGGTGATCGAATCAGTCAATGACCTCATTCAGTCTGACAGAAGGGTGACAATGGCTGACATTGCAAGGATTTTGAAAGATATAAAGAACAAACGCAGGGGTCATCAGTCAGAAGGAGTCATCTTGCATCATGACAACGCAAGGCCTCACACAGCAGCCCAAACGGTGCAGACCATCAACGAGCTGGGCTGGGAACTGCTCCCTCATTCCCCTTACAGCCCAGACGTTGCCCCTTCAGACTTTCACCTGTTTGGTCCCTTGAAAGCGTTCACGAGAGGCACGAAGTTTAAAAGTGACGATGAAGTCAAAAGTGTTGTGAGCGACTGGCTGAGACATCAGTCCAAAGATCTTTACGCTGAGGGAATACGGAAGCTTGTGCACAGATGGGAAAATTTTGTGACAGTGCAGGGAGACTACGTCGAAAAAGAAAAGAAAAGAAAGTAAGCTTCTATCTGTATTAGAAGTCCTTATACCGAAAAATTCACCTTATTTATTGAATGACCCTTGTATTATATACATTTGAATATCTAACTATCGTTCTAATAAGAAAACAATATGATTCTTGGACTAGCGACAAATTCCCATCCGCCGCCTTAATCTTTACTGCATTCGGATTTCTGGGAATACCACGAATGAACATGTGAATAGCAACAAAGTTTTAGTGAAAATGAAAGTAAAAAGGACACTTATACACAAAATCAGAAAGAGAAAGTTGAAATTCTTAAGACACATAATGAGGAAAGAGGGCTTAGAAAATATGATACTCTCGAGACAGAGTGAAGGCAAGAGCGATAGAGGAAAACTTATGATCTATCTTGCGAGCTTGAGCCAATGTATGGCTAAACGGGGTTTATGTGAGATAACAAAGTTACAAAAGACAGGAATTTGTGGAGAGCCATGATCTTCAATGTCGTGAAGAGACATGGTATAGAGACGGATAAGAGATCAAAACCGTTGTACTTTTATAAATAAGATGGAAGCTGTTTTCGCTAGACCTGGAATAGTTGATCCTTCGCCTTCTGAAAATGCGTCACTGCTGTTAACACGTGAGTCTTTCAGCGCATAACGTCTAGTCCGCCATTTTTACAATCAAATGGACAACCGGAGAGTGCTATGAAAGTTATAAAAGCAGTAATAAAAATACAGAGTGGAAGAGAAAGATCCCTCTTACCTTTGGTAGAACAAAGAAATAAACCAACGGACAAGGATGGAAAATCTCCATAACAATTTCTAATGTGCTGTGGTCTAAGAACATTACCACCCACAGTACATCGCCTATTCTACCCACATACAGAAAACCCATTTGCAGTTTGGAAAAGAACACTCCGAACGTCACTAACAGAAATATTACGACCGACAGACAAGAAAAGAAATCTTTTTTTTTCTTTTTTTTTTAAGCATTTCACCCCAAGCAAGGCGAGAAGCCACTAGCACGCATGGGGTTACAGAAGATTTGGAGCGAGAGCAGATAGGTGTGATAGAAGAAAGGATGAGGAGAAGGATAGTGGATAGATCAAGGCAACTGAATTTGAATAGTTGGAGATTATAGTTGTCAGGGAAAGAGGAATAAGGATGGGAGTTCCACAGGCTAGCGGTGCGAGACATGAAGCTATTGGAATAGAAGAGACATCTACAGTTAACAGTTTCAATAGTGAAAGGGTGAGAGCGGGATGCCAGCCTCGTAGGACGCTTGAATTCATGAAGTCTGGGAACCAGCGAAAGCAGCTCATCAGAGCAATTACTGTGAATGTATTTGTATTCAGGTGATCGCGTGCGAGTACAGTCAGATGACTAAACTTAGGCACTAGTAATTGTTTCTAATAAATGTGACATGTACATGGAATAGACGACACATACGAGAAAAAGACAACCAAATATTAGTCCTCATATCTGATAAATTCATCTATCAAGAATTATGAAAGACACTGTGAGCAGACCCCTTCTATCCTGCCATACTCAGAAGCTGACAGAGACCAATCAGATATAGAAAAGAAATTTAACAATGATCAGAATCATGCCACTTTTAGGAACGCGACTGTAGTCTAACTCTATTGTTCGTACATCATATCTTAATGACATATACTATATGTAAGTATTTTATCTGCCACTAATAAACATTACAACTTATATAGGTTACTCGAATTTTCCTATCTGGCCCTCTCACCTTCTGTGGGTTTTGTGAGTATCACATTTTCCCTATATTGGACAAAGAAAATTATGGTAGTTTATCACGACATATATTCGATCTCGAATGAGGTTAATGTATTGCGTCTTAGTGACTTCATTACCTTGCTTAGGGTGAAATTATTAAAAAATGTCACTAAAATATATTTTGATGATGCTGACAAGTTTCCACATAGCTAATAGTTTTGACTCTCATTTACACTTTTTTCTGTGATAAGCTAACCTTAAATGGTCATCCAAGTGTGGCACATTAGTGTCTACCATTGAGCGATAGTCATTTTTGTTTTTCTATGTGTTTTACCACACCAGGCGATCATGGCTCGCCCCAACTTCCTACACTTTGCATTATTTACATTATTCGGACTGTTATACTCATCGTCATTGTCATATTCACAACGTTTCGGCCGTTGTAATCTTTGGCCTTCTTCAGGCGATTGGAATTTCGAATCGAACTCTTTATTTCGTCCAGCGGTCGAAACGTTGTGAATATGGCAATGAAGATCAGGATAACAGTCCGAATAATGTAAATAATTTATGGAATCATAATACCTCATCTCAGAGATCCAATCACATGAAGAAGACTGGAGCGTAGAACGGTCGAAACGTTGTCAATATAGTAATGAAGGTGAAGATAACAGTCCGAATAATGTAAATAATGCAAGTAATCATAATACCTCATCTCAGAGATCCAAACACACATGAAGAAGGCCGGAGCGTACAACGGCCGAAACCTTGTGTATATGGCAATGAAGAAGAGGATAACTGTCCGAATAATGTAAATAATTTACGTAATCATAATACCTCATCTCAGAGATCCAATCACATCAAGAAAGCCGCTGCGTACAACGGCCGAGACGTTGTGAATATGGTAATGAAGATGAGGATAACAGTCCGAATTATGTAAATAATGCAAGTAATCATAATACCTCCTCTCAGAAATCCAATCGTCTGAAGAACGCCGGAGTGTACAACGGCCGAAACCTTGTGAATATGGTAGGTGAGGATAACAGTCCGAATAATGTAAATAATGCAAGTAATCATAATACCTCATCTTAGAAATCTAATCAACTGAAGATGGCCAGAGTGTACAACGGCCGAAACGTTGCGAATATGGTAATGAAGGTGAGGATAACAGTCCGAATAATGTAAATAATGCAAGTAATCATAATACCTCATCTCAGATATATAGAGGCTGAAACGTTGTGAATATGGCAACGAAGGTGAGTATAACAGTCCGAATAATGTAAATAATGCAAGTAATCATAATACCTCATCTTAGAAATCTAATCAACTGAAGATGGCCAGAGTGTACAACGGCCGAAACGTTGCGAATATGATAATGAAAGTTAAGGATAACAGTCCGAATAATGTAAATAATACAAGTAATCATAATACCTCCCTGAAGAGACATAAAGGTCGAAACGTTGTGAATATGGCAATGAAGATGTGGATAACAGTCTGAATAATGTAAATAATACTACTAATCATAATACATCATCTCAGAGGTATAGACATATATTTCTACTCTTTGTACGTGTTACTAAAGTTTGTCTTTTGACCATCACTGCCAGTCTCTCTAATGTCATGCATGTACACATCCTTGCTACATGGGTTACTCGCTGTTTTCTATCATTACATCTCGTATCGCATTCTTTACATATATTTGAATTGATGTACGTTTTGGATTTTGTTATCCCCAATTTGTAATTAGCATGTTTGGGTGTACATTTTGCTAACAACCATCTACAGAATAATAATCAATAACAACTTCGATGAATGATAGATCGATCTCTACGTTGGACAAGGATAATTATGGTAATTTATCCTGACATATATTCGAACTCGAATGCTATTAATGTCTTAAATTAATGAATTGCGTCTTAGTGACATTATTACCTTCCTTAGGGTGAAATGATTAATAAAATACCATTGTACTTCTTACTAAGTTTTGTCTTTTGACTATCACCACCATTCTCGCTGATGACATGCATGTACACAGGCTTGCTATATGTGTTACTCGTTTTTTTTTTATCTTTCCATTTCGCATTCTGTGATTCCTGTGGGTGTCACATTTTCAAAAGTTCACTTACCTCATCATGTGACCTAGAAATTTCAACTATTTTTTTTCTGATTCGAAATATCTTTTTTTGTTCTCATTTCCTCTCACACGTTGATTACATACTCAGTTCATGATATTCTCAGCATCCTTCTGTATAACTAATTTTTGTTCAATCTATATCCCTGAGGAAATTGTCCAGCATCCCTTTATCATATCAGACAACGTGCGTTACAGAACAGTGGAGAAATCTTTTATTCCTTTCTAATGTTTAAAATATTACCTTCTGGAATGCAACTTCGACTATTCCAGTCTAATAATCATGTGAACATGTCTGGCATAAGAGAAACTGGTAGTGATAGTCAAAAGAGGGGAGGTGTGATGTATTAGTAAATACTAAATTAATAAATCAACTTTTTATTCTAATTCGAAATATCTTTTTTTTTGTTCTCATTTCCTTTAACACATTGATTACATCACGGTAATCTCAGCATCCTTCTGTAGAACCACTTATCTGTTGCATCTATATCCATGAAGGGACTGTCCAGCATTCAGTCATATCGGGCAACGTGTATTACAGAACAATGGGGAACACGTTTATTTGTTTCTAATATCTGAATATATTAGCTTTTGGAATGCATATTCGATTATTCCAATGCATTTTCCTATTTCGGTATCAAATTTTCCGTCTTCTAATAAAATTATTCCCAGTTTCATAAACTTCAGTACTTGATTCTGATATCTCAACTTTGTAGATCACATATTAAACTATTTTTGCTGCTTGCAACTATATTCTTTTATTCTTACAATTGGTAGTTAGTCCATTCTTCTTGCTTTCCTTTACTATCACTTCTAGGCTTTTCAGCAGTTTTCCCTTTGTATCTACCATCCATTCGATGTCGGGGCATAGTTGCAATCATAATTGCACCCCTACCAAAGAGCAAACAAGGAAAACGGTACATCAAACTGGTATTTATCATGTAAAATATCAAAAGATTAAGATATAACTCCGGATGCAATTATGGTTTTGTATCGTTAGTTCGAACCATCTTAGAATCCAGTGTCATCACTGCGGACAATAAATATACACAATCATGGCGGAATCTTTTACCGATTCTAATTTAGTTTCATCTCATAAACGCCTGAATAACAAGATATGTATTCTATGTCCATCCAATGTTAGGAAGACAAACAACATGCGTTCCCAGTAGCTCTCCCTGCTTCGTCATCAACCACGGTCGTTATCAGACAGGACGTTGTCTGATAGTATTGTTTATAGTTACGTTGTTCTAGAATTGTCATCATTGGTCGACTGAACTTGCTTTGTTTCAATGACTTTTGTTTTGTTATTATTAATTACTTTATACCCATTATTATTTTTTTAAAAATAGGCTCCAAAAAAAAAAAAAAATTTTTTTAAATATCGGGTAGCAAATTTTTGCTTTCATATCAGAAAAAAAACGTAGTGGTATTATGATAGGTTAGACAATAATATTTCTTTAATAATTAACAGTTTTTTAATATATTTCCGGGCTTGTTGTTTAGGAGATTTAATTATTTCGTATAAAAAAATTACTTAAATCATTAGAGATATTCCTAAAGGGGAACGGTAGATATATGTAAATTCCAATCGGAACATGTAGATATTTACATGGTCTGCTTTACAAAACCTAGATCATCTGTATTTAGTTAGACATTGGTTAACTCCCTTTAAGTCTTTGTGTTGGCTTATAATTGTTGATTGACAAGAATATAAAAGCCAGAAAAGCACGTTATGTGCTCCAGAAACCGCAACTCTTTTAGGTATAAGTTTCCTTTTTGTATTTGGAATAATTCCGAAGAACTGTATGGAGAAAGGATCTTTGCAAGATAGCGGATTTAATGTTATCGGGGTTTTAAGAGCTGTCGTAACCCCAACTAGTGAGCTGAGCGTATGGGGAGGCGATACTGGTGACCAGTGTACAATAATTGAATCAAGTGTCCTCAGAAAGAAATAACCATCGATGTCAGATTTTATCTAACTATCCAGCAAATACTTATAATCTACAATTCTACAATATTTCCCAGAAATGATTTCCCCATTTATAGAAACTATATTTTCTTCTAGAGGAAACATAACTGGGCATGATTATATATAGCGGTAATTGAATTGATAGTGGCTCGGATTGAGAAATTGGAGAGCCGAGTTCAAATTCCAGTCGAATCCATTACATTCACTTACGTGTTAATATCCTTGGGAAAGGTATGAATCCTCTTCTTCTCACCCCACCCCTAGCTATAGGTAAATAGCTACCGTAGAAAGAAATGACACCCTACTGCGGGAAAAAATCTGCCTGGTCAGTCATGTATCGAAATATACATAATCGCCTAAGGGTGTATCCCGCATGACACATAACTGACTGACTGAATGGGAAATCCTCTTCTTCTCCCCCCAGCTATGAGTAAATAGCAGGATAGACCGGGTTCTATAGCCTTGGATGGCAACTGGTCTACCGTGGAAAAAAATGGCACCCTACCGCGGGAAAAAATCTGCCTGGTCAGTCATGTATCGAAATATACATAATCGCCTAAGAGTGTATCCCGCATGACACATAACTGACTGACTGAATGGGAAATCCTCTTCTTCTCCCCCCAGCTATGAGTAAATAGCAGGATAGACCGGGTTCTATAGCCTTGGATGGCAACTGGTCTACCGTGGAAAAAAATGGCACCCTACCGCGGGAAAAAATCTGCCTGGTCAGTCATGTATCGAAATATACATAATCGCCTAAGAGTGTTTCCCGCATGACACATAACTGACTGACTGAATGGGAAATCCTCTTCTTCTCCCCCCAGCTATGAGTAAATAGCAGGATAGACCGGGTTCTATAGCCTTGGTTGGCAACTGGTCTACCGTAGAAAGAAATGGCACCCTACTGCGGGAAAAATCTGCCTCGTCAGTCATGTATCGAAATATACATAATCGCCTAAGGGTGTATCCCGCATGACACATAACTGACTGACTGAATGGGAAATCCTCTTCTTCTGCCCCCAGCTATGAGTAAATAGCAGGATAGAGCGGGTTCTATAGCCTTGGATGGCAACTGGTCTACCACAGAAAGGAATGGCAAACTTTTTGCGGATTGTATTATTAATCAGAATTGACATTGAAATAATTGTTTAAAATCGCACATGAAGCATTTTAATGGAGACAGCAAAAAGCATGCATATGTATAGGGAAGGATTTCAGTGAATATAAAATAACAGAAAGAGGCGATAGGCAAAGATGCGTCTTCTCATCCCATCTGTTCAACTTTAACATCGATGCAATTCTGAGAGAATTGGAAACCCTACCGGGAGGCACGATGTAATAATGGATATCGGATTGCGGAACTGCTTTGCCGAGTTCGAATTCCAATCGAATCTATTACATTCACTTACGCGCTAATACCCGTGGGAAAGTTATGAATCCTCTTCGTCTCCCTATGGGTAAATAGCAAGACAAAACCGTGTTCTATAGCCTTGGATGGCAACTGGTATACCGCAGAAAGAAATGTCAACCTACTGCAGAAGAAAATCTACCTCGTCAGTCATATATTGAAAGATACATGATCGCCTAAGCGTGTACCGTGCACGACACATAACTCTACTGATTATTTCTGAGTAAAGGCAAATGGATGACTGTTGAAAATCTTATATTCAATATCAACAATAATCACAAAATATTTTAGATGCACAGGGCGGTATATGGACTAATAAAATAAAAAAATAAAAAAAATCTACTCAGGGTGGGATAAATTTCATATCAACCAGATTTTTACAGCTTCAATATGAGAACTAAATTTATGACCACAGTATTTACTGATGATCGCTATTAACCTTTTTTCTCCGACAAGAATTTGTATTCCATCTTAGCCTGTGGATACGTACTATAAGAGTTGAAACGCGTAACTCAATTGTTTCCATAGGAGTCGATTAAATCTCAAATCCACTAGATTTTAACAGGTTCCGTACTAAAAAATAAAGAATGTACCATATCACACTATCAAGATAATGTTGTTGGCTACGATACTTTTGCTTTTAACTTAAACTCCAAAAAGATTTTTTTAAGCTTCACACAAGTAAGGCGGGAGTACCACTAGCACAACAGGGGGTTACAGAGAGTGAAACACGGAAAAAGACCTCGTATAATGGAGATTGAGGAAAGGATGAAATATGACTGGGGGGGGGGGGTCAAGGCAATAGGAGATGGTGACTGACGTTGAATTTTGTTATATTCCGTGCTAAGGGAATAAATACTTAACACCAAGTCGATACTAGAAGAAAGGTTTATTGTACACAACCAGTACAACATGAAATACGGTACAGATATACACACAGGTCAATCTAGTAGTGAGTGCCACTAATTGTAAGGTCGAAGGTGCTTGTGTCGTCTCGCTCTCACTCTTCCTCCAGTCTCTGGTAGACGGTTGATTTTATAGGTGGCAAGTACCTATAGAGTCATCATTCATAGGGGTGAGTGGTTATTTCATGATATCAGTTTCGGCGATCGTCCAAGATTGAAATGCTTCAATCAGACAAATTTACACACCTAATCCGAAGACGTATTAGAATAAGGAAATATGCTTCCTGAAAGCTGAATATTAAGACAGAAGAAAATTTCGTTAAAAACAAAGAAATGAGTATTTGACTGTTACGTAATATCGGTCTTTCTATATAACAGTGAATGCTGGACAATCTCCTCACAGATAAAGAGACATGGAGCAACGGAAACAAAGAAATTAGCATTAAACTATTACGTAATATCGGTCCTCCTAAGTGGCAGTGAATGCTGGACATTCTCCTCACAGATAATGAGACATTGAGCAACGGAAACAAAGAACTGAGTATTGAACTGTTACGTAATATCGGTCCTTGTATATGGCAGTGAATTCTGGACAATCTCCTCAAAGATAAAGATACATGGAGCAACGGAAACAAAGAAATGAGTATTGAACTGATACGAAATAACGGTCTTTCTATATGGCAGTGAATGCTGGACAATCTCCTCACAGATAAAGAGACAGAAACAAAGAAATGAGCTTTGAACTCTTACGTAATATCGGTTATTCTACATTGTCTATTATTTTGATTGTCAAACTTTAAATATGCTGCTTAAGATCATGTTTGGCATGGTGTATTTGCTGCAGTTTTGAGTTCGTTTCAAACATCCTTGTCGCCCCTGTTATTTTGGTGTTAGTTCGTTTCAAACATCCTCGTCGCCATAACACCAGGTATAAGAAAGGTTTATTGTATGCATCAAGTACAATATGAAATACGGTACAGTTATACACACAGGTCCATCTCGTAGTGAGTGCCACTAATTGGAAAGTTGGGTGTGCTTGCGTCTTCTCGCTCTCACTCTTAATATTTAACAGCCCCCGACGAGGGATATATGCGGTACAAGGCCGAGTTTACCGTGAGATATCCGAGCTCGTATTCAGGGCCAAAAATATTCGCTTAGAACCGGCATAAGCGGGTTCAGGGTCTGTCTACCTCCCCGGACGAAGCGTTGCCCTTCGACAAAGCCTCGTCCGGGTTCCTCTCTGCTCAAGGCAAAGAGTTCTCTTTCTCACTCTTTTATTTATTTCTGTGAAAATGTGGCACAAGGCCTAGAAGAGGGAATGGGGTAAAGGACGGTCATCATCTGTTTCAATTTAAAACTTACCTCGCCACAACCACTGACCCAATCAAACAAACAATAGTCTTTACCTTTCTTACTACATCCACCAAAATACCTCATTGTCTCAATGAAAATCCTAAAAGTAGACCCCATATGTACAAATCGACGTTTGTGTTGGGAACGATATAAAAACCACAAGTTAAAAAATCCCCAGGGTGTATATACAAAATGAATATAAACTATTTACAAAAACTAAACAAAATTATGTTAGTAATAACCCCCCCACCACTTTTCTTTCTCTCTCTTCCTCGAGTCTCTCGTAGACAGTAGACTTTATTGGTAATTACTACCTATAGTGTAATCATTCATGGGGCTGACTGTTTATTCCATTACATGAAATTTAAATTTTTATGATTTCATTTATCAATGAAGCAATTAATCGGAATGAAGTTCCTCTGTTGGAAAGTGCGAGAAAAGAAACTGCTGGCGTAAAACGGAGGTTACATTCAACTATTTCAACAATAAAAGGGTGGCACGTAGATGCCATTCTAGTGACACGCTTGAATTCATGTTGTCGGAGCAACATATTGTCAGAACAGTTATGAAAATATTTGTACAAAAGACAGACGAAAGACACATCAGGTCTATGTCAAAACTTTAAGACCGCAGTATTTGCTAATAATCGTTATTAACACTTTCCTTCCACACGGATTTATCTACCACCCCAGCTTGTGGACACGTAGTATAAGAGGTGAAACGCGTAACTGAATTGGTTTCCTAGGAATCGGTTAAATGCCATGTCCACTAGCCTTTAACAATTCGGTACTAAAGACTAATGTAAAAGCATTCTGGTTGCAGTATCTGATAAGAATCTTCATTAACCCATTCCATATACGTATAGCAACAGACTTTTCTCTCAGAAGGATGTTCGTTCATTCCAGCAAGTAGACACCTACTATAAGGCTGGAGGGAAAGCATAGGTGAATTGATTTACTGTGAGTAGTTTAACAGTCTAGTTAACAGGATCGGTAAAAATCAAAATAAAACGCTTTCTGGCCGCAACATCTGATACGGATTCTTTTCTTTGGTAACGAAGAAATGAATACTGAGCAGTTATGTGACATCTGTCATTCTTTACGGCAGCAAATGTTGGACGATTTCCTCAAAGATACTCGAGGCGACAGAGATGTGGTTCTACAGAAGGATGCTAAGGATATCATGGATCGGGCGTGTGAGCAACTATGAGGTCTTAGCGAGGATGCAAACAAGGTGGAGGCTTATATCTAACATCAGGCAGAGGTATCTGAAGTTCCTGGGGCACATAATGAGGAGAATCTGATATTCATATTCATTTTAAAATGTGTTAACCCACACTCGAAAAATTCATTTTTATCACACTCTTTCTTTATATTAGTTATAAGGCCAAATCACTGGAGATTTTAATACAATATATTATATTTTTTTGTCAAAAATGTCCCCCTACACCAAATCATAAAATAAAAATGAAATAAAATGAAGACATTATTGAATTAGATAAGCTATTCTGAATAAGATATTTTATGGGCTCTATTGATTTCAGCTGAAGTTTCTGGGACACTTAATGAGAAAGGACGGCTTGGAGAATCTGATACTCACAAGTCGAATAGAGTGAAAAAGAGACAAGGGAAAACAATGCGTGGCATATCTAGCGGGCTTAAGCAAGTGAATGTCATAACATGGTTTGGGTGAAGTAGCAAAGGAACAAAAATTATTGAGAGTTACAAGGAATAGGGGGAAGTGGAGAGTCATGATCGTCTACGTTCTGAAGGGACACGGCACATAAAAAGAAAAGAAAGTACGTCTACTGATTTCCGTGTCGTATTTCCCGTTCTCTGTTAATACATTTCCTAGATGCTTTTGGTAACGAAGAATACTGAGCTGTTACGTGACATCTGTCCTTCTTTACGGCAGCGAATGTTGGACGATTTCCTCAAAGATGAAGAAGAGACTCGAGGCGACGGAGATGTGGTTCTACAGAAGGATGCTAAGGATATCATGGACTGAGCTTGTGAGCAACGATGAGGTCTTAGAGAGGATACAAGCAAGGAGGAGGCTTATATCTAACATCAGGCAGAGTTACTGAAGTTTCTGGGGCACATAATGAGGAAGGAGGGCCTGGAGAGTCTGATACTCATGGGTCGAATAGAGGAAAAAGGAGACAATGGAAAACAACGCAAGACATACCTCGCGGCCTTAAGCAAGTGGAGTAGTAGAGTTCCACCACGGAATATGTGAGCGAGCCGTGCTATATTGAGTCTGATTTGCTATCGCTTCATCACCGAGGCCCATTGGAACAGTTGGTATGGTGTTTGCTTGACAACCTAACTGTCAGTGTTTCAATTCTCGGTAGTGGATGCGCACTTCTGACGAGTCCCAAATATAGGCCGAAACGGCCGTCCAATGCTTTCTGCAATCTATTAAAGTTTCAGACTCGATGAATTACTTAGTTATATTTATCAATTCCTCCTAATAATTTCTATCATTTATATATATATATATGTGTGTGTGTGTGTGTGTGTGTGTGTGCGCAGGTATGCAGAAAAATAGGAAAGAACACGTTAGGTAAATAATCCGGAGTTCTTTAATATTTTTAAAAAGACAGTGCTCCATACAGAAGTAGAGCTTATATTATAATATTTTTTTAAAAATATGATTCCTTCGCTACATAAGAGTTCTCATGTTTCAAAAGGGAGAGCCGGGACCCCTAATATAATTTTTAAAATTAAGTTAAATTAAGGTGTCTGGTCTCGCTTCATCGTCAATTCCCAAATTCTCGCTTGACGATGAAGCGAGACCAGACACCTTATTAATTTCAAAAATTATATTGAGGGTCTCGGCTCTCGCTTTTGAAACGTGAAAACTCTTATGTAGCGAAGGAATCATATTTTAAAAAAATATTATAATATATATATATATATATATATATTTTTTTTCATCCACAGACAGACTGTTTCGCTGTTTCACAGCTCATCAGTGTGATATATATATATATATATATATATATATATATATATATATATATATATATATATATATATATATATGCGCTGTCATAAACACAGACCCAAAAGCAGGGGAAATATGTGATTTTATTGTTGTTTTCACTTAATTAAACAAAAACCAACGATACATCTTTGCACGATATGGGCTGTGCATGCTAGAATATATTTTGAGATTACCTTAAGAGACGTTGAACCTGGGATTTAATTTTCTTCTTGAGATTCTTTCTTTATCACACCACATTCTTCAACCATATCAAGAATACTTTTATTTTTTAAGTCCCTTTTTTATTTACAACTTCAAGTCTTTGTATTTGCTTAGTTTTTTAAAACCTTCCACAGACATGTTATAGCTATTTGGTACACTCATATCAATAAGTGTGCAAACCTTTTTTAGAAAGTAAGAATAAAAACTTAGGTTTCAGCTTTTAACCCTGCAGTACATAACCATTGCTGGGTACAGGGTTTATCTTCATCAGCTTAGTACGGACTGAGTATTAAAAAATGCAAAGGCTTATCTTGCCATCATCTCTACATTTGGTACATTGCATTTGCTTTTACTTTCTCTGTCGCTACCATAGTTCTGTTATTGGTTATTTGCACTTAACCACCCACTTACAATTCTCTTTTCAATTTGTTGGCTTCTTTTATTACGAAATAATGTTTTTTATTTCTTTCACGTTCTTTGATACATAACATCATCCAATCTTCTGTAATTTCCAGGCATCTTTGAAGACCAATTTTCATGGTGTAGAAAGAGAGTTATTATTATTATTATTATTATTATTATTATTATTATTATTATTTTTATTTTCTTTGATATCTGGCATTTACACATTTCTTTCTGGGTCCCGCCCAGGGACCTAAGGTTAGAAATGGCATCATGACACTTTCCACTGCAAAAAAAAAAAAATAATTACATAGATAAAGCCCTTCGTAAAGTGTGGGCTGTACTTGTCAGAACAATTTTTTGTATCTCTTTGAGGATGGACTTCCAGGGATCCCTTCAATTAGTCTACTGGAATCTTTTCCAACCAGTCAAAGGGCTCCAACTACAACAGGGATTGTCGATGTTCCCATGTGCCACGTTTTTGAGATTTCTATTTCAAGGTTCTTGTACTTTGACAGCTTTTCGAATATCTTCAAAGATACATTGCAGTCTGCAGGGACTGACATATCAATAAGGAGGCACTTATTTTGTTTGTGGTCTTTAATAACAATGTCTGGGCGGTTGGCTTTGATTGTTCTGTCAGTGCGTATTGTGTAGTCCCCTAGAATTGTAACAGGTCCTATCTCCGTAACCGGGTCTGGGTGGTGTTCGTACCAGTTTATTTCAGTTTCATCCCGTAGGAGTTGCACATTTTCCAGTGCAGATATTGGCCCACTCTCTCATGCACTGCCTCTTCCTGATGTTAAGTGTAAGTCTCCTCCTTGTTTGCATCTTCTCCAAGACCTCATCGTTACTCACACTTACGCCCCTTTCTATTTTTGTATATCTGCTGAACACATTCTCTATTCGTGTATAGGCCTTTTACTGCCAAAATTTATTAAGGAATACTTTGATGAGAAGCAGGTGAGTGTTATGACATGGCCGCCCCAATCTCCTGACCTCAACCCCATAGAAAACTTATGGAGCATTATGAGGTACAGGCTCACGAGGAAGCTGTTGAGCAACAAAGAGGATTTGATTGTGAATTTCATATCCGAATGGAATTCAATGCATGGAGATGAGATTTGCCAGAACCTAAAAAAGTTAATGCCAAAAAGGGTTGAAAAGGTTATTCAAAATAAAGGAGGACCCGTAGATTATTAAATATTTCGAGCTATATTACCTATTATAAATAAATTGTACCTATATTATTCTTTATTTAAACCTGTTCGATTATGTTATGTATTGAATACTAGTTGCAGGAAATAAGTGATTCAATTCAGTCCATGATATCCTCAGCATTCTTCTGTAGAACCGCATCTCCGTTGTTTTCGAGTCTCTTCTTCATCTTTGGGAGACCGTCCAACATTCGCTAAGGAGGACAGATGTTACGTAGCAGCTCATTGCGCATTTCTTTGTGACCAAATAAACCCTCCTGTCTCGCAATACTCTGCCCAGCTTTTGGAATGCGTCCTTGGTCATCGCAATACGTCTACAGATCTCAGCGTCGCACTTACCGTCCTCCGTCAAAACACTTCACAGATATTTTAAACTCCGCACCTGCTTGATTTTAATGTCCCCGACCTGCAAATCGCATTCCGGGCTCATTCTCTTACTGGTGACCATGAATTCTGTCTTCTTGTAGGTTATTGTTAATCCCTTTTTCTCGCTCTCTTCCGTTACCTTCTGTAGATGGTTTTGTCATTTCTTTTCCGTGTCTGCTATCAGTATTGTGTCATCTGCGTATCTTATGTTGTTAAGATTGTGACTGCCAATACTGAATCCCGGTAGGATTTACAATTCTCTCAGAATTGCCTCGCTGTATAGATTGAATAAGTCCGGTGAGAAGACACATCCTTGCCTTACGCCCCTTTCTATTTTTGTATATCTGCTGAACACATTCTCTATTCGTGTACAGGCCTTTTACTGCCAGTATAGGTTCTTGATTACTCTATTATATTTCCAGAATATACAGAGCTGTTCGATAAAAGTGACTCACCTGATTTTTTTTTTTTTTTTACTAAATGTTTTCTTCTCCGATGAAACAAAAGTTGAGCTAAATTCAAAGGATAAGTGATCTAAAATCCGAAGAAGAAGCTTTGAAAGCTCTTTGAATTTAGCAGTAAGTACTGTCAAGAATCCGGTCAGTATAATGTTCTGGGGATACTTTTCTTTTCATGGAACTGGTTTCTTAAAACCTATTGAAAAAAACCCTCAGGAGCGGGCAGTAAGAGAATTTTAGAGTTTTGTCTGCTCTCTTCTGCTAAAAGGGTGCAAATCGACCCCACCAAGCTCATTTTAATGCAGGATAATACTCCCTGTCACAAATCAAAATTTCTTAAGGAATACTTTGATGAAAAGCAGGTGAGTGTTATGACATGGCCGCCCCAATCTCCTGACCTCAACCCCATAGAAAACTTATGGAGCATTATGAAGTACAGGCTCTCGAGAAAGCAGTTGAGCAACAAAGAGGATTTGATTGTGAATTTCATATCCGAATGGAATTCAATGCTTGGAGATGAGATTTGCCAGTACCTAAAAAATCAGTGACAAAAAGGGTTGAAAAGGTTATTCAAAATAAAGGAGGACCCATAGATTATTAAATATTTCGAACTATATTACCTATTATAGATACATTATACCTCTATTATTCTTTATTTGAAGCTTTTCGGTTATGTTTCTATTGATTACTAGTTGCAGGAAATAAGTGAGTTACTTTTTTTGCACAGAGTTTTTCCCTAAGTCTCATTTATATCCAAAATTATAATTATCAATAGAATACCTTAGGGTGAGTAAACCTTTTTTACTAGGTGGTCGGGAAGGGATCTTTATATTAGTAAGATTAAAAATTAGTTTGACCCCAAAAACAATAGACGAAAAATTTTTTAAGTAAAAAAATCAGCTGAGTAACTTTTATCGAACAGCTCTGTATAACTGCTGAGAATCCTTTTCTACATTGGCTGTAAATTACCGTATATTATTGGGTCAGATAACTGAATAGATCACCGGTAACATGAGTTTGAATCCAGAGTTGTCATTCTCTTAGTCTTAGAAAGAGCAGTCTACCCTGTTATTTAACGCCTTTTTCTGTTAGCACAAGAAATATATTACAATGGCGCGACCGGTAACCAAGACGCCATATTGATAGCATTTTTCAAGTGTTACGGTATCAGTATATAGAAGTTAATTCAATTAGATCAATGCAAAGAGTTCATTGATATTTATACAATATCTTAAGCAGTCCAGATCTATATCTATATTTTATAATACCATCCTGCGATTGGTAGCGATCATTAAACGCCACAGTTTCCTTTTCACTTTCATTTGTATGATTTCTTGAGCAAAATGGCGGAGTGGTTTCCGTTGAATTTTCCACCGTTTTAAGTTCAGAATTTTCCTTCTGCTCATGGCCCTGTCACCGAAGTTTTATAAACCCCATCTTTTCTGCTATTTAAATCTGAACTGGGGACTCTAGCATATTAGTTACTTATATTTCAGGCTTTGTATTACTTTCACGG
>OZ038518.1:60329579-60367079 GCA_964036315.1 Acanthosepion esculentum | reverse complement strand
AAAGAAAGAAAGAAAGAAAGAAAGATCGAACAATAGAAAGAAAGAAAGAAAGAAAGATCGAACAATAGGAAGAAAGAAAGAAAGAAAGAAAGATCGAACAATAGAAAGAAAGAAAGAAAGATCGAACAATAGAAAGAAAGAAAGAAAGAAAGAAAGATCGAACAATAGAAATAAAGAAAGAAAGAAACAAACAAACAAACAAACAAAGAATGTAAGTAAGTGAGCAAGAAAGAAAAATAAGAAAATGAGAATAAAATTTAGAGGGGAAAGAAGAACGACGAGAAAAAAAAGAAATATTCATATGAAAATAAATTATGAATATTATGAAAGAAGAAAGGGATGAATAAAACAAAGCAAGAATGAAAGAAAGAAAGAAAGAAAGAAAGAAAGGAAGAAAAAAGAAAGAAAGAAATAAAAGAAAGAAAGAAAGAACAAGAAAATGATGATAAAACTTAGCGGAAGAACAAGGAGGGTGAGAAAAAAGAGAAATATTAATGTCAGAAGAAATAAAGATAATCATAAAAAAAAAATATCGGGATTTCTTCTAAATCTAAAGAAAATTTAATGTTATTGTCAATAGAGAAAGATGTGTGTAGAATGAAAGACTAATTAATGCGTCTAAGGAGAAAAGGTTGAAAGAAAGAAAGCAAGAAAAAAGAATAAGGAAGGATAGAAAAAGAAATTTGTAAAAAGTAAAAGAAAATGAGAAGAAAATTTAAATTTAGAAAAAGAAATAAAAAAAATAAAAAAGTATCAATTTAGAAATCAATCGATAAATAGAGAATTCATTTATGAGAAATATGGAAGAAGACGAAATAAAATTAACACAGTGTAAAAGAAAGAAAGAAAGATCGAACAATAGAAAGAAAGAAAGAAAGAAGTGAATAAAGAAAGAAAAAGAAAGAAAAGAAAGAAAGAAAGAAAGAATAACAGAAAGAAAGAAAAAAAAGAAAGCCAGAAGAAAGAATGAAAGAAAGAAAGAAGTGAATGAAGAAAAAGAAAGAGAGAAAGAAAGAAAGAAAAGAAAGAAAGAAAAAAGAAAAAAAGAAAAACAGAAAGGCAGAAGAAAGTAAGAAAGAAAAATAAGAAAATGAGGTTAAAATTTAGAGGGGAAACAAGGAGGCCGAGAAAAAAGAGAAATATTCATATGAAAATAAATTATGAATATAAGAAATAAAAGAAGAAAGAAAGAAAGAGCAATGGGATGAATAAAAAAGAAAGAAAGAAAGAAAGTATTAAAGAAAGAACAAAAAAATAAATAAATAAAGAAAAACAAGAGAAAGAACGAAAGTAAGTAAATAAAAAAGAGAGAAAGAAAGAAAGAAAGAAAGAAGGCAAAAAAGAAAGAAAGAAAACAAGAAATAAGAAAGAAAGAATATAAGTAAGTAAGAAAGAAAAAATAGAAAATGACGATCAAATTTAGAGCGAAATCGAGCAGGATAAGAAAAAAGACAAATAGCCAAATAAGAAGAAAGAAAGAAAGAAAGAAAGAAAGAAAGAAAGAAAGAAAGAAACAAACAAACAAACAATGAACAAAACACAGAAACGAAAAAAGAACCTACGAAAGAAAGAAAGAAAGAACAACAGAAAAATAAATAAAGAAAGAAAGAACATTAACACAATGTAAAAGAAAGAAAGAAAGATCGAACAATAGAAAGAAAGAAAGAAAGAAAGAAAGAAAAAAAGAAAGAAAGATCGAACAATAGAAAGAAAGAAAGAAGGAAAGACCTAAGCGGGAGGGGAAGAAAAAAACAAGGTAGATGAGAAGTAACAGAAACAGAGAAATCCTGTAAAGACAAACAAATAACAATGAATAAGAAAGAAAAAACACAAGTAAACAAAACAGAATTTAATGAGGAAAGAGAAAATGATAATAAAATCCCTACTGTTAATGTTTTCTTAACAACGACTAACCCGTTTCTTTCCTATTACCTCCAGCTTGGACGTAGAGGAAACGAATAGAACAATAAATGCGAAAGAACAGAAAGGTTCTTCCGCGAGACAACATCAAGATTCCTCGATAATCATTACAATGAAGTTTATCTTGGAATGGCAAAATTTCAATTACTAATCTCAACCTTTCAAGAAGCATATGCCTAATACACCACATATAACCATGGGGAGAATCGCTTACGGCTCCAACTGAGGCGCTATGGCATGCTGAAGAAAAGGCAGTGTGCGTTTACTACTTTCGGAACTTGGAGTACCTTTTAATGCATTTAAAAATTTCTATTTACCAATTTCCAAATGTATTTGTCTGTGAAATCGTGTACTTGTGTCTTCCGCTCCGAAGAGGTTCGCGATTAAAAAAGTTCATTTAGCAAATGGATCTTTGTCAGATGTGTGTGTGTGTGTAACCTAAGAAGCGATATCTCTAATTAAAAGGCGAAATCAGAAATCCCACGAAACTATTTATTTACGCTTTTCTTAGTTAGAACATCATGGCGGCCAAACATAATGCAGTTTTTCTATCAAATGAATTGCAAACGGTAATTTGAACACATTTCTTTCCCCTGGCCAGCGCAAAATGTTGACTTAATCGAACCAAGATCAATCCCTTGGTCTGGTGTTCTAACTTTGGGCCTCTCGTACGGAAAATTTATTTCAACAGGAACGGCTTTAGGAATAATTTTCAATGGGTAAAAATGCTAAGGAATGCGAACTGGCTAAGTTTTCAATAAAATAAAAGGAAGAAAAGAAACAAGGTAAGTTACTAATGTCATGAGTAATCAAGAGTGGTCTCCCCTTGTTTTGTTACTCTCCTCTTTGAGAAAACTATTTCTGTTGACTGGGACTATAAAACGACACTATACGCGAACCTTGTATTCTCAGTTGAATAAAGTTTTCGTAAAGCCTGCACTTGCGTACTTTTGTCATTACAACTAAGCAAAAAATATATATGCAAGACGAAAGTAGTAAAAGCAATGGTAATAAGATAAAATACTTATAAAGTAAAATTAGTGTTAACAGGTAAAAAGGAATAAAATCAAGTGACTGTAGAGTTCTGAAACTTTCATATACGATACACTTTCAAAGCACGATAGTGACGCGCGGGGTTCTTTTTAATAATTGCTACAATAATCAAGATATAAAATACCTAAATATATGTTCTTTGACTTTATTTACATTATTCTGACTATTGTCCTCATCTTTGTCGCCATATTTATTACAACGTTTCGGCCGTTGTACGCTTTCGCCATCTTCAGGTTGTTGGAATGTCGAAATGAACCCTTTATTATATCGCTGACTGGTATAGACTGTTTTAGTTCCACGTGTCATATTTAATGGATCTCCACTGCCTTAACCGGGTATTGAACTCACACTCTGTGTCCTGTCACTGGATCTAACAAACGCCTTTATCCATTGGGCCATGTATCTTTGAGGACATCCATTAAACATAGCATATGGAACTAGAAGAGACTACCACAGTGAGCGAAAAATAAAGGGTTCAATTCGACATTCCAACCACCTGAAGAAGACCGGAGCGTACAACGGCTGAAACGTAATAATAAATATGGTGACAAAGATGAGGACAATAGTCCGAATAATGTCAATAATGTACATAATACCTCATCTCAGAAATATAGACAGATACTGAAGGGCCAAAACGTGATAAATATGGCGACAAAGATGCGGACAATAGCCCCAATAATGTAAATCGTGTACATAATACCTCATCTCAGAAATATAGACAGATACTGAAGGGCCAAAACGTGATAAATATGGTGACAAAGATGCGGACAATAGCCCGAATAATGTAAATCGTGTACATAATACCTCATCTCAGAAATATAGTCAGATACTGAAGGGCCAAAACGTGATAAATATGGCGACAAAGATGCGGACAATAGCATGAATAATGTAAATAGTGTACATAATACCTCATCTCAGAAATATAGACAGATACTGAAGGGCCAAAACGTGATAAATATGGTGACGAAGATGCGGACAATAGCCCGAATAATGTAAATCGTGTACATAATACCTCATCTCAGAAATATAGACAGATGTTCTTTTACTGTTTGCTTCTTGAATGTGCTTAAGTCAATCATGGTCCTGAACAGCTTCCTATACATCTAAGCAAATTGCACCATATTATTATCGCGATGTAGTAACAGATAACTGTTCGTTTAAGGGACATTCGTTCTTTGTTCTGAAGTTACACGTGTATTTGATTCGTTCGGGTGGTTTGTTGATTATTTTTCTGCTGTGTGTTTTTTTTCTGTTTGAGTCATTTTCTAGGTTTACCTGATTTTTACTCTGTTTTAGTCGATTATCTCGTGGAGGGTGCTTGAGGGAGTTTTTGTATCAGTTTGTACTTTTCATACGCTTGGTTTTACATTTCCGGCTGACATTTTAGTGATGCGAATGTTGACGACAGTCCGCTAACTTTTTGGACTATTTCATAATGTTGTTGCATAATAGAGCATATATATATATATATATATATATATATATATATATATATATATATATATATATATATATATATATAAAAGGAAGAGGCTATAGTAGTTCCAACGAGAGAAATGTGGGTATATTAAAAAGAAGAGAGAAACCGCAAACATTTTTGGTTGTAATGTGGATTTAATAAAGCAGTTTTTTTTAAATCCACATTACAACCAAAGACGTTTGAGGTTTATCTCTTCTTTTTAATATATATATATATATATATATATATATATATATATATATATATATATATATATATATATATATATATATATATATATATATATATATATATATATATGTATGTATGTATGTATCATTGTATATATGTACATATATTATTAATAAAAATAATAATAGTATATTTCTCCTGGTCAGCGGAATCTTACTCCATCTTTTGTTTCTCTCATTTCTATCTATCTATATATATATATATATATATATATATATGTATACCCACAGACATACACACACACATACATACATATATATATATATATATATATATATATATATATATATATATATATATATATATATATATATAAATTTGATGGAAAACCTCGGATGGTTCGACTTGCAGTAGAACACATCGGTATCGGAGGAAAAATGGGGAATAAACAAAGAAAGAATCAAGAACATTAAACCAAGGCGAAAGTAATCTTCCAGAGTTCAAGCTCCAAGTCCAAAGAAAAAAAAAAACAAATGAGTAAAAAGACAACTACCTAAAGTGCTCAATACACTAAGCAGAGCAAAACCTAAGATGATCCTAAGGAGCCGGGTAAGTCTACCTAGGTTTCACCTAAACGGAATTTCTTTCATCAGGTTCAAAAAACGGCCCTAATTCTTCAGACATTCACTTCCAAATTTAGATTTGAATGTCTGAAGAATTAGAGCCGTTTTACGACATTAATGATATAATTTATTACATTATGAAGTGTTAATGTTTGTTTTATAACAATATATATATATATATATATATATATATATATATATATATATATATATATATATATATATATATATATATATATATATATAATACCAATATTGTCGCACATTTTCAGATTAGACGCTCGGCCATCATGACAATAACAACATTTCTCCTAAAAATTACTGAAAAACTCTTTGCGTTGTTAAGCTAAAAAGACAACAAGTTAAAATTGTTTTGCGCCGGACCTACTAAATCTTCCGATGATGAGAGAGAAATGATAATTCTGGACTTCATTAATATTACCAACATGGCTTCCATCGTTAAAGTCTTTTTCTGATCTAGCAAGAGAACGGTGAATAATGTTTAAAAACAAGGAACAAAAGAGAGGAAAACTGGATCAGGTGCTCACAACAGCAAGAGGGTCATCATTTTAACTTAGAACTAACGAGATAAATTAGTTTCAGCTATGACAGTCCAAAGAATAAAGTAAAAAAGCCTTGAAGATGAAATCGTACATGAAATATGTGAGGCACTTTGATACTCCCGCACAAAATGGTAGAAGGTTATTGAAGAGGAAGGTCAGGTGCTAGCCTTTTGTTGGAGATTCTTAATAAAGACATATATACTCTCGGAGAGAAATATATGTCAGATTCTAGTTCAATCGCACATCATTTAAAGAAACATTCCTGCCGACATTCACGATTTAGAGAAATATTAATCGACAATACAAGTATACTCCACCATGAAAATAAAAAAAACAAAAACCTAAATTCTGGAAGCCCTTTATATAAGAAATTATAACCAAAAATAATTATGAATATAATAACACTGTTCTAAAATGTTTCTCAAAAAAAGATTTTAAATTTCTAAATTGTAATTATTAAAAACTACAATTGTAACAGAATGTTTTAAAATACGTAATTACAATTTTTAATAAAGGTTTTTACAACATAAATTAAGTTACCTCCCTTAGATAGTGGTATTTTTTTTAATGCTTTAAAACATTCTGTTACGATTGTATTTTTTTTTTAACGATTACAATTTAGGTATTTTAAAACTTCTTTCAAATCAGTTTTGAACCAAAACTAATTGTTCCGTGAATTTGAGAGGATTAAAATAAAAATAGAGATCTCTAGATTATTCAACCAAACATGCTTGAATGAAGTTACGCTACCTACATATATATATATATATATATATATATATATATATATATATATATATATATATATATATATATATATATATGTATTGATTAATTGATTTTGTCGTGCATTAAGTTAATTAAGCAGCGTCTATTTTAAGAGCAAAAATCTTGTGACTTTATTTGTTGGTTTACGTTAGACAAATCAATAAATTAAATCGAGCTGAGATCAATTGAATTAAACAAAACTATATCAACGTAAGTAGCTTGTCCGAGTTTTATTTCTGTTTTCGTAAGTCTAGAACGTCAACCGTTGATTGACAGTTAGAAAGCCGTCATCTTAGAATTGGGTTTAGCGTATGCTAAAGGACAATTCAGCTTCTATACCAGACAAAGTTTAAACAAGTACATGCTTTGTATATACAATCCATCGTTTAAGATATTGTAAGAGGTCAGTAATGGTATCTTACCGGTTCGAACCGATTCTTAAAATTATAAAAACCTAGCGAACTGGTTGTTCTATTACCTGAAATAATCTTATATATTGGGTTGGTGTATAATTATAAAGGGCGTTGTCTTTACTTTTTCTAATAAAAATATTATTTTATTTTTCGATTATAAAATGAGTTAGATAGTGACTACGCACTGAAATAATCATTTTAAAATGTTTTTGATATTTTTCTTTTTTCATACGTCTAATATTTATGCACCAAACCAATATTTGGAGACGTTGGGTGTAATAGAAAGGGGAAAAAAGAAGAAGAAGGGTATAAAACAGACCTCACAAAAGATAGTCATATATAGAAATAAATTCTACCACAAATATAAAAAATTAAAAAAAAAATACTTCACTCAGAAGGAAAATCCTCGAGAGTACCGCCATTGAATATTATCCAAATATTAACCTACGCCCAGGTTCTTTTCTATATATCACCTATTCTAACAGAATTACTACTCTCCCAAGCAGACGTACACAACTGTATCAAGAAATCAAAAGAATATGGTCGAATCTGTTAACACAACAATAAAAACAATATTTCCACAGGTGAAAGTACTTGACGTAATTTTCAGTTGACAATATGAATATAATAGCATTTTCTAAATTCTTCCAGTTGCTAAGGACATTTTGTTTTGTTATTATTAGTTACTTTGTTTTCAATAAATTCATTTCGTTTTTGCCTTGAAAAGTCCACATTGGAGGAAACGCGTTGGCTAATATCACAGTTTGCCTATTGTCTTTTGCCTTTATAAATATTGTCTTTTTCTACAGGTTAAACTCTGAGAAATATTTCATATATATATATATATATATATATATATATATATATATATATATATATATATATATATATATATATATATATTGAATGAATATTTGTTGTGTGTGTGTGTGTGTCTGTGTGTGTGTGTCTGTGTGTGTGTGTGTGTGTGTGAATAAGATGACTGTACTTTTCTTCCCACTGTCTTATTCTACGCTAGCCATGGTGCGGTAATTTACGTTTTCCCTCTGCAGGCAGGCCAGACGCCACTGGATGTTGAGTGAGGCACTTATCATCAATCGAACGTTCAGTGATAAAAATAGCGATCGATAACATGATTAGGTTAGTGTTTCTGAAATGTATATCTATTTTCGACGCTCTTCGTAAGTTTTCAGTTTTTGTTCCCCGTTTTTTTGAAGTTTTCGTGCGTCTTATTACAGTTTCAGTTTCCCCTTCCTTCATTATCTTAAATCCCCTTCTCAAGTCCGCTGTCTGTGCTTTCGAAGTTGTCTTTTGCATTTATGCCAAACTAGCATTCCCGAAAGACGTTGTTAGTGACTCTCATACTGGTTCCCCAGTTCCACAAATAGCCTATATTTCTTTTTTCAAGTGAATGATTTACAGCGAGAAATAAATTTATACTTTTTAGCGAGCTAACCCAGACAAACTGCAAAAAAATATGTTGCAAAGTCTTGAATGAGTATATATATATATATATATATATATATATATATATATATATATATATATATATATATATATATATATATATATATATAGTTGTATATTTAGGCAGCAATCCTTCGTTTATGCATGTTTCATTAAAAACGACAGACAAGTTACAAACGGTTAAGCTTTTTATTTAATTTTTCTTGTGTTCGAACAAGAATTTATTTTTCTGGACAAAGAGTGTGTAAAAACTGTCCAAATGTTTTATGTATCCGAGCGCTTTCGGCTATACCTTTAGCCATTATCAAGTATGATTCGATTATTCAGCTTAATTGAGTGTTTGCATTATGTGTATGTCTTAGTGTGTAGTAGGGAGGTTTTTAATTTTCGAATACGGTTAGCACATTGTGGCCTTGTTCGTAGTTAATATTTTTAAGAGGTGGCTTTTTCTTTTTTATTAATAATATTTTTTTTATTTTTTAAAAAAATAAATTTTATTAATAATAAAAAGAAATTTTATGATGGATTATTTAATGCCGACAGCATTTTTAGGATAGATTCGTATGAATAGAATGTGTATTCTTTGGTTTAGATTGGTTTGGTTCATTTTGTTTTACGGCATATCAACCCCAAATGGGTTATCTAATGCCGACAACATTTTTAGGATAGATTCGTATGAATAGAATATGAATTCTTTGCTTTAGATTGGTTTGGTTTATTTTGTTTTATGGCATATCAACCTCAATGGGTTATTTAATGCCGACAACATTTTTAGGATAGATTCGTAGGAATAGAATATGTATTCTTTGGTTTAGATTGGTTTGCTTTATTTTGTTTTACGGCATATCAACCTCAATGGGTTATTTAATGCCGACAACATTTTTAGGATAGATTCGTAGGAATAGAATATGTATTCTTTGGTTTAGATTGGTTTGCTTTATTTTGTTTTACGGCATATCAACCTCAATGGGTTATTTAACGCCGACAACATTTTTAGGATAGATTCGTAGGAATAGAATATGTATTCTTTGGTTTAGATTGGTTTGCTTTATTTTGTTTTACGGCATATCAACCTCAATGGGTTATTTAACGCCGACAACCTTTTTAGGATAGATTCGTAGGAATAGAATATGTATTCTTTGGTTTAGATTGGTTTGCTTTATTTTGTTTTACGGCATATCAACCTCAATGGGTTATTTAACGCCGACAACCTTTTTAGGATAGATTCGTAGGAATAGAATATGTATTCTTTGGTTTAGATTGGTTTGCTTTATTTTGTTTTACGGCATATCAACCTCAATGGGTTATTTAATGCCGACAACATTTTTAGGATAGATTCGTATGAATAGAATATGTATTCTTTGGTTTAGACTTGTTTGGTTTCTTTTTTACGGCATATCAACCTCAATGGGTTATTTAATGCCGACAACATTTTTAGGATAGATTCGTATGAAGAGAATATGTATTCTTTGCTTTAGATTGGTTTGGTTTATTTTGTTTAACATTGTTCGAACTGTTGTATTCATCTTCCATTTCAGCAGTTGTTCGCCCTACCCTTCTTCAGGTGTTTGTTCTAGTTCCACGTTCTATGCCTCATCCGGATATGCCAGTTATCTTCCTTTAACTCAACTCTTCAAGTTCTTGTTCAATACTGCAGTAGATAGGTATTGATCTCACAGTTCTTTGGATCAAGTCACTGGATCCAGCGAAAGCTAATGTCCACTGGTTCATGTATCCTTGAGGGTTCAGTTTGACATTCCAATCACCTGAAGAAGGCCGGAGCGTGCAACTTCCGAAACGTCGTGTATATGGCAATAAAGATTAGGGCAACAATTGGAACCATGTAAATAGTGTAAACAACTACAATACTTTATCTCAGTAATATATACAGCTATATTTCTGTATTGTTATTTATGAATAATATATATATATATATATGTTCCCCTTGAGGTCTGGGGTGAACGAATATGAAAAAGAAAGGGGTAGACTGCTATGTATAATTTTGTGGATTCGGTTTGGTTCGGGTTGTTTTTTACGGTATATCAACTTCAATATGTTATTTAATGCCAACAATTTTTTTATTGCTGATAAAATTTTTTTTCAAAAATATATAGGTGGTATTTCTTTTCAGATATATATAGTTTCGTTTGGTTTGTTTTACGTCATATCAGTTTCAATAGTTTATTTAATGCCGACATAATTGTTATTGCTGATAATTTGCCCAAAATCTATTACTGGTAATAATTTTTCCCCAAAAATGTATTTGGACCCCTTTTGTTGGGTGGTAGCTATTTGCTGATAGCTGTGACCCTGACAGATGCTATTACCCCAGGACCTGGGATCACCAGAAGTTAAGAGGCGGTTCCTCTCTCCTCAAAACCTTCTGATCTTTGAAGAAAAGGAAAGAGGAAGAGAGAGTGCGGGTATTTACGGACGGGTTGCTTCAGCCTCGGGGAAATTGTGCCCAGCTAAACTGGAAACACGTGACCAATTGATACTTATGGTATTGGTAGGAGGAGGATTGTGGGAAGCGGTTAGCCTCCTTATAAAAATCGTCCTCCGTACTCTCACAAAAACTTTTTTTTGTTTCTACCAGCCGACGGGTGTCTGGTTAATTGTCATGCTGAAAATTATTACTTTTTTTACTTCTCAGTTACTAGACCTAGTTGGAGCGGGTCGCAAGAGGAGGACTCCTTTTGCAACCCTTACCAGGCTGTTGCTACTCTCTTCTGGGTTCCCCCCACCTTTTACTGCGTCGAAGATTTTTTTTTTCGATAGTTCAGAGGCCTTGCTGCCGGATGTAGTTTATTATCATACCTACGACGGGTGTGGGTTCGGATAAAAGTGATTGGGGCGAATGAATCGAGAGACAACAATGCGGGAAATAGAAAATAAAGAAAATGACGAACTATATAAAAACAAAACAATTTTATTTACATAAAATAAATGTAAATTTTACTAAGTGTTAGGGTTGCAAAATTTGGTGATATGTGCCTGCGGAAAGGGTTTCGTTTGTGACAATGGATATAGAACTGATGCCGAATTTGCCCATGCTTCTACGATTGTTTTAAACATATCAAGGAATACTTGTGTAGAGTGTGCTTCGGAACTGGTATCTGTGAACAGACAGTTGTGTCTGCGTGTGAGGTTTTCAGAGTTGCTGAGTTTGTAAAATATTGGAGAGTGTAACTGTGGAAAGTTCAAGGTTATTCAAGAAAATGGACAGCATTGCGTTGCGTGACAAGAACAAAAAGACGACGCTACCTTCACACATTAGAGAACGTGGAAGTTGGTGTTCACTGAAGCCAAACAGACTAAAGTAATTTATCGAAAGAGGCGAATGAACTGGAGAAGAAGATGTACTAAAACGCACCAAAAAAAAAAAAAAGAAAAGATATACACGTAAATAAAGTCAGCATTAAAAAAAATGAAACTATTATAAATATCAGAGAGATAGTGAAAGAAAAAAAAAAGAATGAAAGAAAAAATAAAGTAAGGAAATAAAGCTTACATTATTTACATTATTTGAACTGTTATCCTCATCTTCATTGCCATATTCACAACGATTCGGTCGTTGTACGCTCCGGCCTTCTTCAGGTAACTGGAATTTCGAATGGGATTCTTATTTCGCCTCTATATATCTAAGATGATATATCATGATTACTTTCATTATTTACATTACTCGGACTGTTATCCTCATCTTCATTTCTATATTCACAACGTGTTGGCCTCTATATCTCTGAGATGTGGTATTATGATTACTTGTATTTTTTTTATTATTCAGGCTGTTATCCTCATCTTCATTGCCATATTCACAACGTTTTGGCCTCTATATCTCTGAGATGAGGTATTATGATTACTTGCATTATTTTCATTATTCAAACTGTTATCCTCATATTCATTTTCATATTCACAAAGTTTCGGCCTCTATATCTCTGAGATGAGGTATTATGATTACTTGCATTATTTTCATTATTCGGACTGTTATCAGAAGAAGAAGAAGAAGAAGAAGAAGAAGAAGAAGAAGAAGAAGAAGAAGAAGAAGAAGAAGATTCTAGCCCACTTCTTCTACTCCTCCTGTTTCGTCTCTTCGTATTCGTCTTCTTATTCCTCTTCTTCTTCCTCTTCCTCTTCCTCTTCTTCTTCTTCTTCTTCTTCTTCTTCTTCTTCTTCTTCTTCTTCTACCGTTCTTCTTCTACTTCTGTTTCGCCTCTTCTTCTTCTTCTTCTTCTTCTTCTTCTTCTTCTTCTTCTTCTTCTTCTTCTTCTTCTTCTTCTTCTTCTTCTCCTGTTTCGTTTCTTCTTTTTTGTCTCTTTTTCTTCTTCTTTTTTGTCTCTTTTTCTTCTTCTTCTTTTTTCTTCTTCTTCTTCTGTTTCCACAGTTCTTCTACTGTTTTTTCTTCTTCTACTCCTACTGTTCCGTCTCTTCTTCCTCCTCCTCCTCCTCCTCCTCCTCTTCTTCTTCTTCTTCTTCTACTTCTTCTTCTTCTTCTTCTTCTTCTTCTTCTTCTTCTTCTTCTTCTTCTTCTTCCTCCTCCTCCTCCTCCTCTTCTTCTTCTTCTTCTTCTTCTCCTCCTCCTCCTGTTCCGTCTCTTCTTCTTCTGCACATATTGATATTCTGTTGATATTTCTCTTCAAAAGTAAAATGCCTATTGAATCTAGTGTCATCAGCTATATTATGGTTTCTTCTTCTTCTTCTTCTTCTTCTTCTTCTTCTTCTTCTTCTTCTTCTTCTTCTTCGCTCAGCTTTTGTCTTCTGAACAAACACAAATTCAAAATTTTCTTCGTATTGTTGTTCTCTTCTTTCGCCCTCACAATTTCCTTTTTCTTCGCCCTGCCTCATTATCTTCTTCCTCTTCTTCTTCTTTTTCTTCTTCTACTCCTCCTCCTCCTGATTCGTCTCCTCCTCCCACTTCTCCCCATTTTCTTCTTCCTCATCATCTCTTTCATACTCTTCTCTTTTTCTTCTTCTTCTCCAGCTTTTTATCCTCCTTCTTCCTCTACTCCCCCTCCACCTGATTCATCATCTCCTCCTCCTCCTCCTCCTCCTCCTCCTCCATTTCCCCCCCTCTTCTTCACTCCACTGCAGCTTCAATTCATTTCACTCCTTGCTCTCTTCTTTTTCATCTTTTATTACTAGAAAAAAAAAAACACCGAAGAGATTTGACAAGAAAAATAGAAGAGGCATTGACTTTAAGAGAGAAGGTACTCAGTCGGCGTAACAAATTCTACATTGCTTCATTGTTAATCTGCTCATGCGCTTGCCAAGTAGTTTATCAACATGGCGGCTGCTGTATATAAAAAGTCGACAAAAGGAATTCCAAAACAAGAAAAATTCACGACTTCCGATTAAAAAGAACACTTAACAAGATTTTGTCTTATAAAATTTCCACTTCTTTGAACATTAAATTTATATTAGAAACCAAGCGAGATTCGTTTCCCCGTCTCCAATGAAGAAATTCCGAAAGTAATACCAGGCATTTATCTGCTTAGAAGGAAGGCCTTCGTTGTTTAATCTCCTACAATTTGCAATAACTTTACTTCCGGGTATATGTTTTCCGGAATCTACAGTGAGGTCCGAAAGACTTGTCATATTATATAATTTTCAATTTCAGATGGCTGACATGAAAATGATGGTGTCCATACAGACCGTCTCGATGTGTGATAGCGTCAATGAAAGGGACTTAACTGAAGCCAGTACATGTGATTTGTATTATTGTATTACTTGTTCTTCTATTGTTCTCATTACTTTTTGGCAAGGGGTGACATGACCTTCGGACCACCCTGTACTTATTTTCTCGTTCTTCGGGAAAAAATGATTATTCTCTGTTTATTATTGGTCATCATGTTCTTTAAACTTCAAAATAAACAGTCTTTTTTTAATAATTGTTATTGACGCATAGCTTCAATAAAAGAGAAAGGAAGCTGAGTTCATTGGTTGGTTGTTTTGAAATCTGTTCCACGTCGTCGAAAGAAGATTTAGAACTCATCAAAGGAAAGAGGACGGTGTTCATACAGACCTTCTTGATGTGTGAGAGCGTCAAGGAAAGTGAATAAACTGAATCCAGTACATGTGCTTTGAATTACTGTATTACGTATCCTTCTATTGTTCTCATTACTTTTTGGTAGAGGGTGACCAGACTTTCGGACCTTCTCGATGTGTGACATCGTCAATGAAAATAAATAAAGTGAATCTAGTGCACATGCTTTGTATTACTGCATTACTTGCATTGTTCTCATTTCTTCCCAGTAGCGGGTGACAAGACTTTCGGGCCACCCTGTACAATAATTTTGACCAGTCTTTCTAAATCATTAAATAATGTACGACTTCCCGGAGAGAAGAAAAAAAAACGGATCGATTAGTTTATGTTAAACAATTAGATTGGTCGTTTTTCGACGTAGTGGTCGGAAAGTCTTGTCACCCTCTACGTAATATAATTTTCTATTTCAGATGGCTGACACGAAAATGATGGTGTTCACATAGACCTCCTCGATATGCGACAGCGTCAGTGAAAGTAAATAAAGTGAATCCAGTACATGTGATTTGTATTATTGTATTACTTGTTCTTCTATTGTTCTCGTTACTTTTTGATAGACCGTGACAAGACTTTCAGACCATCCTGTATTAGGACATCATTGTCTTACGAAAAAAAAAAACTGATGAATAATGGACTTTTATTCTTTTAATATTTCAAAATATTAATTAGAATAATTAAAGTCTTTTTTAAATTAATTTGTAGCGGTCAAATGATAATGTTATTAAATGAAAACGTCATAATTAAAAAAAAATGTATTATTAATAATCTTCTAACATTTTTTCAACAATCTCCTTCGTAATTAAATTAAAAAGCCAAAGTACATAAAATTCAATAAATTATCAGAAAGCTTATAATATTTCTTTAAATATTAAAGATTACTGGTTAGTTAAGACAATTATATAAAAAGGCGTACCGGGTTAACTCCTCTTAATATTGATAATTTTTTAACATTTTTCAACAAGAGCGTCTTCGTAACTAAATTATAAAGCCAAAATAATACCAGGCATTTATCTGCTTAGAAGGATGGTCCACGTTGTTTTTAAATAAATTTAATGCCCTACAGACTGCAAGAACTTTACTTCCAAGTATATATATTTGTCACTCTACATATTATAATTTTCTAATTCAGATGGCTGACAGGAAAATGATGATGATATATACAGACCGTTTCGATGTTTGATAGCGTCAATGAAAGTAATACCAGGAATTTATCTGCTTAGAAGGAAGGCCCTCGTTCTTTAATCTCCTACAATCTGTAATAACTTTACTTCCGGGTATATGTTTTCCGGAATCTACAGAGTGGTCCGAAAGTCTTGTCATATTATATAATATTAAATTCCAGATGGCTGACATGAAAATGGTGGTGTTCATAGAGACTTTCTCTATGTGTGACAGCTTTAATTAGAGTAAATAAACTGAATCCAGTATATATACTTTGTATTACTGTAATACTTGTTCTATCGTTCTCAATACTTTTTGGCAATGGGTGACAAGACTTTTAGACCACCCTGTAGATTACGTCTTGTCGCCGCTACGTAATGTAATTTTCAATTTTAGCGCTTTGTGAGGTATTTAGCAAGGAGAAAGTTTCACAAGAACGATACTAAAAGGACGCCGTTCAAAGAGCCTTCGCAACAAGCAACAAAGAAAAGCTTCGTAACATATCACACAGGACATCGCGTGGCATTATTTTGTGCCTCGAAAATGATGATGTGCATACAGTCCTTCTCGATATGTGAGAGCGTCAATAAAATTAAATAAAGTGAATCCAGTCCATGTGTTTTGTATTACTGTATTACTTGTTTCATATTGTTCTCATTGCATTTGGTATGGGTGACAAAATTATTGAATCACCTTGTGCAACAAAAACTGGGAAATGGAAAACACCTTATTCCTATACCAGCAATTACTGTCTACGTAATTCTGCCAACAATAAAGAACATTCTTAGTAACAAAAGAAAAAAATGGCACTGTCGGAAGTGACTATCAATTGTGAAATAGCGATGTTGAACATCATTAAATATTTATGCCTGTGTTTTTCAACCATTTTTAGCCAGGGTTCGCCGAGATGAAAATGAAAATATTAAGGCACACTAAGCAAATACTTTAAATGACATACATTAAAATGTTATGTAATAAAACCATAAATTTTTAATTAAACACAGAATGTTCAATACGATGATATAAAAAAGTTTAATATTTATTTATTCAAACTAAGGGACATTAAATTAAAATAATGAAAATAGTTTTTAAAAAGGTTAATATTAAAACAAAGTATTTAAAATAACATAATCTATCTATCTATCTATCTATCTATCTATCTCAGTCTGTCCATATCTATCTATCTATCTATCTATCTATCTATCTATCTATCTATAAATATATTCTTCTCAGTCTGTCCATATCTATCTATCTATCTATCTATCTATCTATCTATCTATCTATCTATCTATCTATCTCAGTCTATCCATATCTATCTATCTATCTATCTATCTATCTATCTATCTATCTATCTATCTATCTATCTATCTACCTATCTATCTATCTATATATCTCAGTCTGTCCATATCTATCTATCTATCTATCTATCTATCTATAAATATATTCTTCTCAGTCTGTCCATATCTATCTATCTATCTATCTATCTATCTATCTATCTATCTATCTATCTATCTATCTCAGTCTATCCATATCTATCTATCTATCTATCTATCTATCTATCTATCTATCTATCTATCTATCTACCTATCTATCTATCTATATATCTCAGTCTGTCCATATCTATCTATCTATCTATCTATCTATATATATATATATTCTTCTCAGTCTGTCCATATCTATCTATCTATCTATCTATCTATCTATCTATCTATCTATCTATCTATCTCAGTCTATCCATATTGTTGAAACTTGACTAATGCATGGAATAATAATGCAAACACAAAATGTAGTTAGAATAAAATGTATTGAAACAAGAAAGTGTACACAATATTTACATATAGTCTTTTGTATATTCCTGGGAAGACCGTTCCTGGAGAATGTGTTGACTAAGTCGCAGTCGGGCAGAGTCTCTAGTTGGATCTCTTGATTTGCCTCCCTGTCTTCCGGTACCAACCATATTTATATCGTCGGTACTATTATATTTTTTTCATTTCATCTTCATGTGCCGTGATTTTTTTTCAGTTTATTTAGTGTTATTTTTTTCGCAATTTCTTCAATGTTTTGTTGAATGTGCGATAAGTAGACCCCATTTTTCCTTGGGTTAAGCGTAGTCTTTCTCGATTCTTATTTTTGATATTAATTAGGGTTCGGAAGCATAATAAGTAAAAAATTGCAATAAAAAAGATAAAATCTTTTTAACTAACGTGGGATATTCCGTTTGTTTTCCAACCCCAAATGTAACAGTGAGTACCATCGAATGTTTTATTTTGGAGCCTCGATCACGAGAAAGAGTAAAAAATTCTTTTTTCACATAACTGAAGTCCAATATTAGAAGGAACATTTACGAAGGGATTTCGAATCTGTTGTGGAGTTATTTCCACACTAGAACTTGTAGTTGGACTAAATGCGTCCTAAATGGGGTAAACGTACAGAAACGTTAGGAACTTGTAAATAAGTGTTACGCAGAGTAATCGAGTTGTGGTCGCTGATAACTCACTCCTCTTCGACTACCTACTGACTCCTACTTATAATAGGTGGGAGAGTCTATTCTCTAGACCAGGTGTCTTTCACTATAACAGAATCATAATTGTAGAATAGTGAAAATAATTATTTGAAAAACAAGTTTAATCAGTTAATTCATGTATTCAAATACTAACGCTGTATCATTGATCCTTCTATACATACATATATGTGACATTATTTGCAGACCTAAAGAAAAAAAAAACCTCCAACTCGAAGCCTTGTTCCAGAAATATCGTTTCAAAATCATAACAATAGTGTGTGACAATAATCGGGAAGGGTCTATAGTTATTGCTACTTCCACATTATTGGAAAGGCGCTAGAAAATTAAAAAAATGTATATAGAAGACAGAAAAACACTAATTTCCGATAGACTGAAGATATACCGATGACAAGACGAGGGAAAATGAAAGAAAAGGATATTTGTTTACATGAAGACACTACGGCAGATACACCCTAGAGCGAGACACCGTGGAGATTGAGTTGAGATACGAGCACCAACGCTTCGTCTGATCTCATGTGATTTGCAGACCTAAAGAAAAAAACCTCTCACTCGAAGCCTTGTTCCAGAAATATCGTTCCAAAACCATAACAATAATGTGTCACGATAATCGGGAAGGCTCGATAGTTATTGCAAGGAGAGTATAGACCTGCTTGAGCCATCAATAACTGTACCATCAACTTTGTATCAAGGAATATAATTATTTTTTTTGTATTCAATTTATTGTTTAAATTTTTTCGTGTGACTTTACTCTGATTGGATCAAACCAAGTCAACGTTTCCAGTCGGTCATTCGGACCAAGCCAGTTTTGCGATCAACTGGCAAAACGTGGGGCCAGACAAGATTTGGCCGGAAGCGATCAACTCTACGATTAGCTGAGTGGATCGAACTTTAATTCAGAGCGGCTGAGGTAGACATCATATGTATATATATATATATATATATATATATATATATATATATATATATATATATATATATATATGTGTGTGTGTGTGTGTCGTGACAATAATTCGTGGTACACTTAAGAGAATCGAGTGCAGGAATGATTGATGCTAACATTCATTGTTTGATAAGCGAAAGATTGTCAATGGGTGTAATGTTGTCCCTGTGGAGAAATTCAGTAATAAACTTCACCCTGATTTTTACAACATTCATTTCACTGGCCTGCGATGTTTTCAAGGTTGAATATATAATAACTGACTTTAAGGCTATTTGTTTTACGCCGAAGCCAAAAATCATACTCATTTTTACTAAGCAGATCAATTTTTTAAGATACTAACTCCTACTTCAAATGTATAGAAGAGTATTATAACCATATTTATTTTGTATGTATGATTACTTACATTATTTACATTATTCGCACTGTTATCCTTATCTTAATTGCCATATTCACAAAGTTTCGGTCGTTGTACTTTCCGGCCGTTGTACTTTCCGGCCTTCTTCAGGTGATTGGCTTACTGAGATCTGGTATTATGATTACTTACGTTATTTACATTATTCGGACTGTTATCCTCATCTTAATTGCCATATTCACAACGTTTCGGCCGTTGTACTTTCCGGCCGTTGTACTGTCCGGCCTTCTTCAGGTGCTTGGATCACTGAGATCTGGTATTATGATTACTTACATTATTTACATTATTCGGACTGTTATCCTCATATTCGTTGATATATTCACAAGGGTTCAGCCGTTGTACGCTCCGGCTTACTTCAGGTGATTGAAATTTTGAACCGAACCCCTTATTTCGTCCACTCGGGGGGTAGATTCTTCTAGTTCCACGTGCCATGCCTCTTCCGGATGTCTCAGTTATTTCCCTTTAACCCAACTTTCCAAGATTTGTTTCACCCACTGCTCTGGCCTGGTACTGAATTCACAACTCTTTGGGTCGAGTTACTGGACCTAACCAAAGTCTTTATCCCCTCGGACATGTGTCTTATTTATTTCTTCACAATGTTAAAGAAAAGACCCAAAGAAATCCATTCATGGATGAAAGGTCATACTGAAATGCCGGAACGTTGTAATATATATTGCAACAAAAATGAGGACAATAGTCTGAATAATATAAATAGTGTACATAATACCTCATCTCAGAAACATAGGCATATACTGAAGGGCCGAAACTTTGTGATAAATATGGCGACAAAGATGAGGACAATATACCGAATAATGTAAATAGTGTACAGTAAAACAGCAAATCCACTCCATCAACAAAGAAGCTGCACTCTTCAATAAAGAACGTAATACACCTGAAACCCAATCAACAAAAAAGGAAGTGAATAATATTTCAGCCAAACGATCAAAGCAGAAAGTAACTTGACCAAATAAAATTACAAAAACAAAATTAATAAAATAACTGGGAGGACAAGTCCTTGCATGGCAAATAACTAAAAAGAACGAAAGAAGCAGATGTGGACCAACAAAAAAAACACATCAGTGGCTGAAAAAAAGGCTTAATTATTGTAGCTCAGGACCAAAACCTCGCATCCAGATCCTACCATTGTCACATAATCAAGGATGAAACTAACCCGAAATGAAATTGTAGTTATATTATCTCAGGAAATCCAGAACTAGCAAAAAAATTAATATTTCCAGCGACATAACAAGGTAGAGGCATATGTGCACTGGAAGATATGAAAGAAGCACGAAATCGAAACCACTGAGACAGAGCTATACAACCTGATACAGATATCCAAAATAGTGGTGCAGCTATCTTCTGAGACATGCCAATTCAAACTGACAGTAGAATCACAAACAACAGACCTGATATTATCATAAAAAAACAAGAAATCCAGGTAGTATATATTATTGACATAACAATACCCTCTGAGAGAAGCACCACCATGAAAATTATCGAGAAATTGTCCAAATACAAGGATTTAGAGATCGATATTAACACGATGTGTGTAATGAAGACTGAGTCTGTACTAACAGTAATCAGAGCTCTGGGCCTCGTGAGAAAAGGAATGGACAATGTTACTACAAGTGTCCCAGGTAACATCGACAAACATGTTGACCAGAAGATCGCCCTACGAGGAACATTCTATATACATTGAAAAGTGCTTTCTGTTAAATTAATATTCTCCTATAGGGCCTAAGTACGAGGAGTTTGGACCCGGCTCTATAGGAAATATAACATACACAAATAATAATAATAATAATAATAATAATAATAATAATAATGATTTCAGTAGGCATTGAAGGGATCCCTGGAAGTCCATGCCTCAAAGAGATACAAAAAATTGTTCAGACAAGTACAGCCCACACTTTACGAAGGGCTTTATCTATGTAATTATTTTTTTATTTTATTTTATTTTATTTATTTATTTTTTTTTGCAGTGGAAAGTGTCATAATGCCATTTCTAACCTTAGGTCCCTGGGCGGGACCCGGAAAGAAATGTGTAAACGCCAGATATCAAAGAAAATAATAATAATAATAATAATAATAATAATAATAATAATAATAATAACAAAACACTCTTAAATACGGGAAACAGATAAAATAAAAGTAAATATAAGACTAATTACTATCAGAAATAATCCAAACGAAAATGAGGTAAGTGCGGAAATAGATAATATGTCAGGTGATAAGAAATAATTATCTGACAGGAAACGGAACTGAAGAATTTAGGTGCATCATAAACAAGTTCATTGATTCTGATTCTTTCATTGATGAAGATGAATTAAATGACAACAGAGCAGAATTCCTTGAATGCAACAAAGTTGAAATCACTGAATCGAAAAACCACATCCCTCAAATAACCAGCAAAGTAACTCGCACACAAATGACAGAAAGAGACTGCCCCCTCCCCCCAAATTCATATGACAATGTCCAATAAACACATTGTGCAAACATTGAAACACTGTTAACAGACAGGCGACTGGAAAACACCACAGAAGTAAATATTACCATATACAAAATGGCAGCTAATGGGATGCTTGGTGACATGTCATAGAAAATATCACACAACAGACAAAACAAATCAACTTTGAAGGCAGAATTGAATCGAGAAATAAAGGAAATCACATGTGAGTTGTAGATATTGAACGAGATCTCAAGAAACACAAATTCTATATACAATGAAAAGTGTTTTCAATTAAATGAATATTCTCCTATAGGGACGAAGGAACAGAGTTTGGACCCTGCTCTATAGGAAACATAACATACACAAATAATAATAATAATAATAATAATAATAAAGATACTTGGTAAATACAGAAGACTGGATGATGGTATGTGTCAAGGAACATGAAAGTAGTAAGTGTCTTTATTCTGTGGTAAACGAAGCCGACAAATTCAAAATGGAGTTTCAAATAGGCACAGAAATGCAAATATATCACTGTACACCGGCTGAAGCTGCAAAATACTTAAAAAAGAATGCAATGAAAAATGCGACCGACCAGATAACGAAACAATGGCAAGATAAACGGCTCCACAGCCAATACTCTGCTCGTACCAAACAAGCTGACGTAGACAAAAACCGCACCTATCAATGGCTACGTAGTGCAGGGTTGAAAGCAGAAACTGAAGGTTTTATCATTGCTGTACAGGACCAATGCTTGTTTACTAGGAATTATCAAGCACATATACTAAAATACCGTGTTAGCCCAAAATGCAGATTCTGTGATAAATATCAATAAACCATTGATCATCTTGTATCAGGTTGCACGATATTGGCACGCACTGAATATAAAACCCGGCATGGCAGAGTGGGCCAATATCTGCACTGGAAAATATGCAACTTCTACGGGAAGGAAACTGAAAGAAACTGGTACGAACACCACCCAGACCCGGTGACGGAGATAGGACCTGTTACAATTCTATGGGACTACACAATACACACTGACAGAACAATCAAAGCCAACCGCCCAGACATTGTTATTAAAGATCGCAAACAAATTAAGTGCCTCCTTATTGATATGGCAGTCCCTGCAGACTGCAATATATCTTTGAAGATATTCGAAAAGCTGTCAAAATACAAGGACCTTGAAATAGAAATCTCAAAAATGTGGCACATGGGAACATCAACAATCCCTGTTTTAGTTGGAGCCCTTGGACTGGTTGGAAAAGATTCCAGTAGACTAATTGAAGGGATCCATGGAAGTCCATGCCTCAAAGAGATACAAAAAATTGTTCTGACAAGTACAGCCCACACATTACTTTTGGGCTTTATCTATGTAATAATTTCTTTCTTTATTTTTCTGCAGTGGAAAGTGTCATGATGCCATTTCTAACCTTAGGTCCCTGGGCGGGAGCCGGAAAGAAATGTGTAAACGCCAGATATCAAAGGAAATAATAATAATAATAATAATAATGATAATAATAATACTAATACTAATAATAGTAATAATAATAATAATAATAATAATAATAATAATAATAATACTAATTGCAATCAAACATAATCCAACCAAAAATTAGGCAAGTGCTTAATTAGATAATATGACAGGTGATAAGAAATAAGCGAAACTGAAGAATCTAGGTGCGTCATATCCATGGATCAAGCATGTCACATAACTGACTGACTGAAATGAATAATACACTAGGGAAAAATATTAATCCTCTTCTTCTCCCCCCCCCCAGCTATGAGTAAATAGTTGGACAGACCGGGTTTATAGCCTTGGATTGCCACTGGTCTACTGCAGAAAGAAATGACAGACTACTGCGGAAAAAATATTCCTCGTCAGTCATGTATCGAAAGATACATGATCGCCTAAACGTGGATCATGCATGGAACATAACTGCGTGACTGAATTCATTTGCATACTTACATTGTATTTTTAAGGCTTTGGAAATGTCCGTCCCTTATATAAGACATTAGATTGCAAAATTAGATAAATTGGATTCTTTGTCTCCGTCTGTTTCCTCTACTCAAATCTCCTTGCTAATGTTCGCAGGGACATTATGCGAAATAAAAGACATTCAAATACAGAAAGAGATCAAGTAAAACTAAATATTAGATAGAGTACAAAAAGCCATAGCTCAAACAATAACGAGGCAGAAATGAAAAGAAAGAATATGACAGGGGTTGAGGTAGAAACTCAAACAAATGAGATACGAAATAATTATTTCACAGGAAACGGAACTGAAGAATCTAGGTGCGCCATAGACAATTTCACTGATTCAGATTCTGTCACTGATGAAGATGAATCATATGACATTAGAACAGAATGCCTTGAATGCAACAAAGTTGAAATCACTGAAGCGAAAAACCACGTTATTCAAATAATCAGCAAAGTAACTCGAACACAAATGTCAGAAAGAGACCGGCTAACAGAATTTCATATGACAAATGAAATACACATATTATGAAGACCTGCAATAATTGTATGGGACTTTAAAATACACACAAACAAATCAACCAAAGCTAATCGCCAAAACATTGTGCTCAGATACTTTAATGACATTGCAGTCCCTGCAAAGTGTAATGTATGTTTGACGAGTTTCAAACAACCATGAAAATACGAAGATATTGAAATCGAAACATGAAAAAATGTAGCACGTGAAGACATCAATAATTCCAGTTGTAGTTGGAGACTTCAGATTGATTGGAAATTGTTCCGATAGACTCATTGAATTGATTCTTGGTATTCCATGCCTTAAAGAAATAGAAAAAAAACTGTACTCACAATTACAGCTCACGGATTACGAAGTGCTTTATCTATGATAAATGTGTGTGATCTAAGATTTTTTTTTTGTTTTTGATCATTTTATTTCCAAACAATACTCGGTGGAAAATGTCATGAGGCCATTTCTGATTTTAGGTGTGAGGTTAAGACATGAAAAGATAGGAATGAACACCAGAAATCAAAGGAAATAATAATAATAATAATAATAATAATAATAATAATAATAATAATAATAATAATAATAATAATAATAATAATAAACACAATACACACTGACAGAACAACACAATACACACTGACAGAACAACACAATACACACTGTCAGAACAATCAAAGCCAACCGCCCAGACATTGTTGTTAAAGACCACAAACAAAATAAGTGCCTCCTTATTGATATGGCAGTCCCTGCAGACTGCAATGTATCTTTGAAGATATTCGAAAAGCTGTCAAAATACAAGGACCTTGAAATAGAAATCTCAAAAATGTGGCACATGGGAACATCAACAATCCCTGTTGTAGTTGGAGCCCTTGGACTGGTTGGAAAAGATTCCAGTAGACTAATTGAATGGATCCCTGGAAGTCCATGCCTCAAAGAGATACAAAAAATTGTTCTGACAAGTACAGCCCACACTTTACGAAGGGCATTATCTATGTAATTATTATTATTTTTTTTTATTATTATTTTTTTTTTTTTTGCAGTGGAAAGTGTCATGATGCCATTTCTAACCTTAGGTCCCTGGGCGGGACCCGGAAAGAAATGTGTAAACGCCATATATCAAAGGAAATAAAAATAATAATAATATACAAGGACCTTGAAATTGAAATCTCAAAAATGTGGGACCTCAACAATCTCCGTTGTAGTTGGAGCCCTCGGATTGATTGGAAAATATTCCAGTAGACTAATTTGATGGGATTCCTGGAACCCAAGCCTTAAAGAAATACAAAAAATTGTTCTCCTTTTTTTTCCCCAGTGAAAAATGTCATGATGCCATTTCTAACATTAGGTTAGACCCGGAAAGAAATGAGTACACATCAGAAATCAAAGGAAATAAAATAATAATAATATTGAGTATTTTGCATCAATGTTAGTACCCGCTGAATATAAAACTCATCATCATATAGTGGGTTAATATATCCACTGGAAAATATGCAACTTTTCCGGTAAGGAAACTTCCCAGAGACCAGGTTACAGAAATAAGAAATGCAACAATTGTCACTTGACAATACACACAGAGGGAACAATCAAATCTAATAGCCCACACATCGTGATCAAAGCCTACATGGGCGGAATGTGTTTTCTTATTAAGATGACAGTACCTGCCAATTATAATGTATCTTTGAAGAGCATTAAAAAAAACCTATCAAACTACAAGGGTCTTGAAGTAGAAATCTAAATGTGGCACATGAGGACATCAATAAATCCAGTGGCAGTTTGAGTCTTGGGATTGATTGGGAAAGGTTCTGACAGACTCACTGAACGGATTCCTGGTATCCTTTGCCTTAAAGAAATACAAAGGATTGTATTCACAAATACAGAACACATATTACGAAGAGCATTATCTTTGTAAAATGTGTGTAATCTTAGTTTTTTGTTTTTGTTTTTTAAGATGATCAGTGCAAAATCTAAAGCGATTTCTGACCTTTGCTTTCTGGTTGGGACCCGGAACAGAAACCCACGGAAATAATAATAATACTAATACTAACAATCATAGAGCATAAGTAAATAATAATACTATGTAGTAGTCATAAATAGTGTACGGCCATATGAGTTTGAATCACTGGTTGTCCTGAGATCACCGAAATTAAGTAATGATGAGCTTCTCTCTATACTTCTGAGATGATGTCTATTTTCTGAGATAATGGAAATAACGTACATAATAATGTACACTATTTACAATATTCGGACTATTGTCCTCATCTTTGTCGCCATATTTATTACAACGTTTCGGCCTTTCAGTATCTGTCTATATTTCTGAGATGAGGTATTATGTACACTATTTACATTATTCGGGCTATTGTCCTCATCTTTGTCGCCATATTTATTACAACGTTTCGGCCTTTCAGTATCTGTCTATATTTCTGAGATGAGGTATTATGTACACTATTTACATTATTCGGAGTATTGTCCTCATCTTTGTCTCCATATTTATTACAACGTTTCGGCCTTTCAGTATCTGTCTATATTTCTGAGATGAGGTATTATATACACTATTTACATTATTCGGACTATTGTCCTCATCTTTGTCGCCATATTTATTACAACGTTTCGGCCTTTCAGTATCTGTCTATATTTCTGAGATGAGGTATTATATACACTATTTACATTATTCGGACTATTGTCCTCATTTTTGTGGCCATATTTATTACAACGTTTCGGCCCTTCAGTACCTGTCTATATTTCTGCGATGAGGTATTATATACACTATTTACATTATTCGGACTATTGTCCTCATCTTTGTCGCCATATTTATTACAACGTTTCGGCCGTTGTACGCTCCGTCCTTCTTCAGGTGGTTGGAATGTTGAACTGAACCCTTTATTTCGCTCACTAAAAGAGTGTGAGTTCAATACCCGGTTAAGTCAGTGGAGAACTTTCAGAGGGAAATTAACAGGAGATAACTGATAACCGACATTCATTAAAACATAGCACGTCAAACTAGAACAGTCTACCCCAGTGAGCGAAATAAAGGGTTAAGTTCGACATTCCAACCACCTGAACGATGCTGGGAAATTTTCTTCCAATTTAACGCTTGACTCTTCCGGTGTATCCATACCCGATTTCCCTCTCAGAACTGAGGCACTTTTGAGCGGGTTACACATATCCCCGTCATTGGTATTATCTCTAATTTAGACCCCCACTAGTGGGGGAGATGGGATACCAGCTATTGTCCTGACGAAATGCGCGCCTGAATTGGCGCCCGCCCTCTCTAAATTATACAACTACTGCCTCAAGGAGTCTTGTTTTCCTGACTGCTGGAAGTCATCATCCGTTGTTCCTGTCTTTAAGAACTCTGGCGATCCCTCCGACCCTTCTAATTACCGTCCTATCAGTCTCCTACCCCTCTTCTTAAAGTCTTCGAAGCCCTTATCAACACCTAAGTGGTTAATCACATTACATCCTATGATCTGCTCTCAGACAAGGAATATGGTTTCCGCTTTGCACGATCTACAGCTGATGTGCTTACGGCCATCACTGAATTTTTCTACCAAGCTCTTCATAATAACAGTGAATCTCGTGCCATAGACATCTCCAATGCGTTTGATAGAGATTGGCATGCCGGCCTTCTTCGCAAGGTTCAGGGTTATAGTATTACAGGTCGATTGTTTGACCTAATACAATCATTCCTGTCAAACCGTGAATTGAAGGTCGTTTTCAACGGATTCTCTTCCAGCTCCTATCCTACGAACGCAGGTGTACCTGAAGGCTCCATCCTACTCTGTTCCTTATATTCATAAACGATCTTCCTGATGCTATATATTCCCAATTTGGCATCTACGCGGATGACACCACAATTTACTCCTGCCTCAAAAACAAATCTAGTGTCGCTGACAAATTTAACCTGGCAGTTCGTCTCGAAAAAGACATCCAATCGGTTGTCAACTGGGACAGGAATTGGCTGGTTAACTTTAACGCCTCAAAAATTAAACTGCTCTCTATTAATCAACACAGGGAACCTTCCCTGCTTCCCATTAGAATGTCTGAAGCCCAACTTCTCGAGAGCTCCTCTCTGAGGCTGCTCGGTCTCACGCTGTCCGCTCACCTGAGATGGAGCAAATACATTGAGTCAATCCACCGCAAGGAAAGTTGGCTCCCTCTGCCGGGCCAGGAAATTTATCTCCCCGGAATCGATCATTCAAATCTACAAATCAACCATTCGCCCTTGCATGGAGTATTGCTGCCATATATGGTCTGGAGCCCCTTCTGTTTGCCTCGGGGTTCCTGATAAGATCCAGAAATGGGTATGCAACGTAAGTGGCCCTGATCTGTCATCTCGTCTGCAGTCGCTCTCTCACAGACGCGCCGTGCCTCTCTCTGCCTTTTTTACAAATACTTTCAAGGTAATTGCTCCGATGAGCGGCTTTCTCTGGTTCCCAGGCTTCATGAATTCAAGCGTCCTACGAGGCTGGCGTCCTGCTCCCACCCTTTCACTGTTGAAACTGTTAAATGTAGACTTCCTCATTCCAATGTCCAATTATTCAAATGTAACGCCAATCGACATCTCCAGTCGTCTTGATCTATCCACTATCCTTCTCCACATCCTTTCCTCTTTCATTCCTATCTGCTGTCGCTCCAAATCTTCTGTAACCTCTTGCGTGCTAGTGGCTTCCAGCCTTGATTAGGGTGAAAAGCTTAAAAGAAATTCAGGAAGCAATTCCTCTTTTATCGAAATTTCATGAAAGAGGTCTAACAAGGCAATGCGATTAAGCTTTTTATTAATTATAAAAATAAAAGTAAATGAATTTTCTGTCTGGACATAGACGGGGATTCATTGATTGATCTATTTCTTTTTACGGTTTATCAACCCATTGCAGCCTATTGTAAGTCAGAAAATAATTTTAGATTGTAAGAATTATTTTTCGAGAAAATAATGGTTTAGTAATAGAAGTCTTACTAATTAATCCATAGCAGGGGAGAAAAGAGGTAGTTTCATAACTTTCCTAAGGCTGCACCCTATACTAGGAAAATCGGGCTCTGTACACACACACGCGCGCCCGCGTACACACGCACGCACACACGCACACAAACACATACTCACACACACACACTTGAGAATGGATGAGTATAGACTTCCAAAAAAGGTGCTGTATGGACAACTAACAAAATCTAAGCTTTCAGTTTATCGTCCATTCTTATGCTACAAAAAAGAAATTGAAGGACAACTTGAAACATCTCAACTTTGATCAGAAAACCTGGGAAGTCCAAGCATCAAACCAAAAGGATTGGCGTAAGACATGTGTCATTAAGTTAAATGGTTTTGAAGACAGTAAACTGAAGCACCGTGATCAGCTTCGTCAAGCTCTGAAGAAGAGAGGCCATCAAAATCCTGCTTTACTAATTTTCATCTGTCAGTGTGGCTTTGTAATCCACAGCAACGCTGGGCTAGTATGGCACTTAAGAAAGCACAAATGAAAGATGTCTTTCCCTTAACTGGTTGTCTCCACAATAGTCCCTGCTACCACGCATCAGTTTAAAACGAAACGTCGGAGAAGTTACCGTGAAAGTCTTTGTAGAAAAGACAGAGGGAGCGGCGGCACTTCTGTGAGAAAATGACTGTAGACGAGATGTCAGACCAGGACATCATTGCATAGCCGTCTCTGGATTTTGTCGAGGACCTTGAGACGATTAGCAGGGGCTCCAGATCATATATGGTAGGAGTATTCCATGCAAGGGCGAATGGTCGATTTATAGATTTGAAGGATCGACTCAGACGAGAAAATCATTCTGGCTCGACACAGAGAACCAACTTTTCTTGCAGTAGATGAAGCTATTGGAGTAGAAGAGACGGCTACATTTAACACTTTCGACAGTGAAAGGGTGCGACTGAGATGCCAACCAAGTAGCACGCTTAAATGCAGGCAGTATGCAAACCAGCGAAAGCATTTGTAGAAATGACAGAGAGAAGCGAAGGCACGTCTGTAAGAAAGGAACTGTAAACGAGATGCCAACAACATTGCATATTCGATACTATATTAAACAAAAAAAAAGGACATGGACCCTCACTTTGTGGTCACGGTATTTTCTACGCATTTACATTGTTTGGAATGTAACTAAATCTAAAAGACATGATTGTGTTTGCTTTGTTGTTTTATGGCATATCGAACTCAATAGGTTATTTAGTGCCGACAACATTTTCATTGATGGTAATATCATTGTTCAAAAGTATATTGTTGGTGATATTTTTTTCAAAATTGTATTGCTGGTAATTTTTTTTTTTTTTAAATAGATTGTTGATATTTTTTTTATTTTTAAAATATATTGCAGCTAAAAATTTCCCCAAAAAGCATTGCTGGTGTTACAATCTATTTTTATACTTTTCATAGTGTTTAGAACCCCTTTTGGAACGTTAACTAATAGCCCATAGCTGAGACGCTGACAGGTGCTACCACCCCTGGGTCAAGGAGGACCGGGGAATACCAGCAATTTAGAATTGGTTGCATGCTCCTCAAAATCTCCTGATCAAAGGCCTTGCTGTCGGATGTAGTTTATCGTCTTACCCAGGATGCGGATGTATTTAATCTTCTTACCCAGGACGGCATGATTGTGTATCTAATCAGCATTTCATTGACTCATTGATTCGTTTTTTACGGTTTATCTACCCTTTGCAGTTTATTTAAAGGTAGAAATATTTTTTAGGTTGTAAGAATTTTTTGAGGTAATACTTGTTTAGTGATACAATTTTTACTAATTAACCCATAGCTGAGGGGAGTTAATGTGGTTCGATAGGTTCCCCAAAGGTATTTGCCTGTAAGTATATATAACGGACCCAGCTGGACTTGATACCTTGCTCTCTTGGTAACGGTCAGGTTCGAGTTTGCATGGCGGTGATCGTAAGTGAACAGGTGTTTCAGCGTGAAGAAGAAGTGACAGAAAGACAGATTTATCGCCTACGGTAGAAAGCATTTGGGATACAATTAACATTCGAGAGGCTTCAAATTTGCCGAGTAGCAGCTGGGCGATTTTTTTTCTTGTTCTTTACGAAAAAAACTTCGCAATTGATGACATCAGATAGTGTTATTTTTTCTTTGTACTTATATAATATACAGTGCTGTTCGATAAAAGTGACTCACCTGATTTTTTTTTTACCTAAAAATTTATTCGCCTATTGCTTTTGGGCCAAACTAATTTTTAATCTTACTAATTGTTATGGTCCAATATCCTCGCACCACTGTTATGGTCCAAGGTTAGGACCAAGATAGAACAACACGAACGCAAGAGTAGAAATAACAAAGATATATTACACAGAATAATAATACAAGATGTTGACTGTCAGTCTGGTTTGGAATCAACTACTATTGGCTCGACTCGATTCTGTCTCGTCTCTCTTGAGAGGTGCAGTATATATAATGTCAGGAAGAGTTCATTCTGTCGTTATAGGTAAGTTCCCATAACACTAATATAAAGACCCCTTCCCGACCACCTAGTAAAAAAGTTTACTCACCCTAAGGTATTCTATTGATAATTATAATTTTGGATATAAATGAGATTTAGGGAAAAACTCTGGGCAAAAAAAATGACTCACTTATTTCCTGCAACTAGTAATCAATAGAAACATAACCGAACAGCTTTAAATAAAGAATAATAGAGGTATAATTTATTTATAATAGGTAATATATTTCGAAATATTTAATAATCTATGGGTCTTCCTTTATGTTGAATAACCGTTTCAACCCTTTTTGGCATTGACTTGATTAGGTTCTGGTAAATCTCATCTCCAAGCATTGAATTCCATTCGGATATGAAATTCACAATGAAATCCTCTTGTTGTTCAACTGCTTTCTCGAGAGCCTGTACTTTATAATGCTCCATAATTTTTCTATGGGGTTGAGGTCAGGAGATTGGGGCGGCCATATCATAACACTCACCTGCTTCTCATCAATGTATTCCTTCATCAATTTTGATTTGTGACAGGGAGCATTATCCTACATAAAAATGAGCTTGGTGGGGTCAATTTGCACCCTTTCAGCAGAAGGGATCAGACAAGACTGTAAAATTCTTTTGTACTGAGTGTCTTTTTAATAGATTTTAAGAAACCAGTTCCATGAAAAGAAAATCATTTTCAGAACATTATACTGAACGGATACTTGACAGTACTTACTGCTAAATTCAAAGAGCTTTCAAAGCTTCTTCTTCGGATTTTAGATCGCTTATCCTTTGAATTTAGCTCAAATTTCGTTTCATCGGAGAAGAGAACAAGTAAAAAAAAATCAGGTGTGTCCTTTTTTATCAAAATGCACTGTAGTCTTTTTATTTATAAATATTATTAAAAGCCCGATATTCAGCGCATTTGTAAACAGTAAAATGCTAAGTCAAATCTAAATTCTTTGTTCATTTAAATACGATATATATTATAAAATATATTCCGTTCAAAGACAAACTGATTTACAAAAAATAACTTTAAAAAACCGCAAACATTAGCTCGTCCTCTTTGTTTTAGTATCTCTTCACTCCGCAAATATTGCCAGCGAGAAATGGAATATAAATCTTGTTACACATATTTCAATTATTTCTAAAGTGTGTTCAAATAATTTGAACAGATTTTAATGTGAGTTAAGTTTAAGTGTCTAACGATTTTTTTACATTATCTTTCGCATTTTGCAGACATTTGGACGGTATTATTTTTCACACATAATTGCTATGACTTAAACATCATGATCCAATACAGAAATAAATAATTTTTTTATCAATAACGCTGTTTTATTTACTGCTGACTTTGATCCGTCTTAATGAAACACCCTTTATATTTTATGGGGCTATTGATCTATATTTACAGATTCTTGATAAAATCCAAAGATTGATCAGCAATGGCATTGGTTCTGTCTGGCATTACGGTTCCGGTTACTTTCTCACCACCGTAACGTAGATTCCATGCGTCTTTTATGCTAATTCTTCTGATGAACTTTCCTCTTTTGTACCTAGACTTTGTGTATTTCACCGTACTAATAGATGGTCGGTAAGGTTTCATTATTTTACACTTGAAAAGGCTAGATGTAACCGTAAGTTCTATGCTAAAAGTTTCTTCTCACGCACTTCTCACACGTGGAAATCACTTCCGGCTTCTTTCTTTCAAATTTGATCTTCAGTGAATTAATGAAATGTCAATACCTATCTCTCTGTTGTCATAATTCTTGTTCTTTAATTGTTCTCTCTCATCAGTAATGTTTCTTTTTCTCATATTCTTTCACACTCGCTAACACCTTGCATCTTAGTGACTTTATTACCTTTCTTGGGGGAATTGATTAAAAATGAATACATAGACACCTCATGTGTTATCGTTATACATAGTAAATACATTTTGAAATGTGGGCACCTAGCCGAGTGAGTAGAACTGTCTCATTCTGGATATGAGACCCGCATTCGAATCTCACCATGGTCGCTTTGTCACGGAGACTGGAGAGGTCGATCCCAGCGTGCGGCCCCCTTTGGAAAGTGCCTGAAATCCATACGACGGGTTGTCCCAAGCTTTGTGACTGAAATTGCGTACACGGAACATTGGAGGCTGTCGACAGATGTCACAAGTCATCGTGACCGAGGGTTTGAGTGTGCTGGCCTTGTTCAAATTGTTGATCACGCTAGATAACACGCTCTCTCCCAGAAACTGTAACTAAGGTCTGCTCAGTATAGTTGCAGTATAAACCAGAGGTGGGCTCTGCGGGTGTTGAATAAACCCAAATGCGCTTGAGCAAGTGCCTGCAATAGGGATTGGCTAGCCACCCTAATAGACGGGTATCCTCGAATACGAATGTCTAGGTATACTTATTGAAATGTAAGCTTTAAATATATAAACATTTTTCTGATGTATATAGATAGGTAGATAGATGCAACTGGATAAGTTAATCGCACATAACCACATAAACACAAACACACACATACACACAGATAGCTATATATATATATATATATATGTGTGTGTGTGTGTGTGTGTGTGTGTGTGAACAAATTAATATAGATGAATATGAACAGACTGAGATAGATAGATAGATAGATAGATAGATAGGATCTGAACAGACATAGATAGATAGATAGATAGCGAGATAGCTCGATAAACAGATATTAGATAGATAGATAGATAGATAGATGGATCTGAACAGACAGAGATAGATAGATAGATAGATAGATAGATAGATAGATAGATAGATAGATAGATAGATAGGATGTGAACAGACATAGATAGAAAGATAGCGAGATAGCTCGATAAACAGATATTAGATAGATAGATAGATAGATAGATAGATAGATAGATAGATGGAAACAGAGATAGATAGATAGATAGATAGGATGTGAACAGACATAGATAGAAAGATAGCGAGATAGCTCGATAAACAGATATTAGATAGATAGATAGATAGATAGATAGATAGATAGATAGATAGGATCTGAACAGACATAGATAGATAGATAGATAGATAGGATGTGAACAGACATAGATAGAAAGATAGATAGCGATATAGCTCGATAAACAGATATTAGATAGATAGATAGATAGATAGATAGGATCTGAACAGACATAGATAGATAGATAGATAGATAGATAGATAGATAGATATGAACAGACATAGATAGAAAGATAGATAGCGAGATAGCTCGATAAACAGATATTAGATAGATAGATAGATAGATAGATAGATAGATAGATAGATAGATGTAACTGGATAAGTTAATCGCACACCCACAGAAACACAAACACAAACACACCCATACACACACACCTATATATATATACATATATATATATATATATATATATATGTGTGTATATATGTGTGTGTGTGTGTGTGTGAACAAATTAAGATAGATGAATCTGAACAGACTGAGATAGATAGATAGATAGATAGATAGATAGATAGATAGATAGATAGATAGATAGATAGATCTGAACAAGACAGAGATAGATGGGAGATAAAAATGGAATGATTACAGACCGAAATAAATATATTGATGGATGAAAAGAGATTGTAATCTTGAAAATGAGGCTCTGCAGCATTAATATACGAATGCAGACAAGCGTTTGAATTGCTGGACTCTCCAGATCGCATTAATAATGCAACCATGTCCCAGCGAATAATCCACGTTCCACTGCCCACAGCCTTATTAAAATCCAGACGTCTCTTATTTTCACTCTCCATTCCATGAAAATTCGTTCTTACATTTGGCGCGTGGTATGCAGACAGCTATCTCAAAGAGCTCGAGTTTACTCTCGTCAAGATAGGATTATTACTTAGAACTGAAAACAAATCTTTAAATTACCGCCAGGCAGAGAAGATCTCCCCCACTTTTCAAGTAAAAGAAACGAGCCGATATATTCTTTATTGTTTAGACTTTTGTGCAGATTTAGCAGTTTGGATGGAAAGTAGCTTTTGCAACAAGAACTACTGCATCGCTAAGTGGAGTTTGAATTGACGCGTGAAGCGTTTTGTTTCACTAACCCTACCTCTAAGCCTAAACTTAACCCTGATCTAACAGATTTAAGAAAAGTTTTCTAATCGTCTGCATAACCTGGCGTTCAAGTTAATGTCTAGTCTAGAGATATAAACTTTATATTTTGTGTTTCTCAGAAACTTGTGTTATATGTATCGTTTAGAATCTTTCCAGGCATCTTAAGGTGTCGACAGATAATTAATTCAATGGCAGTCGTCACCGACTGAGGGATATTTTGAGTAAAATGAAAGTATGATCATCGTTAATATCTACGTAGTCAGGAAACCTTTATCTTGCCAATGGAGCAAATTCCATGCCAGGCATCAGAAACTTGAATTAATTATTATATGCTAGGAAGGTTGATTGACAGTGTCGAGTTTGACCAGTGGTTTTCAACCATTTTTATACATAGACAACTTTTACTCTTATTTTTTTTGTAATGGCTCTCCATAGCCCTTCGATGAAAAAAAAAATGCTTATTCTATTTTTTACTAACAGAAAAGTCTCGGAATCTTTATATAACTATCCTATATATATATATATATATAATTAAGTAATTCATTGAGTCTGAAAGAAACCTCAACAGAATGCAGAAAGCACTGGACGGCCGTTTCGTCCTATATTTGGGACTCATCAGCAGTGCGCATCCACTACCGAGAATTGAAACCCTGACAGTTAGGTTGTTAAGCAAACACCATACCAATTGTTCCAACGGGCCTCGGTGACGAAGAGATAGCAAATCAGACTCACTATAGCGCCGCTCGCTCACATATTCCGTGGTGGAACTCAACTGAAGTTCTCTGTAAGCATAGGACTGTGCCAGCCGGAGCCATGACTACTATCACCTAGCAGCTCAAACTGAAGCATTAGAAGCATTAGTTAGGTTGTTTTCAGACTCAGTTAATTACTTAATTATAATTATCAAATCCTCCTTACAATTTCTATCATATATATATATATATATATATATATATATATATATATATATATATATATATATATATATATACAGTGCTCTTCGATAAAAGTGACTCAACTTATCCTTTGAATTTAGCTCAACTTTCGTTTCATCGGAGATGAGAACATTCTTCCAGTCTTCTACGGTGACGTTTTTGTAATAGTGAGCCCATTCAAGTCTCTTGGCTTTGTTGGCTTTGCTTATTAGCGGCATAAACAGTCGTGTACAAGATTTGTAGCCTTGTTCTAACAGCCAACGGCGGATAGTTGAAGAGGCAAGACGAACACCTTGCCCTTCGCTTTGACTGGCTGCAATTTCTTGGCTAGTTATAGTCCTATTCTTCGCAACTTTATCTCTTGATTACCGTGCCAGTTCTATCATCAATCTTTTTCTTTCGTCCCCTTGTTTCCTTCCTTGGAGCAGGCGTGTCATCATTATGTGCCCTAAGCACTCGAGAAACAGTTAGTTGCGAGGTTATAGCAATTTCTGCAATTTCTCTCGTAGACTTTCCTGCTTTTGAGAGGGCAATATTAGATGTGGTTCTGATGCGTGTTTGTACCCATTCATTTGGTTAGTGACTGGAATGGCTATTTCAAGCTT
>OZ038518.1:60317079-60324579 GCA_964036315.1 Acanthosepion esculentum | reverse complement strand
ATATATATATATATATATATATAATAAAAACAAAGAAAAGTTAAATTTATAATTAAATATATATAATTTATAATTATATAATTATATAATTTATAATTAAATATATATATATATATATATATATATATATATATATATATATATATATATATATATATATATATATATATATATAATAAAAACAAAGAAAAGTTAAATTTATAATCCAGAGTTCTTGTGCATTTATTTGAAAAAAAAAACAGTGCTCAATACACAGTAGTCTATAATATTTTAAGTATTTAAAAAAAAATATTTTTCCATCGCGAAACAGAAATTAGTGTTTCGAAACCAAATCTTGAACACTAAATAAAATGAAAATTAAACTTAAAATTTGAAGTTTCATTCCATTTTCAAGCAATGCATCACTTGAAAATGGAACATGATTGGGGAACAAAGTTTAGGAAAGCTAATAAAAAGATAAAATTTCTTAACAACTATAAAGAATAGGATTATTATATTTATATGCTATTAATTAATATTATTACTATATTTATAAGGTATTAATCTCTCCCTGTATTAATCACTCCTCCTATTAATCAGTCCTCTAATTAATCACTTCCTATATTAACCATTCCTCTTGTTAATCACTCTCTATATTTGCCTATTCTTCCTTAGATTAATGAAGCTTGAATACTTGGTAGTGACAAAACTACACAAGACTGTAAAATATGACTTTGATTTTTATGATTTTCTAATAAAATTATAGAATCGAAAATGAAATAAATCCTTCAGTTTTGAAACTTGAATATTTTTGAGTATTTGAAAATTTACTCATGTGAAAAATTTCTTTTTACTTCATCTCAAGCGTTATTATTATTATTGTTGTTCTTTTTAACCTCATATTTCTTCTTCCTCTTCTTCTTCTGCTTCTTCTTCTTCTTCTTCTTCTTCTTCTTCTGCTGCTGCTGCTGCTGCTGCTTCTTCTTCTTCTTCTTCTTCTTCTGCTGCTGCTTCTTCTTCTTCTTCTTCTTCTTCTGCTGGTGCTGCTGCTTCTTCTTCTTCTTCTTTTCTTCTTCTTATTCTTCCGCTTCTTCTTCTTATTCTTCTGCTGCTGCTGCTTCTTCTTCTTCTTCTTCTTCTTCTTCTTCTGCTGCTGCTGCTGCTTCTTCTTCTTCTTCTGCTGCTTCTTCTTCTTCTTCTTCTTCTGCTGCTGCTGCTTCTTCTTCTTCTTCTTTTCTTCTTCTTATTCTTCCGCTTCTTCTTCTTATTCTTCTTCTGCTGCTGCTGCTGCTGCTGCTGCTTCTTCTTCTTCTTCTTCTTCTTCTTCTTATTCTTCTTCTTCTTCTTATTCTTCTTCTTCTTCTTCTTCTTCAGGAGGTTCGTTATCTCTAGCTATATTAATCACTCCGCTTATTAATCAATCCCTATATTAACGACTCCCTGTATAAATCATTGCCTATATTAATCACTCACATTCACTTTAAGCAATTTGGAAGTTATCAGGAAAATTGGAACGGCATTGGTTTTTTAGTTAAGTTTCATAAAGTGTCTGATGACGTTTATTATATATATATATATATATATATATATATATATATATATATACAACGAGGAAAGAAAGGTTCGAGAATATAACACTCAGAAGACATATGAAGATAAAAAATAGTTCATATTCGATGAGATTCGACGAAGAATCTGGTTAAGTTCTCATTTTTTAACCCGACTCAACCGATACACCACATTTCCCAACAAATAATTCCTCGCTTAGTTTCATCGTGGCCAGCCATCTTAGTACACATCCTTCCCCCCAATCCCAACCTACATCCCTGGGATTGTGACACCGCCAGTTTCTTATTACAGCGGCCCGTGAAGTGACGAAGAGATTTCAAAACGGCCAGTCGATATATCGATCTGGGTCGATTCTCTCCCGTCTTTCTCGTGTCTCTGTTGCCGTGTGAATGTCAATTTGGTCGGTCGTGCGGGCAAGTGGCCCAGCGAACAAACGGTCGGAGGGCATCAGATGTCCACGACAGAGAGGATAAGCAAGATAATTTCTAACAAGCGTTATTTCGAATACGGACCTTTCTTTGAAATATTGTGAAACGAAGATCGTCACCGCATGCTTCTGAATTTGCGTAAGTATCCCACTCAAACAGAATATGGCAAAAAGCCGGCTTGAAAATGGGACGTATAACAGCTAAAAATTTCTCTGCTGGCTGTTAAACAGATGCTGAGATCTTAATGGAGTTTTTATGTAACCAATAATATCCTGGGTAGGATTTATTAAACTAAAGTTATTAAAGTTTTCCAGGCAGTAACGGTTAGAGATTCGGAAAGCGAATTCGACGAGCCGAGTTCGAATTCAAGAAGTGGCAGTTGCATTCACTTTTACACTCACTTTCGAAAAAAATACTGTTGTAATCAATAAGTTAGTAAGACAGATTATGCACACGGCCGTATCACATTGAAACAGCGATTCTCGTCCGATCAACAAAGTTAAGTTTGAGTCTTTATCTCTATCCGGTTTATTGCTCGGGTGGTGTGATGGATAACTGCTCGATATGAGAATTTGGAAACTAGAGTTCGAATTCCAGTCGTGTTCGTTACATGCGAATAACCTTGGGCAAGGTATGAATCAATCTCTTCTCCTTCCAGCTATTAGTGTCTATCTATCTATCTATCTATTCGGGTCTGTTCATATCTATCTATCTATCTATCTATCTATCTATCTATCTCAGTCTGTTACATCTATCTATCGTTGATCACAATCCGTGATATCAAACTACGTATCTATCTATCTATCTATCTATCTATCTATCTATCTATCTATCTATCTATCTATCCGGGTCTGTTCATATCTATCTATCTATCTATCTATCTATCTATCTATCTATCTATCTATCTATCTATCTATCTCAGTCTGTTACATCTATCTATCTTTGATCACAATCCGTTATATCAAACTACGTATCTATCTATCTATCTATCTATCTATCTATCTATCTATCTATCTATCACAATCCGTTATATCAAACTACGTATCTATCTATCTATCTATCTATCTATCTATCTATCTATCTATCTATCTATCTATCCGGGTCTGTTCATATCTATCTATCTATCTATCTATCTATCTATCTATCTATCTATCTATCTATCACAGTCTGTTACATCTATCTATCGTTGATCACAATCCGTTATATCTATCTATCTATCTATCTATCTATCTATCTATCTATCTATCTATCTATCTATCTATCTATCTGTCACAGTCTGTTACATCTATCTATCGTTGATCTCAATCCGTTATATCAAACTACGTATCTATCTATCTATCTATCTATCTATCTATCTATCTATCTATCTATCTATCTATCTATCTATCTATCTATCTATCTATCTATCACAGTCTGTTACATCTATCTATCGTTGATCTCAATCCGTTATATCAAACTACGTATCTATCTATCTATCTATCTATCTATCTATCTATCTATCTATCTATCTATCTATCTATCTCAGTCTGTTACATCTATCTATCGTTGATCACAATCCGCTATATCAAACTGCGTATATACTCATTGCGACAGCCAGGTAGGGTAGTGAAATATTCCTCCCAGTGGTACGATCCTACAATCTAACGCAGGCCGTTCCATTTGGGTCACCAGATTCAGGCCAATTCCCAAATGTATCGATTACCGCCATGTTCAAGACTGGACGGCAAAGATGGCGAGATCTCGGAAAGCGTACGTCGAACAATGGAGCTTCACACTCTGAAAATGATATTAATTAAATGACAACAAATTTAACAGAAGTTATCATCCATAAACTAAACTCCTCGCCACATCCCATAATTTCTCAAATGGCTACTATCGTATATAACTAACTAAATTTTAAACAAACTTATCCAAACATACTTACCAAATAAACACAGACTACATTACATGTTGTAACCTAGAAAGGGTGACTGAATGAGGAATAATCAAAATGTAGGTTGGAAATGAAGGAATAAATTTCGGAAGATTTAATTACTCTATTTATAAGCCAAATAGTATTTTATATTTAAGTTTAATAATTATGTATATATATATATATATATATATATATATATATATATATATATATATATATATATATATATATATATATATATATATAAAAGTGAACATAGAAGTCAACACTTAGAGGCGACAGTCTGTTTCATGCTAGATGCAATCGTCAAGCCACGAATGAAACAGACTGTCGTCTCTAAGTGTTGACTTCTATGTTCACTTTTATATTTACACACGCTCTATCTCTGATATTGAGCACATTATCCCATAAATATAGCACACTTTAAGACTATATTTCTTCATACATATATATATATATATATATATATATATATATATATATATATATATATATATATATATATATATGCATGTTTCATTAAAATCAACAGACAAGGTACTACGGTTAAGCTTTTTATTTAATTTTTCTTTTGTTCGAGAAAGAGCTTTCTTTTCTGGACAAAACGTGTGTAAAAACTATCCAAATGTTTTATAGATGCGAGCGCTTTCAGCTATACCTTTAGCCATTATCAAGCTTAATTGAGTGTGTGCATTATGTGTATGTTTTAGTGTGTTATAGAGATGCTTTGTAATTTCCGAATACGGTTAGCACATTATGGCCTTGTTCGTACTTAATATTGTTAACAGTTGGTTTTTCTTTTTTATTATTAAAGCTTCCATTATTTTTAATCTTTTTTTTACATGTGGATGAAATTATTATATTTGTGTTTTCTACTAGTATGTTTCTAATGGAGTCTGGTAAGGTTGTGTGTGTGTGTAAATGGGTTCTAATGGAGCTATGATCAGATTGGTGTAACTATATATATATATATATATATATATATATATATATATATATATGTACATATATATAAATATATAATTACATACATATATATACATATATAAATATATATATATATGTATAAATATATATATATATATTAATTTTCATTTATATATATATATATATATATATATATATATATATATATATATATATATATATATATATATATATATATCATCAGGCGAAAATAATTTTATGAATAAAATAAAAAGAAAAAAATGGGGTAGCTGAAAGATTTGTGGACTTTACTCAGGACAACGAATCGAATATGACTGACATTAAATTTAAACTAAGGGAATAAGTAAGAATTAAGAAATTATTTATCATAAATGGGTCATGACCCGTAGATTTGAAATCAATGGCAACAACAGGAGCGGGTGTAAATGGATACATATTATACATTTAGACGATGTCATTTCCTAACAAAAAATGAAGTGGTAATCTAACAAAATGCTAGACAACTTATATGCTTTGTGAGTTTCCTACAAATAATCATTTTTATAGTTGATAAATAAATAACTTCTGTACGAAACTAGTAAATAATTGTGTAAAGACTGTTGTGTAAAGATTGTTTATATAAAGTGTTAATAACAATGACAAATCAATCCAAAACATCACAATACCAACCAAATACTAATTCCTCCGTACAAGATGTTACTAACACTACCAGGAAATTAATGCAAAATTATATTAAATCTAAATTAATCTTACCAACAGAAAGATATATGGTGCAACACAGGTCAACTAAAATCTAAGAAAAAGTATTGTCTCCTGTTCTGAATTCCGAGTTCTCATCTGTTAGACTCTCAAGGAAAATAAATCTCATCTTCATTGCTATTTCACTCATAGGTAGCAGGAGAGTAAAAACATTCATACTTTTCCCTGGGTACTTAGTGTGAAAAGAAAAGGAAATAACGGGACATGGACCCGAAAATCTGATCCCATTTTCCGTGATGATAAATGTTTACGTATGGGACTATCCGTATTTAGGATGGTGACTCTTTAAAATATGTCCGTCGCTTTGAATACGGATGGCACACCTGAAGTCGATTAAGGATGATACGAACAGCTAGCGATCGATAACAAAGATAACAGAAAGAATTGCATGTGACATGGCCATTCAGAAAATTAAACAACTGTATAAATAGATAGATAGATAGATAGATAAATAGATAGATAGATAGATAGATATATAGATATGCACAGAGATAGATAGTAGATAGTAAATGAACATAATTAGATAGATATATAGAGATAGATAGATAATGAATAGAGATAGATAGTAGATGCAAAATGAACAGAATTAGATAGATAGATAGATAGATAGATAGATATGCACAGAGATAGATAGTAGATAGAAAATGAAGAGAATTAGATAGATAGATAGATAGATAGATAGATAGATAGATAATGAATAGAGATAGATAGTAGATGCAAAATGAACAGAATTAGATAGATAGATAGATAGATAGATAGATAGATAGATAGATAGATATGCACAGAGATAGATAGTAGATAGAAAATGAAGAGAATTAGATAGATAGATAGATAGATAGATAGATAGATAGATAGATAGATAATGAACAGAGATAGATAATGAAAAGAGATAGATAGTAGATGGAAAATGAACAGAATTAGATAGGTAGATAGATAGATAGATAGATAGATAGATAGATAGATAGATAGATAACAGGGTTATATAGGAATAAAATTAAATAAATGAAGTAAATTATTAGGGTTATATTGGAATAAAATGAGTAACTTTCAACACTCTGGACTTATGAATATATTTATCCAACAGATGTATAAATACTGGTGTCAGTCTACTGACTATAGTGAATATTGAGTGATTATTGAGTGGAACTATGCAGTCGAATTAGTGTGATTTTTTACGCGTCGATGAATTGTGTTTTGTATTAGGATTTACCGGACGTTAAGCCGAGCCGCGCTACTAACAAGGTATTCACTGAAATGGTTAATTATCTTTGGTTGACTTTTACTTCTTTGTTCTTGTTAAGTATTTATTTGCGGTTGTAATTAAATACTGTTTTATTTTAACATTGAAGTCTTGAGTTATACTTAATTATTAACTGCTACCTTACGTCAAAAAATATATTGATAGAGAGAGAGTGATAGAGACAAACAACAAAATAGATAGATATCTAATGAACTAAATTAGACAGATAGATAGATAGATAGATAGATAGATAGAAAGAAAGAAAGAAAGATAGATAGATAGATAGATAGATAGATAGATAGATAATGAACAATCCGATAGATCTTAAAGAGACCGATATAGATAGATATATAGATAGATATGAACAGACTGAGATAGATAGATAGATAGATATATAGATATGAACAGACTGAGATAGATAGATAGATAGATAGATAGATAGATAGATAGATAGATAGATAGATAGATAGATACGTAGTTTGATATAACAGATTGTGATGAACGATAGATAGATGTAACGGACCGAGATAGATAGATAGATAGATAGATAGATAGATAGATAGATAGATAGATAGATAGATAGATAGATAGATAGATACGTAGTTTGATATAACAGATTGTGATCAACGATAGATAGATGTAACAGACTGAGATAGATAGAT
>OZ038518.1:60242079-60309579 GCA_964036315.1 Acanthosepion esculentum | reverse complement strand
TAATACGAGTACAATTGAATTAAAAAAAAAACATCTCAGAATCACTTCATAGGTTGAATCTTGAAGTTAGGTTGAAGACATGAGTCTCTTACATTTTAGGATTGGAATTCACCGATTCTGCCATTGGAAATTTGGTTATTGAACTCTTTTTGTCTTTTTAAGTTAAATTTCCTTCATAGTTCATATTTTTCGTGTTATTCTTTTCCATTTTTCTTTTCCTTTTCTCTTCTTTTTTTATATTTTTGCTTGTATTTTTCAAGATTTCGTTTGAAATTTGGAAAGTATTCTCACTGTTGTAGACGCCGAGCCAGGCATATTTACCTTTGTTCAACAACCACGCAACACATCATTGGTTTATATTGCAATTCTACTAATCTGACCTCAGTTGAAATTTCGGTGAGACAGCAAGTAGCCTGGCATGATCAACAGTTTTAACAATAATACGATATTCAAAAAAGCTGCCACAAATATACAGATCCTTTTCCCGTTTTCAAGAAGAATTCACCAGAAGAAATCGGTTTGATTATATATCCAATAGACATAATTATTAAAAAAAAAACAACAACAAATAAAAATTGAGTTTATTCAGCCTACACCAATTCCCAAAGCGTTATGCATTCTACAAATGAATGGGAGGTTGTCATGACATCATATGTAGTTGAGAATGTGACGTGGATAATTGCTCCGGAACTGCTGTTCTTGTTCTATATAGGACCGCGAGTTTCCATGGCCTTCTTGAGACAAGTATACCAAAGTTGATTTTGGTGTAGACGAGATAAAATGTAACAACATCTGATGAAATAAGAAAATCTAATGAGGGACAAAGAAAAGAGGTCGGTGATCACTAAATGTTTCGGTTCAGCAATGAAAGACTTCAAATACGGATTATATATATATATATATATATATATATATATATATATATATATATATATATATATGTATATGTATATATATATATGTATATATATATATATATATATATATATATATATATATAGAGAGAGAGAGAGAGAGAGAGAGAGAGAGAGAGAGAGAGAAAGAGAGATGGATAGATATTAAAGACAACAGACATTTTGTGTCCATTAATGTTATTGACTTTTTAAAATTATGAATAATTCTTCTCAGATAAGGAATTCACGAGAGGAAATTCGCTTCATGAGATAACCAATATATATATATATATATATATATATATATATATATATATATATATATATATATATATATATATACGATTCTATTCAGGCTACACGAATTTCAAAGCGTGATGCGTTCTACCAGGATTAAATTAAGCCGAAGAATGTGAGGTTATCATGACATCATACGAGGTTGAGAATGTGCCTTCCAAGAGTGCACCGTGTCCTCTGCTCTTGTTTTGAATACGACCGCTAGTTTCCACGGCCCTCTTGAGACAAGTATACCAAAGTTGATTTTGGTATAGACGAGATAAAATTTAACAACATCTGAAGAAATAATAAAATCTAATGGGGAACAAAGTCTCATCTCGTCTTGCGTCGGTCGCTCATTGTTTTCATTGAGCAATGAAAGACTTCAAATACAGAATTATAACTTAACTGTTTTTATTACTCATGTCTTCATGTACATTATCTAACTATTTCACTGGAAAGCTGTTTCTGTAACGAAAGAGAACACGTCTACATCGCTGGCCGGTTAAGAAACAACTCCTGAAAACTTTCTCCTATCTATCACACTAGCTCAGCGAATCAAAATCGACTTCCCTATTATGGCTTACATATGACCCCGAATGTCAACTTCCGGAAGTTGGAGCCTAGATAGACTTCCTTTAAAAATAGTCTGCTGGGTAAGACGATAAACTACATTCGCGTCATGGGTAAGACGATTACGTCTAACATCAAGGCCTCTGATAAGGAGGTTTTGAGTAGTGTGCAAACACCTCTTAATTGCAGGCGTTTTCAAGTCCACCCTGACCAGGGGTGGTAGCACCTGTTAGGGTCCCAACTATGGGCAAATAGTTAACACGGAAACTTGGATGAAACACTATGAAAGTGTAAAAATATGTTGTGATACAAGCAATAAATTTTTGAAAAAAATTACCAGCAATATATTATTACCAGCAATACGTTTTCGAAGGAAAAATATTATCAGCAATACATTTTTTGAAAAATGTTACTCGAAATTAAAAATCTTAGCGGCATTAAGTAACACATTAATGTTGATATGCCGTAAAAAAACAAAACCAAAAAACCAAAAAAACAAATCAAACAGAACAGACCATGTATATGATATATATACATATATATATATATATATATATATATATATATATATATATATATATATATATATATATATACATACATATATATATATATATATATATATATATATATATATATATATATATATATATATATATATGTATGTATAGGCGGCCACGTGGCCAGTTGATTAGAAGGTTCCATGCTGGGCATGAAACCCGGGTTCGAATCTCACCATGGCCGTTTTGTCAGGAAGGAGACTTTCTGATGTTATTGGACTGGAGGGGTCAATCCCAGCGTGCCTGAAAACCATACCACAGTTTGACCCAAGCCGTATAAGTGAAAGTGGGTAGACAGAACACTTGGTGGGACATCGATAGCTGTGCTAGCACGAAGTCACAAGTCATCGTGACCATTGGGTTTAAGCGTGCTGGCTGTGTTCAAATTGTTGATCACGCTAGATAACTTGCTTTTTTTCAGAAACTGTAACTCAGGTCTGTTCAGCTTACTTAAAGTATAAAACACACGTGGGCTCTGTGGGTGTTGAATAAACATAAATGCGCCTGAGAAAGCGTCTGCAATAGTAATTGGTTAGCCGCCCGATTAGACGGGTATCCTCGAATACGTGTGGCCAGCTATATATATATATATATATATATATATATATATATATATATATATATATATATATATATATATATATTGCTTCTCCCGTCGAACTCGACGTATGAGGGCCAGACAGATCAATTCCCAGAAACTGAAAGCCGGACAGTCACACCAAATGTGATTATAGTGGTGAAGGCTTTGTGCAGGGCCATCCACAATTTTTACTATTATATATATATATATATATATATATATATATATATATATATATATATATATATATATATATATAAATATAATAGTATACGTGGCTTCTCATTATGCTATATATAATAGAGTAATACATTTCAGATGCATCAAGGAAGGTCTTCAGTAATGCACTGTCTTCATTGCCGATTTCAGGTTTTGCATCATATCGGCTCAAACAGCAACCCCGACCTGATTCTAAAAGATTCAGGCCGCCTCCTTGATAGCGTTGTGCTACGCACCTCGACAATGCAAAACAATTTAAGATATATATATATATATATAAAAGGCACACAGAATGTATGTTACGGTGGTTTGCAATGTGACTGTAGCCAAGATCCTATGTTATATGGAAATTTACATATCATACTTTTTCATCTTATATAATTAAAGAGATCTTACATTGCTAAATCAGCATTCCTCTTGCTTAATAGCCAAAAAAGTATATTACACAATATTTATCAACATAATATCTGTATATTACATGGATTTAACTTATTATAATGAAATCGTAACAACGACAATCAGACGATAACTTTTTCGGCCTTCACATTTATTGATCCACTGTTGTATATAAACAACCTTAAATCAACTATCAATGTTTTTAAAATTGCTTTTCTGGAAGAAACCTTCAAGAAATGAAAGCAAGTTTTAAACCACTGAAGGACGCTTCGAAAGATTTTTATTCATTCGTCTTTTCACTTTCTCAAAACATCGCCAATCTCCCGCGTAAAATGTTGTCAAGAATGTTGTTGATTTTTTTTTTTTTTAGCAAATCCGACGAGGACATTTTCAATACTCCATCACGATGGCTCCAAGAATCTTGGCGGGTTGAGTTGAACTGAATTTCGTTGCCACCTGCCTAATCCATCTTCGCCGTAAAAAAAGGAAAACAACACGAATACGATTGTCAATACAGTTAGATTCAATCGATATTTTCATGCGTTCTGAACAGCATCGTCAAATCTTCGAAATATTGGTTATTGGTTATAATACAAATCCATTATTTGTATTTATTTCCCAGAGCCAATTTCTGCGAAATGTCTTTGAATATTTTCCAGTTCTGATTCCTTGCCTAGACATACGGAGATTGTGATTTACACAAGTTCTGTAACCAGTTCTTTAAGAACAACATATGTCTTAGTATCTGTCCTCGGTATTTATCCTAACAAGGCAAGGGAGACAAATTTCTTATGTTATTTAATCCATACAAAGAAAAACAGGTTCGTGCCTTTTTCAAGGAAATTAGTTTGAAGTATGCAAAAGAGTTTTGAACCAAGAGAGATGGGCTTCTACAGATGGATTCTGAGAATACTATGAAGCGAGAATGTACCTAAGAAGTTTTAAGGAAATGAAAACAAAAATAATACTTACATTTTTATGATACATCATAAGGAAGGACGGGTTGGTGACGTTGATACTCACAGGGCATATTGGAGACATGCGTTGAGAAGAATCCAGGTAGTTATTAAGTAACGAGCTTGTTTAAATGGATGACACTAGAGAGCTCAGGCGAAATAACGAAAAGACAAAACGTACTAAGGGAGATACAACGTATGAAGAGGGGCAGGACACTGTCGGCCATTTTCCTGTCAAATGAGGTGAGCCAACAAAAAAGTGCTTCTACGGAAGGGTTCTAAGAATATCATGGACTGAACATGTGGGCAATGATGAAGTTTACGAGGAATAGAACAAAATAGATATTTATAAGCAACTTAAAACATTTCGTAGATAATTAACTTTTGAACGTATTTCCAATTTCGATTATATTCTATATATATATACATATATATCTATATATATATATATATATATATATATATGTATCATATACAGAGATAAAATACGTGTAATATATATAGAGATAGATAAGAAAGAAACCATATAAAATGATTTTTTCTGTTGGCAGCTGAACAGATTTCATTATCGCATAAGCTCGGATAGATAAGAAATATGAAATCGTTCGAATTGTCAGGAAAATTTTAGCAGTATTGAATATAAAATAAAATCTTTCAATATAATTTAGAGGGAAAGCTAGAATCGATCTCGTCTTGTATGCAGCCTCATTTCCAGATGTCTCAAGAGAAGTGCGCATTCAGATGAGGAAATTCGATACAATGCGATCCGGTTCAGTCTTTTGGAAGTCAGCTCAGCCAAATAGAACCGCCTTTGTTCATGGCATGCCAGGAAGTTCATGACGGTTTCCGAGATCACGAAAAAGAAAAAAAAAGAAAGAAAAAAGAAAAGGAAAAAGCTTTCATCTCTGTGTCTTCTTTGCAACTTCCTTTTTGCAAATTTTCTCGTTCTCTCTGTAATTTCCCTCTGGTCGTCGTCATTTCTTCTCATTTCCTGCGTTTAATTTTGCCATTATTTCCTTTAAGCCGGATTACTTGAAAACACCAATTATTTCAATGTCTTTTTCAAGTTGGAACTGATTTCCTTTTTCTGGACCTGTTTTTTTCTTTTACATTTGATCTGGAAGACGGATCGCTTTCTCTTATACCTTTCCCTTTCATTCTTAGACATTCTTTCTTGGATTTTCTTTGTTTCTCAAATTTTCTTTTACTTTTTCTCTCATTTCTTTGTTGCCGTTTCTTTCTCTATCATTATTTTTCGTCTTTCTTTCGTTCTTTCTTTGGAATTTTTTACTTAGTGTTTCTTTTAATTTTTGTCGCTAAATTTCGTTCTTGTTTCTTTTTCTTTTCTTTCTCTCTCCTTATTTGCTTTCTTTCTTTTTTCTTGCTTTCTTTCTTAGTTTTTCTCCTATTAATTGTTGCTTCTATATTTCGTTGTTATTTCTTTGTCCTTCTTTCTATCTTATTATTTATAGTTAACTTCTTGTTTCTTTCTTCTTCCTTTTTTCTTACTTTCTGTCTTTCTTTCTTTCTTTCTTAGTGCCTCTATATTTCGTTGTTATTTCTTTATATTTCTTTCTATCTCATTATTTATAGTTAATTTCTTTCTTTCTTTCCTTCTTTCTTCCTTCCTTTATTTCTTTCTTGCTTTCTTTCTTTCTTTGGAGTGATTTTCTTTCTACGAATTTCTACATTAAATTACTTGTCTCTAAATTTGTTTCTATCTTCTCACTATTTTCTTGTATCTTTCTTCCATTCTTTTCTTTCTTCTTTACTTCCTTTCTTCCTTTCTTTCTTTCTATCTTTCTTTTTTCTTTCTTTCTTTCTTTCTTTCTTCGTGCCTCTATATTTCGTTGTTATTTCTTTGTCCTTCTTTCTATCTCATTATTTATAGTTAATTTCTTTCTTTCCTTCCTTCCTTTCTTTTAACTGAATGGTTCACCGTATTTTGATCTTTGTTGGTACCTTTTTCTTATTGTCGCCATGTTTGCTTTCAATACACGTCCCTTTCTTTCTATCTCTTTATTTCTTGTGTTTTTCTCGGTCTTTCTTCATCTAATTGCTCGCCACTAATATTTTGTTTATTTTAATTTTCTTCCTGCGTCAATATTTTCACAACCCTTCCTTCCTTCCTCCGTCCTTTTTTCCTTTTTTCCTTCCTTCCTTCTTTCCTTCCTTCCTCCGTCCTTTTTTCCTTCCTTCCTTCCTTCCTTCCTTCCTTCCTTCCTTCCTTTTTCCTTCCTTCCTTCCTTCCTTCCTTCCTTTTTCCTTCCTTATTCCGTCCTTTTTCCTTCCTTCCTTCCTCCGTCCTTTTTTCCTTCCTTCCTTCCTTCCACCGTCCTTTTCCCTTCCTTCCTTCCTTCCTTCCTTCCTTCCTTCCTTCTTTTTTCCTTCCTTCCTTCCTTTTTCCTTTCTTCCTTCCTTCCTCCGTCCTTTTTTCCTTCCTTTCTTCCTTCCTTCCTCCGTCCTTTTTTCCTTCTTTCCCTCCTTCCTTCCTTCCTTCCTTCCTTCCTTCCTCCGTCCTTTTTTCCTTCCTTCCTTCCTTCCTTCCTTCCTTCCTTCCTTCCTTCCTTCCTTCCTTCCTCCGTCCTTTTTTCCTTCCTTCCTTCCTTTTTCTGTCGTTCTTGTTTTTTCAGGGTTTCTCTTACTTGCCTTCAGATTTCTTTCTTGTGTCTGAATTCTTCTTTACCTCTTTTCACTCATTTTTGTAGAACTTTCTTTTTTCTTCACCATTTCTTTCTTTTTTATTAATATCGTTCTTTATGTCTTTATTTCCTTCTTCATTCATTTCTTTCTTGGGCTTGGGTATCTCACCATACTTTAGAGGGCGTCAACGGTTTTCCCACTTCCTCGCAGTAACATCTCATACATAATCTCTCAATGGGCGGTGGCAGGTCTCCCCCCTGCGTCACATGATCACCTCTGCCTGGCCATCGCTACCATTCGGCCAATGGGCGCCCAACAATGTAGGTGTGATAATCTCAATTTTTATCCAACGTCACGGCATATGGAATTCTTCAATCAGGCCCTCGCCAACATTAAGTGGATGGAATTTTGGTGAAATTGAGTTAATTAAAAAAAAATCCAATAACTTGGCTTTTGTTATCATAGGCGAATTTTAACAGAACACAGATGTCTTGTCCAACCGACATCTCTTTAACTCAGGGTTGGGCTTTGTGTGCGGTCGACAGATGACCTATTAAATCCTTTCCCGATAATATAAGTTCGCCATCATGACACAGTTAATGTTTATCGGTCCAAAAACTCTGGGATTCGTCAACTAATTTTTACGACAATGGCCACCAGAACCTTCGCCATTCCCACCACCAAAATTACATCGCCAGATATCCCTTTGTTTGGGGAAATTAACAAAACAAAAAGAATATCGCTGATTATGTCTTTCGTTCTATCTATCGGTTTAAGTAATCCCCGTAATTAACTTCTGTGGTTAATTAATTGGTCAATTAACATGCCGTTGCTAAATAGTGTTACACTTCAAATAACTAATAAGGAAGCGATGGTGTATACTGACGTCAGTCTGAAAGTGGTCTTATGAAGGAGGCTTTTTTGGCATTAGTCTATACGTAAGCGATTGGGCGCCCGAAATTAAAGTGACCTTGTGTCCCATCCTGTAACCTTGATTCCCATCCTGCGACCGTCACAAATTCTGTAAATAGCAACTTACCCTCAGCCTTCTCAAAATTTTGGTCCGCTTCTTTTCTTGATATCACTGAGATCCATACGCGACTAAAACGGATATTGATTATGCAGGAGATATATTGTTTAGCGGCATATCATCCTCTATAAGTTACTAAATGTCGAAATATAAATACAAAATTTTAATTTTATAATTAATTCAAGAGAATGAAATTATTTCACAATTAAATTATAATTACTTAGCTGCATTTTCTTACGAAATAAACTTGCAAAATCAAACGAGATTTGGAAATGTGTTTCTCCTTAAAAGAACTGAGATTAATCATAGCAAACTTTTTTTGTTGTTTGACAAGATATACCATGCCTACAAACATACTATAAAAACTATCATTGGTAATCGATTGTTGGTATCGTTGTAATCGATTTTTGTTTGTTCGCAGATTAGGTCATTTGCAGTGGTGTGCAGTAATATGATTCTATTTTTGGTGTGTATAATGTAATATGTTTCGCCTTGAAAAATATTGCATCAGCCGGGATTGCATCAGATTTGTAACACTATTGTCTCGACAGACGATTAGTTGTCCTACGGTAATTGTCTGCGATGGATGTTACTCCAAGGAAGCCCTTCGAAATTTGTAACGCTGCACAAACATACTGGCAAGCCTTACCAGTGAGCAAATCAAAGTACTATAGACTCGTCCGGAAATTCTCCTGATTTAAATCCAATCGAGAATCTGTGGTCAATCAGCAAGGAAAGTCTTTTGGAATAGGCATAAGTCGGAAATTGACCTTGCTGATGTAAAAGAGATAACAAAATCAATAGAAAATATATCAGTGTCTTTTATTGAGAAGAATGGTGACTATATTTAAAAGTAAATTATTCAAAGACCTATATATGTTTGATATTAGTTCTATTATACGTACTGATCAACTTTTGATAATTCTATTACATTTTTTTATGTCAAATGTGATTATGTTGTTTTGATTAATAACTTCAGACGGCTTTTCTTTAGAATACATCAAATAATTTCAATAACTTCAATGAAAATATTGATACTACCTAAAATTTTAACTCAGGCTTTGTTTTGACATCTAAATTTATTGTTTAAAATTTAATGTTTGTTCAAACCAAATTTGAATTATTGAACTCTAATTGATTTGCTTAATAGCATCAGATAGGTTGAATATTGTAAGAGATCCATACACCATGGCATTTAATATTTTCTTTTCTTAGCCATTTCATCGCAAGCAAGGAAATAAGGCCACTAAGACGCAAGTGGTTACTGAATATTGGACAATATGACAAATTCAAACTATTAAATGTAGAGAACATTAAAAAAAACAGGGCTTAAGAAGACAGAAGATAACGATTGACATTGCATTTAAAATTCTGAGAATCAAAGCATTCTGGGAAGTAAGAAACCGAAAGAGAGTTTCACAAGCGAGAAGTGCAGGAGCAGAAACTGTCAGGAGAGAACATACGGTTGCATCTATATCGAGTGTAAAATAAAGAGACCTAACCGCCAATCTAGTAATGCACTTAAATTCATAAGGTCGAGGTACCATAGATTAAAATTCATCAGAACAATCACCATGAAGGTATTTATAGAAAAGGCACGGCGGTGGGGAAAGTGAATGAGACGAAGATACCGACACCACTAATATGATGTGGATCGCCTTCGCTCTATGCAGATGGTTGTTAAGTCCATTGTTCAGCCGTTGCCAGTTTGTGTAGATAATCCGCCCATTAGTGCAGTGCAAACACACCCACCTTACATGGTCTTTATCCCGTCTGATGAAACACTTTACCAGGGTGTGGCACGTGCAGCCAAAACGTGAAAGATTTAGGGGACATATAAAACCAAGAGCTTTGTGCGGAAAAGGGTTGGAAGATTTGTAGACCACTAGGTACCTCTTTTCTCCACTGTCAAACGGGAAAGAAATGGCGTGGTTTGGACACGTTACAATGCACGACATCCTGTGCAAGACCATCATGCAAGGCACCGTTGGAGGTGGACGTAGGAGAAGACGCCGCCAACGCAAAATACTGGTTGGACAAGATCAAACAATGGACATGTATGACTATACCAGAATTGCTGATGACTGTTGTTCATAGATAGTTGTCGTGGATGACTTCTGCATTCGGATGCCCCACCCCTATGATTAAACGAGTCAAATGATGAAAATGATGATGATGATGGTTTCTCTGTTTTATGATCAGGTTTTTAATTAGTTTTAAAAACGATTTTGTCATCGCTGATCTTCCTTTTTCTTAATTTTTATGAGTTAGGATCACAAGTAATTTCCGCTTAGTTTTATCAACTTAAACATATAAAATCCTAACCTATTTTATTCAATGACTGGCAGCATGGCCCGGCGTCGCCCGTGCTCGATTCAAAAATCGTACGACTCATACAGCAATCGCTATCACTTGACTTTAAATATTTTTGCCATTTCTTGATTTTAAAAGAGTGCCCTTTACCGTGCTAATGTTGCTACATGCCTTACTTCTTGCCTATCTCACACTGCGATTTTTTCTAAGCTCTATACTAAACATTAAATCTGTTACGAAAAAAAGAACTAAACAAAATGAACACAAAACGATCAGCTTTAAAAAAGGACTCGTAACTGGAAAAGCCGAATTAAAAAAGAATGTTAACAACAAATCCTTTTTCACACCCAACCCAGTTCTGCGGAATCAGAATCAACGTTGAGTTTAACCAAGCGAATGAGTCAACTGGTGTAAAGTGCCATGCAGATTTAAATTTTTCTCCCTTGTGACGAATGCAGCTATCGATTTTTTTGCATGCTATAGCATGCTAGTTAACATTCGTGTCAGTAAGCTGTTGGCTCTCACGCTGGCCAATAGAATCTTCCTCTCTATTTGTGGCAGCCAGCTATAGGCTCTCACTCTGGCCAGTAGAAAATGTCCTCAAACTACATTAAAACTACCGTAAAAGCATGAAAAAATCGATTATTTCCACTATCGGTGGGAGTTGGGGAATGCAAAGTCGGTCTTGGTCTTCTCGCTAACTTGCAGCATGGTCATGTAAATTTTGGTGCAAATCCGTCGAACATTGCGGCCGTGCATTCGTTACACACACAACCTGCCTTTTATAGATAGAGATATATTCATGATTATTTGCAAGCACGTGTTGCCCCTTAGCACATATAGTTGGAATAAAATGCCGCTTTCAAATGAATATACTTTTCAATGAACTCTGGAATCCAGATTTTATTAGGGAATATTTTCGCCATTATAGCATTTTGCAGCGATTGAAAAAACAGACCAACCGAGTTCCCAACTACTTTTCTGTGTTATTTTTGCTGTATGCTGCCTTATATTCCCATGAAGGAGGTGGCCAACATTTTGCATTTAATTAACTATGTACGCTACCGTTATCATGCAAAATGTAAGTATTTTATTGTACTCCTAATTTAGTCTTAACTGCCATGTATGATTAATAGTTAGAATGATGTAATCGTCATTATAATTGGTTACCTGTAATAGAAGTTACTAACGATTCAAGCTAATAAAGTCAGGATTATTCACCTTTTTTCATATTTCTCTTAAATTTAATTCCACGAATAATTTTATTATTACATTTGTTTTTTCGTTTATTTTATTTCTGTCGTTTTTGCTTGACTTTATAATACCTTTGACCTTACCGCTTCTGGTTGAAGTTGAAACCGATCTTTTTATTGCGATGAATGTCATAAGTTTTCATAAATCAGTTCTGCTTTTCCTCCTACCGCATATACACGTGTATCGCGCGATCTCCCATATTGTGTGACGCCAAATTTTCACTTAAAAAATGATTTCAATATGTATCACGTGTATCACGCGAGTTTCCTATTTTGAGAGATATAATTATAATAGACTAACGTCTTTTTCTCTGTCTATTTATTCCATTTTGTAGTTAAATAATGTAAAAAAGTAAAAGTGATAGATAAAAGTATCGTTAGTAACGCTATAGTTGTTTAAACGCGTACAGCCATAAACAACTAAACGAGTAACAACTAAATATCTTATAAACGTAACAATGGATACATAAGCATATTCGCTATGATTGTATTTTATTATACAGTGTAACCCGGATATAAGAGACCCGGATATAAGAGAAACCCGGATATAAAATAGATTTTTCTGGTCCCAAATTCGAGCCTGTATTAATGTATATAAAATAGACCAAACCCGGATATAAGAGAAACCCGGATATAAGATACTACTTCTCCGGTCCCGAAAACTCTCTTATATCCGGGTTACACTGATATGTGAATATTAAATGCATTATTATTGGATAAAATTAAGTAAAACATCAGTTTTATTAAAATCATGTTTATTTTAAATACAGCTGTAGGTTTGACTGCGACGCTGAGATCCGAAGATGGATAGGCATTCCAACAGCTGGGCAGAGTACCACGAGACAGAAGTTCTTTGCTGACAAAAAAAAAAGAAAAAGAAAAAAAAGGAGTACAGTGTAACTCGGATATAAGAGAGTTGTCGGGACCGGAGACGAAGTCTCTTATATCCGGGTTTATCTTATATCCGAGTTTGGTCTATTATATATACATTAACACAGGCTCTAATTTGAGACCAGAGAAAATCTCTCTCATATCCGAGTTTCTCTTATATCAGGGTTTCTTAGATCCGGGTTACACTGTACGTGACTTCTGTCCTGCTATACGACAGCGAATGTTGGACGGTCACCTCAAAAATGAACAAGGGACTCGAGATGTGGTTCTACAGAAGGATATCATGGAGCATGTGTGTGACCGAAGATGTGGTCTTGAAGAGGATCCAGAGAAGGAGGAAGTCTATACTTAACATAAGGAAGAGGCCGATGAAATTTCTGGGACACGTAATGATAAAAGAGGGCCCGGAGAATCTGATATTCACAGGTCGAATAGAGGGGAAAAGAGACGAGGCAAAGAATCGCATGACATACCTGGTGTGTTTAGGCGAGTGGATGGCAGAACCTGGTTGGCAGGGGCACGAAACTTATTCATAGTCACAAGGGATAGTGGGAAGTGGAGAGCCATGATCGCCTACATCCTGAAAGGATACGACACATAAAAAGAAAGAAAAAATGAATATATAATTTGGTCAACGGCGTAGCAATGGCCAGCAGAACATACGCTATTTTTTATATCTCGTGTATGATGCAACTCTCTTTAAATCAGCTTCAAAATTAGGTCTTCTGAAATCGCATAATACTCTAGAATATACGGTATAGTTTGGTCAAAGACGTAGCCATGGCCAGCAGAACATACGCTAATTTTACATCACGTGCATGATGTGACCTCCTTAAAATTAGCTTCAAAATAAGGTCTCCAAAAGTCGTATAAGACCCGAGAATTTACGGTATATTTTGGCCAAGAGTGTAACCATGACCAGCCGTCGATACGCTAATTTTATATCGCGTGTATGATGCGACTCTTAAAAATAGCTTCAAAACTAAATCTTCAAATGTCGAATGATAAGAGAGAATCTACCACATATTTTGCTCAACGGCGTAGACATCGACAGCAGTACATGAGCTAATTTTATATCTCGGAGAGCCGAGTTCGAATTCTAGTTGTGTTCGTTATATTCACCTACGAGAAAATACCTTTAGAAATGGTATGAATCCACAACTTCACTCCCAGTTGTGGGTTAGTTAATAAAAATTGTATCACTAAACCATTATTATGTCCAAAAATAAAATACAAATGCGTAGATTTTGGTGTTAAATAACATATAGAAGTTTATAGTGATTTACCAAGTGTAGCTTAGATGTGGCACAAGGCCGAAAGTATGGGACACCCAGCGAGGGCGAACTCGCTACTCAGTCGTAATTGTCCTAGCATGACAATCTTGCTAACCATTGCACCACCACGTGGCGCCCACTTGGAACTTTATATACCAATAAAAAAAAACAGCAACCACCCTCCTCCCTTTGATTGTAATATTCTTTCTTAATCTGTTTTTTTACCTGTTTCCTTTCCTTCTTTCTTTCTTTTTTTCATTTTCTTTCTTTCTTTATTTCTTTCTTTCTTTTTGACTTCTTACTGATATTTGCCTTCTGAGAAAATCTTTTCAATTTGGAACGCCTTTGCCTTTCCCTTAACTGTCTTCTGATCTTTCACAATCTATTCCTTAACTGTTTTCTTTCTTGCTTTCTTCTTTTCTTTCTTTATTTCTTTATTTCCTTCCTTCTTTCTTTCTTTCTTTACTTCTTTCTTTCTTTCTTTCTTTCTTTATTTCTTTCTTTATTTCTTAATTTATTTATTTCTTTATTCATTTCTTTCTTTATTTCTTTCTTTCTTTCTTTCTTTCTTTCTTTCGTTCGTTCGTTCGTTCATTTTTTATTTCTGGCTTGGTCTCTTGCTCCCTTTCTTTCTTTCAATCATTCGTTATTTCTTGATTTCTTGATTTCTCTCTCTTGCATTCTTCCTTTCGATTTTTCGTTCTTTCTTTTTTCTTCTTTGTCCTCTTTCTCTTTTTCTTTCTTTCTTTCTTTCTGTCTTTCTTTCTTTCGATTGTTCGTCCATTCTTTATTTCCCGCTTTCTCTCTCTCTCGTTCTTTCGATTTTTCGTGTTTTTCTCTATTTCTTGCTTGTTCTCTTTCTTTCTTTCGATTTTTCTTTCTTTTTTCCTTTCATTTTTCTTTCTTTCTTTCTTTCTTTCTTTCTTTCTTTCGACTCTTCGTTAATTCATTCTTTCTTTATTACTTGCTTACTCTCTTTCTTCATATATATTTTCGTTTTTTTTTCTTTACGATTTTACTTCTTTTCTTTTACACTTTTTCTTCATTACTTTTTCGTTTCGATTCATTTCATTTATTTATTTATTCACTCATTCATTCAGTCTGTCTTTCTTTTTTCTTTCGACATATAACTTTGTCAACTTTTTCTTTTCTTTCTTCCTATATTTTATTCCCTGTTGCTTATACTTTATTACTTTCATTCATTTTTCATTCATTGCCTCCCTTCTGTATTTTCATTCATTTTCATCTTCCTCTTGTTTCAATTTATTTTAATTACTTTCTTTCTTTCTTTTCTTTTTTTCTTTCTTTCTTTCTTTCTTCCTTGTTTATCGACCGCTTGTCAATGATGTAATGAGTTTGACATGTCCATGTTTTTTTTTTCCTTTGCAGCACCCAAATACTTTTAAGCACGACACATACTGAATCCTTCAAATCTCGGGCCGGATCAGGTCGGTTTAACTCGCTCGGAAAATGTATCGAATTTTTATCAACATTTAATCGATACAAGACTTTCTGTTTTGCAACATCTGCGTTTTGCCGTATAAGGCGGTGCAAATTGTTTCGTAATGTGGCCGTTTGAAATATTCGCCTGTAAACGCGGCAAAGAGAATATGGATGAAGAGAGGGAGGATGCCGGGAACGAAGCTGAATGCACCGAAAGGCAAGAAGGACATACTGAAAGTGAGTAAATAATAAGGGAACACAAATTATGTAATGTCGGTGATGCGGGTGGGAGTGTTGATATTTGGCAGGTTTCATGAAATAAGAAGCAATTTCAGAGAAAGATGAGACAGAAGGGACGGGAAAATGGTGTATAAAAAGGGAGATCAAAATAAAATAAGAGAAACAGAAGAAAAGGGTATTTTAAAAGAATGGAACGAAAAAATGAATATATTAAATAGAAGAGAAAGAGAGAAAAATAACAAAGAACAAAAACAAGAGGAGGAACAACAAAAGAAAGAAAGAATGAAAGTGTGAAAGAGGAACAAATAAGAAAGAAAGAAGCAAACAAAATGAATATATTAAAAAGGAAGAAAGAAAGAAGAGGAACATAATAAAAGAAAGAAAGAAGGGAAAAATGAAAAGGAAAGAAAGAAAAAAGAATGAAAAAAGAAAGAAAAATAAATAAAGGGGAACAAATGAATAGAAAGAATGACAGGTAGAAAAAGACGGAAAAAGAGGAACTAATTAGAAAGGAAGAAAAAGAAATGAAGAAAAAATAAAAAAGAATATATTAGAAGGAAAGAATGAAAGAAGAGGAATATACAAAAATGAAAGAAAGAAAGAAAGAAAGACGAGGAACAAACTGGAAAGAAAAAAAGGAGAAACAAATTAGACAGAAAGAAAAAAAGAAAGAGAAACAAATTAGAAAGGAAGAAACGAAATAAATAAAGAAAAAATGAAAAAGAATATATTAGAAGGAAAGAAAGAAAGAAAAGGAATATACTAAAAAGAAAGAAAGAAAGAAAGAAAGAAAGAAAGAAAGAAAGGAAGAAAGATGGGGAACAAATTGGAAAGAAAAAAGGAGAAACGAATTAGAATAAAAAAGAAACAAACAAAATGAACATATCAGAAGCAAAGAAATAAATAAAGAACAGGTACACCATAAAAGAAATAAAGAAGAAAAATTAGAAAGAAAGAAATAAAGAAAGAAAGAAAGAAATAAAGAAATAAAGAAAGAAAGAAAGAAAGAAAAAAGAAAGAAGGAAAGAAGAGGTAGAATATAGGAAGAAAGGGAAATGAGAAACAAATTAAAAATTAAGGAAGGAAGAAAGAAAAAAGTCGAACAAATTATAAAGAAAGGAAGAAAGAAAAAAGAAAGAAAGAAAAAGGAAAGAAAGAAAGAAAGAAAGAGGAAAAACAAATTAGGAATAAATAAATAATTAAAGAAAGAAAAACTGGAGAGAAATTAATATTAGCTGATGAATTAGGAGAAAGTAATTTGCATAAAAAGAAAGGCTTTCAAAGAAAGAAAGAAAGAAAGAATGAAAGAAAGAAAGAAAGAAAGTAAGAAAGAAAGAAAGAAAGAAAGAAAGAAAGAATGAAAGAAAGAAAGAAAGTAAGAAAGAAGGAAAGAAAGAAAGAAAGAAATAAGAAAGATTAGCGGCTAAATGAAGCAAAAAGGAGAAATTGATGGAATTAACACAAAGAAAGGAAACAAGACAAACGAGGAGGAAATCAGGTTTAACTTTAAAACCAAAAAAAGGAAGAGGAATTTATTTTTTTTAAAAGTAACAGACTAAAAGAAACAAAGAAAAAAAGAAAAATGAGACAACGATTGTCGAGAAATTAAGAGAGGTTGATGAATAAAAAGGCGAATAAATTGATGAAAGTAACATAAAATAAAAATAAACTGAATGAATGAAAGAAAATAAAGGAAAATGTTAGAACAGATGAATAAAAAAAAAGGCTGACCACAAAAGAAAAAAATCTTCAATGGAATAAAAAAATTTTTTTTCGTTTTACCGGATTGTGGAGGCCCGGATAAACGATAGATCCGTGTCAATTCACTAAAATAAATCAAGTCCAATGAATGTTCAGGAGAAAAGAAGAAAATTAGCGACAAAAAAATGGAAACAAAAACTCAAGAGAAAGAAAGAGTATCAATAAACGAAGAAAAAAAATGAGAAGCAAAATAAATCAAAAAAGGAAAATGAAAAAAGTTTCCAGTATTTTCTTTAAAATGAATGAATTAAAAAAATGTGAGATCAAAAAGTATCGGACCTGTGTCAAGAAAATAAAATTACCATCAATTCTGAATCTGGGTACTTCGATGTGGCCAAATGTTTAGCAAACTTGTCTGGCTATATCAATTACTACTGAATAGTGAGTCCGGTCTTCACTAGATGCTCCACATTTTCGGCCTTGTGCCACATCTATGATACGCTTAGAAAATAATTTATGGTATTTAAACGTGATATAATGATTAGCTTATCTTGCTCGATCAATTTAAACTTAGTAGTGAGTTCCATCCTCAATGGATGCTCCACGCTTTCGGCCTTGTGCCACGTCTAAGCTACGCTTAGAAAATCATTTAGGGTACTTAAACGTGATGTAATGATTAGCAAGCTTATCTTGCTAGATCAATTTAAACTTAGGGGTGAGTTCCATCCTCAATGGATGCTCCACCCTTTCGGCCTTGTGCCACGTCTAAGCTACACTTAGAAAATCATTTAGGGTACTTAAACGTGATGTAATGATTAGCAAGCTTATCTTGCTCGATCAATTTAAACTTAGGGGTGAGTTCCATCCTCAATGGATGCTCCACGCTTTCGGCCTTGTGCCACGTCTAAGCTACGCTTAGAAAATCATTTAGGGTACTTAAACGTGATGTAATGATTAGCAAGCTTATCTTGCTAGATCAATTTAAACTAAGTAGTGAGTTCCATCCTAAATGGATGCTCTACTCTTTCGGCCTGGTGCAAAATCTAAGCTACGCTTAGAAAATTGGGAAAGGTATGAATCCTCTTCTTCTCCGACCCCACCCAGCTCTGGGTAAATAGCAAGACAGACCGGGTTCTATACCCTTGGATAACAACTGGTCTACTGCAGAAAGAAATGGTAACCTACTGCGGGAAAAAATATCTGTCTCGTCAGTCATGTATCATTCGATACACGACCGCCTAAGCGTGTATCCCGCATGGCACATAACTGACTGAAATGTGATGTAATGATTAGCAATTTTGTCCTTCTAGAACAATTACAACAGTAATGAGTTCCATTCTCACTAGATGCTCCAACCTTTCGGCCTTGTGCCATATTTCAACTCCGCTTAGAAAATCATCTAGGGTACTTAAACGTGATATAATGATTAACAAGCTTGTCTTGCTAGATCAATTATATCTGAGTAGTGAGTTCGATCCTCAGTGACTGCTGAAAACATTCATCCATTTGACACATCAAAACTATGCTTGGAAAAACATTTAGAACACTTCTACGTGGTGTAATGGTTAACAAGATTATCTCCCTAGATCAGTGGTTCCTAAACGGTGCGCTTCATAGATGCGGCGTGCCACATAGGTGCGCTAAAAGTGGATAGCAGGCGAGGCTGAGTGATTGAAACACGAATCAAGGATTTTGAAACACTTTCACAAATTTCATATGACAAAAATGCTTTCAAAATTTAAAATATTATAATAGATTATTTGTAATTGTATGCCTGAATCGGATGAATAGTTATAAATAATTAATTACTGAATTTATCACTGAGCTCTTTTTTAATTATATCAAGTATTAAGATTATAGTAACTAGTGTTCGCAAATTGGAGAAGAGAGTTATCAATGATAATGTTCTGACTTCGAATCCGCGGTTATCTCCCTTCAACAGTCTCTCTGAGTTTTTTTTTTAAATTTTTAAATGTACTTTTTATCGCATAAAATTTGGCGAGGATCGAATTAATTCCGAAAATACCGTAAGAAGAAGTTCTACAGAAGGATGCTGAGAATGCTATGTTCGAAGCGCGTAAGATACTGATAAGTTTTAAGGAATCGTAAAAGACATGTCTTGATCTCACGATCACGAGAAATAATTATAATAATAAAAAAACTAATTCCTATGATTCCATAGGAAAAAAAGAAAACCACCATACAGGCGGGAAATTAAGATACTTTCACTTCTCATTGTCTTGAGTAGAAGCATTTTCCCCACATTTTCAGCACAATTTTAGGGGTGCGTATTATGTATGAAGGCGTATTATACAATGGAAAATTACGTTATATATCAACTCAACACTCTTTTCTATGTTTCTAACTCAAATTCCATATTTCTTTGTACATTGTTTAGGATTTGGAATGCTATTGAGAAAGTAAAGGGAAACTATGCCTCGGGTCTTCGCAAGAAATCATGGTTGTTCATAGATAATAAAGAAACTGGGCGCCATGATGGCATACGTTCTAATGTGACATGCCAGTAACGAACTACAGAAAAATGGAAACACCGAGAAAGCAATATAAACAGGCAACAGGGAAGATTCTATCGAATCTAAAGATTTTGATATTTAAATGAATTTAACAGAAAGTCGAAATTCAAAAAACTGCAAATAGAAAATATATTTGCGTGGTGATTCCAGGATAATGAAATATTGATAAAAAATAGCAAGACCAGAATTTAAAAAAGAAGAAAAAATATGACCGCATGATGAAGAAAATGTAATTTCTGGTTGTCCGGATTCGGATTTTTGAATAAAAAAGAAGTTTATTATGCTCGCAGGAATACCCGTGATATTTCATTGTAAAGAAATTTTTAAAAAATTACGTTTCTTTATGAAGAACGATGAAATATGTTGAGGCAAAGGTTTTCGGGTAATTTCACACGTTATTGTTGTAATTAATCGTTCTGTTTGGCAGTGAACGTTGGAGAATTTCTTCAGTGATTAAGTGAAAAAGACTGAGGGCGATAGAGATGTGGTTCTATAAAAGAATGCCGAGAATATGGAAACAGAAAGAAACTTAGAATCAGAATCAGAAAGAGACTGCTGAAAGCACTTGGACAATTAATGAGGAAGAACGGCTTGGAAAATTTGTCACTCACAGAACATACCGAAGGCAAAACGGAGAGGGACAACAAATGAACTACCTGAGAAGCTTGTCCGAATGAATGATGGATTCGAGAGTGATGTTAAAAAGAAAACGAAGCTAAGAATCACGCAGGATAGGACATTGCGAAAGACGAGGATCGATCACGTCCTGAAGGGTCTGAAGAAGATAACACCGGTATTCAGTCGGCAAAATACATATTGGACCAATAAATCATTTTAATATAGTTCGAGCAGAGTACATTGCTCCAAAGCCACTCAAGGTATCTTCTTACTGTATGGCGTTCTTTCAAGGGGAAGGTTCAAATAACTGAGACGAATTCTTCGGCTTATCAACCCTTTGCAGGATATTTGAAACCAGGAAATATTTTTAGAATGTAAGACTTTCTTGAGTTAATAAGGATTTTGTAATACATATCTTAGTAATTAATTCATAGCTAGTTGCGAGTAAGTGACTATAAAGAACCCGACTGCAATTGGAACTCGGCAATCTAAATAACAATTCCGAGTCATAACACTTTACACAAATCGCACAGCCAAGCGTACAGCACCTGGTATTCTTAAGCAGTTACTCATCCAGGTACTGATCAGGCTCGACTTTGCTTATCTTCGGTGATCGTACGAGAACTGGTGTCTCAAAGTGAAGTATTCCTGAAAGGCAGGAAGGTAACAGAGGCACATTATAAGGATAGGACAGGTTCATCCTTTAGATGATAAGCTTTTAGGGAATGGAAAGAACTCTACTGGGAGTTTTTTTATACTGATATATATATATATATATATGATGGAGCATGATCTCTAATATTGCGTTAAAATGCCACTCCATATTAAATTAATACTAAATTTTAAGTAATAGAATTTACCAATGTAAAAATAGTCACTAATCAATCTCATAAATAAAATTCAAACTGATAAAGATATCACCTTAATAATCACTTACTACTAGATGTAAACTTATATTTGAAAAAAATTTCTAGTGTTTTAATGTAAACTCTATATACCTCTTAATCGACTATTTCACATTAAATCACCAAAATGTCCGTAATAAAAAACCTTAACATATAATTAAATGGCTTAGACTGTTTAAACTGAAAAATTTACGAAATCTCAAAGTATTAAAAAAAACCAAAAAAAAACCAAAAAAAAACCCAAAAAACAACGCCTATTCCAATAGAAGTTAATGACACTTGTTTACAACCTCTTTCTCTTTTTTTCTCTCTTTTTCTTTTTCTCTTTTTTCAATATAGATTTCTTTCCATCCCACTTCCTAATCAAGATATAACTTCCGTTAACAGATTTAAAGTGTCAATGTCTAGATTTCAGCGAATATTTAAATTTGAAACAATAGAAATGTTACATCTAACTCAACGCTGTCTCTCTACCTCCCTACACTGCCCCCACTTCGTGAGTTTCCTTATTATTGCCCGTCATAAATATGTAAATATATTTTCATTTTTTCATTTCAACATTTGGAAATAAATCTGATGATCCACTGTCCTTTGGAAGGGCTGTGGTGAAATAATTTATTATATGGAACCTTAAGGTAATCTGTTTTCATTTAAATTAATATAAATATATATATATATATATATATATATATATATATATATATATATATATATATATATATTAATACATGTTTGATTAAATAATATAGATAAGTGTTGTCTATATATTTTATGCAAGTTTTTTTTCATATAGTCTGATATATATATATATATATATATTATGTCATTCACAGACAGTAGTGTTTCGCTGTATCACAGCTCTTCAGTGCGACTAGACTTCCGAATGCCTCAAGCCAGGATTGAAACGCAACTAATTTTGTGTCAGCCAGAGCTATCTTCACTCGGTAGAGTTACACAACTAAATCTAGCGTATTGTTTTTACAAATGTAAACAAATGGCTTTAAATTAATTTTTTTTTATAAATTTAAAAACGAAAGCTCCATCCAATCAATCTAAATTAGTTTTGAAATGCACTATAGTAGTTTGTTTATAGGAAATATTAAATTCAATCTCTCAACTTGAAATTAAAACTAAAATAAAAGCTTCAAGAAATAATTTACTTTATTAAAAAATCATTTTACACACGAGGTATCGCGTTTTTGTGGAGGTACCCATTTTTAAATTTCCATTGAAAATATGACGTCCATGATTTTAAGTCGAGTAAAATGATTCCTGCATTATTTGACAAAATCTTTTATTCAAATAAATTCATAGAAGTGTCATTCGATATCAAGACACCTAATACGCAACGTCTTTTGATTTTGAGGAAATTTTAGACGAAACTTTTTATTTTCTAAAGACTAATCAATTCAGAATATTACATCCTGTTTCTGAAGCAATATCAAATTTAGATTTGTTTTAATTTACATGTTTAGATCCGCAAATGGGATTTTGCCATATTGGGCATTTGGGAAAATAAGAAGGTGAAAATTTATCTCATTTTATGCTTCTGTCCAGAATATACATGTTATTCTAAGTTGTCTGGAAGTTACGATTTTTGAGTCACGGGCGCCACACAAGGTAGAGTTTTACAGAATAAGACGTATGGGGTACAAATTATGAGGATATGTGGAAAAGATAGACTTGACCGGGTTAAGATTGTCGTCATCGAGAAAACATCCGGCTCCACAAAGAAGCAGTTTGAGTGGAACGTACATCTCCTTCCAATGGAGTATGAAGGGAATGAGACTGGTTCGCTACAATGGGCGTGGCATGGTGGGTCTTAGCTGTGAAGTTTAAAACTAGTGGAATTAAGGAAAGTATTTTGAACACTTTCCATGGAAATAACAATAGAGTACCGAGAGCCTCAGAAAGTTTCGTCTGTATTAATAGTAGTAGGTGGAAAATAGTTCATCACCCAAAAGGACGCGGAGACAATAGAATGATAAAAGGAGGTGTCAGATACTTACTGTGGCGGTACAGGGAACCGATCATTTATCCAGTATATTTAGCGATTATCTTATGTAAGAGTTTCCGTTGAGATTAATGTTAACTTTAAGTCCTAATAAGGGCTGAAGGCAGGCGGACTGAGAGAATACATGCTCATCGCGTTAATCCAGGGTTCGTTCGGTTATGATGGAATGTCATAGGTTTGATTTTACTGATGTGATCAGACATTTTTCCCCGTTTTGCTATCGGAGCTCGGTCAGAGTAGAGATCAGCTGTTAAGCTCTGGTCATCCCATGTATCAGTATAGATATTCACTTGAGATCGGAAATGGTTTTAGGCAGAAGGAAATACAATTTTGGTCATGGGGTGCTGTATATTGACTCAGCACTAGAATTTAAAGGCTTCTACAATACCCATTAGCCTCGATTATATATTAGTATTGACATTATTTTAATCATTTCACAAAAGCAAGGCGATAATTCTACTAAAACACAAGGAGTGAAAGAGAACGAGACAAAGGACAATAAAAGAACAGGTTTCAGGAAGACAGAAGATGGCGACTGGTGTTATGTTTAAACCTTAACAGATTGTAGGTAGTAGTGAGGCAAGAAACATGAAACGAAATCCACAGGCAAGAAGAGAATCTATTAGAAGAGAACTTACGGTTGCATCTAGCTAATTTAACAAAAAAACAACGAAACCTTTCTCCAATCCAGTACAACGCTTAAATTCATACAGACAAGCTACCAAGGAGGCGATCTCATTAGAACAATTGGCATGAAAATATTTGTGGACAAAGACAAACGAAAGCCACGTCAGTTCGATTGTGAAATGATTGAAGTCAAGATGTCTGCTTGTGTAAAACATTGATTAATAACATTTGAAAGCATTGCTTTCCTTTTGATGAAACCATTACACTAAGAGCCTGGGATTTTAAGCGCCATTTAATAAAAATTAAAAAATAACGTCAAACATTACCCCAAATATTCCAGTTTTGCAAACATATAATTCTATCTATTCTTATTCAATTCTGAAAAAAAAAAAATTAAAATGTTTATTCATAGTTAAATTGAAAGATACAGTTTTATATTTCTGAAGGTTTTTTTTTCTGAATAATGTTTAATGTGTATCAGATTAAAAAAAATTAAATAACACTTAATTCATGTTGCATTAAATTTAATAGGTTTTTTTATGTATGTCAATGTCATATTAATGTTCAGGTCCAAATTGAATCGCAGAAGTGTGTTATGTTGATTTAATGAAGATAGGTTCAACGACTTACAAAAAATATAATGTGATTTGCACAGAACTGAAAACATGGCCTCTCGAAAGAAAGACGACACACACTTTCTATTACGTGTTTATCAATTGAAGACAATTTTAAGAGCATAATTATGTAAATTATTTTGTTGACCTTTTGTAATAGACGTCGAGACAGGTTGAAAAATTCACATCTCTAGAATTTGGTGGCCCTATTCATGTAACCAGCTGAATTTTAAATAAATAAATTTCGGGACTAGTTTTAAAGATAGCTAGGCCATCCTTAATAGTTTAAAAGAATATAATGCAGGAATTAGAGGTAAAATAATATTCACTAACAATGGTAGGGATTTGCTTGGCAAATCCTACAATAGATTCATGTTGTCGGTCAGTGTGTTCCTCCGACGACTCGGTAGATAATTACACCACTCACTCTAGCGGTAGGTTCGAAGCTAGCGTCCAGCTTCCAGACAAAAATAAACAGAGTCGTAACTTAATACGAAACTCTATAATAGTGCACGTCACCACGGTCCCAGCTGCAATATACAGCTACCCGCACACGAGGGTTGCATGTGGTACAAGACCGGGTTTAACGTGGGCTCTCCGAGCCCGTAGGCTCGCCCAAAAGTATTCCCGATTCGAACGCGTATAAACGTGCTCGGGGTCAGTCTACTTCCCCGAACGAGACTCTGCCCTTCGGCGAAGCCTCTTCCGGTTTCCTCTCTGCTCAGAGGCAGAGAGTTCAACTTTCCAGCTGGAACAGGTCGCAGCGGCACACCCAGCCAATGTCCCAGACCGTTTTTATTGACCAAAAACACGGCCAACGAACCAATCATCGCCGTTGACCTCGTTCTCAACCAGAGCCCCCAGCTCGTCCAATCAGCATGCAGACCGTCACTAGACGAATCGTGCCAAGCAGCATAAAATAAACAAATGTCGGCGAATGTACTTTTCTTGGACCAAACTTAGTTCACAGTCAGTCCTTTTTGGACGACTCGGCTAGACGGTCGAACTCTCTGCCTGTTGGTAGAGAGGAACCCGGACGAGGCTCCGCCAAAGGGAAGAACCTCGTTCGGGGAGGTTGACCAACCCGATCCCGTTTATACGGGTTCTACGGGCAATTTTTGAGCCCACATTAAACCGGCCTCGTGCCACATTCGACACACGTGGGCGTGTTGCTGAACATCTTCTTGGACCAAACTTGCGAGAGGATAGGATGCACCTGAAGAAATGACGAACTGTCTAGCTTGGGTTTATGCACTTATCCATCACAAAACAGCAGCCCAACATCTTGGAGGCTTCGACTCCTGTAAGTGAGAATATTCATCGTCCCACTTCACCAGTCCACAATGAAGTCAAATACAAATGCCATTTTGCGGGACCAAAAGGTTTTGACTTATGAGACTCTGCAATATTAGCATTAAATCTTGACTACCTCGCGTTCAGTTAATAGTCATTCTAATAAAAAGTAGCTCTACTCCCGACAATATCACGGTTTTCTTGTTTGAATTATTTCAGGTATCATATTATTTAATGAACTTCAACGTTAGTCCCACGAATACAAAATACCCATAGAATCTCCCATATTTTATCGTTAAATATTTGAGCAGTTCATTATTAAATAATTAAGATGGTAAACAAACGGAAAGATTTAAAACTGGCAAGTTTTTCTAATTCACTGAAGAAAACGATAAGCATATGGGAACGTTATCTCTCACTGAAACCAAACAGTCTTTCAAATATATCTTTCCCATCTTTCCATGTGTTCAAAATGGACTAATCCATTAGTTATTGGCAGGGTTTAAATTTCGATCTAACCAAGAAAGGAATTGGCAAGCAGAAATATTTTTCAAATAGATTCCATTTACTGTTCTAATTATGTTGTAAAAATGTTCAATAAGGCCCAATGGACTAAGGTCATAATAAGATTAGTTTTATATCGTCTAGGATAAAACAAATTCCGGCTCGTAATATAATCCCGTAAATGTCGATTTTCGGTCTGTAACAGATGTAACAAAAACTCGATGTCAGTCGTTGTAATATATGTGAAATTTATTACCAACTTTTTAAAAAGATTTCTTCGTTTACATATTATAATAATAGTAGCAAACATATATGCGGATGAAATTCCTGGTGATCCTAAAGAATGCACATTTCAAAAGTTAAGACTCATGGGGAATTCTCAGATCTTCCATAGATTTCTCTGCACCCATGAATTACGATTACAATTATTCTCTCTGATTGCATGACATCTCATATTTGCATCTTCTCGTACTACAAAGGAAAATACAATAATAATAATAATAATAATAATAATAATAATAATAATAATCGTAATCTTGTATCAGGTTGCACGGTATTGACACCCACTGAATATAAAACCCAGCATGGCAGAGTTGGCCAATATCTGCACTGGAAAATCTGCAACTTCTACGGGAAGGAAACTGAAAGAAATTGGTATGAACACCACCCAGACCCGGTTACGGAGATAGGACCTGTTACAATTTTATGGGACTACACAATACACATAAACAAAATAATCAAAGCCAACCGCCCAGACATTGTTATTAGAGACCACAAACAAAAAAGTGCCTCTTTATTGATATGGCAGTCTCTGCGAACTGCAATATATCTTTGAAGATCATCAAAAAACTATCAAAATACAAGGACTTTGAAATGTAAATCTCAAAAATGTGTCACATGGCAACATCAACAATCCTCCTTTGTAGTTGGAGCCCTCGGATTGGTTGAAAAATATTCCAGTAGACACATTGAAGGGATTCGTGGTGGTCCGTGTCTTAAAGAAATACAAAACATGTTCTCACAAATAAAGGCCACAGCTTACAAGGGGCTTTATCTATATAAAATATGTGTGTGTGTCTGTTTTTTGATTGGTCTGAGGAAAATGTCATGATGCCATTTCTGACCTTAGGTCTCTGGGCGGAACTCGAAGGAAATGTGTACACACCAGGAATCAAAGGAAATAATAATAATAATAATAATAATAATAATAATAATAATAATAATAATAATAATAATAATAATAACATTATTATTATTATTATTATTATTATTATTATTATTATTATTATTATAATAATAATAATAATAATAATAATAATAATAATAATAATAATAATAATAATAATAATAACATTATTATTATTATTATTATTATTATTATTATTATTATTAATTAATTATTTATTTATTTAATTATTTTCTTTTTACCAAAGTGATCAGTGGAAAATGTCATGAAGCAATTTCTGACCTTAGGTCTATGGGCGGGACTCGACGGAAATATGTACACACCAGGAATCAAAGGAAATAATAATAATAATAATAATAATAATAATAATAATAATAATAATAATAATAAAGTGAATGGGCGCCAAAACGAGAAAGATTTCTACTTGCCACCGCATGCAGCATCCGAATGTTGAACGTCTCTATGTGCCCAGAAACGAAGTAGAGTGAGGATTAGTTCAACTAGAATTGTCTTGCAAGACTACAACAATCGCTGGAAACTACAGAAGAATGGATGATGATCTGTGAAAGAACATGAAAGAAGTAAGAAACTCTATTCTCTGATAAAGGAAGACAACATGTTCAAAATAGAGTTTCAAATCTGTGATGAAATGCATGTCAAACCTGATACATTGACTGAATCTGTAAAATACTTAAAAAAGAAAGCAAAGGCAAATACAACCAATCAAATACAGCAATGATGGTAAGATAAACCGCTTCACAGTAAATACTTTCCCCGTACCAAACAAGCTGATGAAGACAAAACCTGTACCCATCAGTGGCTACGCAGTACAGGGATAAAAGTTGAAACCGAAGGTTTTCTTTTCTGCTGGACAGGACCAATGCTTCCTAACTAGAAATTACAAAGCATACATATTAAGAATTTTGTTAACCCGAAATACACATTCTATGACAAACATCGCAAAACAGTTGGCCATCTTGTATCAGGTTGCACAGTGTTAGCATACACTGAATACAGAACCTGGCATGATAGAATGATTCAATGCCTGCACTGGTAAATATGCAACTTTTACGAGAAGGAAACTGCAAGAAACTGGATATGAACATCATCCAAAACCCGTTACAGAAATAGGACCTGTAACAAGTTTATGGGTGTTTACAATACACAGAGACAGAACAATCAAAGCTAATTAACCAGGCATCGTGACCAAAGACCACAAAACCAGAATGTGCTTTCTTATTGATATGGCGGTCCCTGCAGATTGTAATGTGTCTTTGAAGTTCTTAAAATAAATAAATAAATAAATAAATAAAAAATACAAACTAGCAAAATACAAGGATCTTGAAGTAGAAATATCAAAAATGTGGCATCAATATTTTCAGTTGTAGTTGGATCCATCAGATTGATTGGAAAATGTTTCGATAGACTTATTGATGGGGTTCCTTTTAGCCCATAGCTTAAAGAAATGCAAAAAATTCTACTCCGTACAGCTCCCACCTTACGAAAGGTTTTATTTATGTGAAATGTTTTTTTTTTAATGATCAGTGGAAAATCTCATGAAGCCACTTATTTTTTTAACATATGTCTCTGGTTGTGACCCAGAAGGAAATGTATATACAATAGAAATCAGAGGAAATAATGATAATAATAATAATAATAATAATAATAATAATAATAATAATAATAATAATAATAACCATTGATCATCTTATATCAGGTTGCACGATATTGGCATCCACTGAATATAAAACTCCTATGGGAAGGAAACTGGAAGAAATTGGTACGAACACCACCCTGACCCGGTTACGGAGATAGGACCTGTTACAATTCTATGGGACTACACAATATACACTGACAGAACAATCAAAGCCAACCGCCCAGACATTGTTATTAAAGACCACAAACAAAATAAGTGCCTCCTTATTGATATGGCAGTCCCTGCAGACTGCAATGTGTCTTTGAAGATATTCGAAAAACTGTCAAAATACAAGGACCTTGAAATCGAAATCTCAAAAATGTGGCACATGGGAACATCAACAATTCCTGTTGTAGTTGGAGCCCTTGGACTGGTTGGAAAAGATTCCAGTAGGCTGATTGAAGGGATCCCTGGAAGTCCATGCCTCAAAGAGATACAAAAAATTGTTCTGACAAGTACAGCCCACACTTTACGAAGGGCTTTATCTATGTAATTTTTTTTTTTTTTTTTTTTTTTTTTCAGTGGAAAGTGTCATGATGCCATTTCTAACCTTAGGTCCCTGGGCGGGACCCGGAAAGAAATGTGTAAACGCCAGATATCAAAGGAAATAAAATAATAATAATAATAAAGGGAAGAATAGGCAGGAGGAAGAAGAAGTTGTTTGGAGTTGCGGTGATGAAAGATAAAGCGTATAGAATTTTAACTAAAATATTAAAAGCGAGTGGATTATATTTGTATGTTGGATTATAATATTAGTTTTAATAAATGCGAAATGCAAATTGAAGGAAAACAAACAAAAACGAATGGAGTTAGTAGCTACAAGATATTGCTAGTGAACTAAATATTAAGAGATGGAAAAAGGAAGAGAGAAAATTCGAGTGCAAACAAGAGAAAATCGAAAAGAAAGAAAGAAAGAAAGAATGAATGAATGAATGAAAGAGAGAAAAGGGTAATGTTAAGAAAGAAATCGAACAGAAAATACTAATACGTATTAGTAAAACGTATTTCAAGATAGAGCGTCTCAACACAAAACAAAGAAAGAAAGACGAAGGAAGTATTATAAATAAATAAATAAAGAAAGAAAGAAAGAAACCAAACAAGAAAGAGTAGTTTTAGGAAAGAAATGGAAGAGAGCTACTAAATTTTTAGTAAAACATTTTTAAGATAACGCGCCACAATACAAAAGAAATAAAGAAAGAAGGAAGAAATAAAAAATAAAAAAGGAAGCAAGAAAGAGCGGAAGAAAGGAAAAGAATGAAAAACAAGAAAATCGCGGGTGTTAAGAAAGAAATAGGGAAGAAGAGATTAAATCAAAATATCAGTAGAAGCTGTTAAAGAAAGAAAGAGAGAAAGAAAGATAGAAAGAAAGACAATGAGGAAGAAGAAAGAAAGAGGGGAAGAAAGAAAAAAGAAAGAAAAAGAAAGAGGGAGTATTAAGAAAGAAATTGGAGAAAAGAGATCAAATAAAAATATCAGTAAAAGCTCTTTCATATTTCGCTAAAAGAAAGAAAGAAAGAATGTAAGAAAAAAAGAAAGAAAGAAAGACAATGAGGAAGAAGAAAGAAAGATGGGAAGAAAGAGAAAAGAAAGAAAAAGAAAGAGGGAGTATTAAGAAAGAAATTGGAGAAAAGAGATCAAATAAAAATATCAGTAAAAGCTCTTTCATATTTCGCTAAAAGAAAGAAAGAAAGAATGTAAGAAAAAAAGAAAGAAAGACAATGAGGAAGAAGAAAGAAAGATGGGAAGAAAGAGAAAAGAAAGAAAAAGAAAGAGGGAGTATTAAGAAAGAAATTGGAGAAAAGAGATCAAATAAAAATATCAGTAAAAGCTCTTTCATATTTCGCTAAAAGAAAGAAAGAAAGAAAGAAAGAAAGTAAACGAAGAAAGGTGGGGTGTTAAGAAAGAAATTGAGATCAAATCAAAATATCAGTAAAAACTGTTTCAAGATAGTACAACTCAATAGAAGAAAGAAAAAAGAAAGAAAGAAAGTGAGAAAGAAGAAAGAAAGAGGTGAAGAAAGGAAAAAGAAAAAAGAAAGAAAGAAAGTGAGAAAGAAGAAAGAAATAGGTGAAGAAAGAAAAAAGAAAAAGAAAGACGGAGTATTGAGAAAGAAATTGAAGAAAAGAGATCAAATAAAAATGTCAGTAAAATCTCTTTCACATTTCACTAACAGAAAGAAAGAAAGAAAGAGAGAGAGAGAGAGAGAAAGAAAAAAAGAAAGAAAGAAAAAGGGGAAGACATATGAAAGAAAGTAAACGAAAGAAGGGGGGTTAAGAAAGAAATTGAGATCAAATAGAAATATCAGTAAAAACTGTTTCAAGATAGCACAACTCAATAGAGGAAAGAAAGAATGAAAAAAGAGAGGAAGACAAAAAGAGAAGAAGAAAGAAAGAGGGGGAAGAGAGAAAAAGAAAGGAAGAAACAGGAAGTGGGATTGACAGAAAGATAAAGAAAAATAATGACAACAATCCAACAAAAATAAAAACGAAACAAAATTGATTGTATAGATAAGTTATAAAACTATAAAATGTAATGACAAGCAAATAGAATTAAGATGTGAATTGTGACGAAGAAAAAAGTGAAAAAGAAAATGATGAACCCTAATGCTGTTGATTAATACAGAGAGGATTTCTAAAAACAAAATAAGATAATGGGGAAGAATAGTAGAAAGAAGAAAATAAAACAGTGAATATTTAAAAGACCGACAGAAAATTCATGTCAGATGAGAAGAATGAAATACATGAATGGGTTGGCTGAATAGAATATATGAGGATTTATAAGGGCAAACCACATAGGTGAAAAAAAATGAAAGACATGCACGAAGAATAAGGCGTGCGGAGAATGCGAATGTAAGACAAGAAAGAAGGGAAAATGGCGGAGGTAATGATAGGGAAGAAGTGTGGATCAGATAAAATTTAAGGAGATTAAAATGAAAAGAAGAAAAAAAAACTATCAAAAATTTCACTAGGAAAAGACAAGCTGAAAACGTTACAGACATTTTAAAAGGAGCAAAAGAAAAAGACTTCAAAACGAATCGGCGTAGGCCCCATTTAATCAGATTAGAAAATTCATTTAACGATTGTGAAGGCTTAGCCCACGATGAGAAAGATTTTAAGCGATCAGCGAAAAATTGACAATATATAAAAGATAGGAATGGATAATTATAATAATCTGATGTCACAGATTAGGAAAGGAAAAAAATCAATCGCTATGTTGAATCGATAAAGGAAAAATATCCGTAATAACACTTTAGAATTATTAATATTGATTAGTTCTTCCTTGTCTTTAATACTTTTTCTTAAATGTCAAGAAAGACTATTGCGTAAATAGAAATATGTATAAAGAAATCGCTCTCAGGATTATTTGAGTGAGCTGAAGACAGAATCTAAATTTTACGCAGAAATCAAAAGTTAGCAGTTAAGACACTTTTTTAATCTTTTAACTCCAAACAAGGCAATAAAGCCACTAAGACGCGGGTTGTTACTGCGTGTTAAAGAATATAAGAAAATAAAAAAAAATCAAGAAGCAAGAACAATAAAGAAAGACAGAAATTAAGAATACAGAAAATAACAACTGATATACATTTAAGTCTTTTACGACCAAATCAGATAAAGAGAAAAGCGTTCTACCAACAAGAAATGCTGTAGAAGAAAACCGTTAGCATAGAACATAGAGTGAGATTTAGCCATTCTAATTGTAAAATGATGGGACCTTACTGCCAATCTAGTACTGCGCTTAAATTTATAAAGTCTAGATACTATAGAGGAAAGATTAGAACAATTACCACGAAATTTTATATAGAAACGGCACAGGGAAGATTCGTTACGGTGGTGAGAAAGCCGAGATACCAGATTCAAGCCAATTATATTACAGATTATTCTCACTGAATATATACAAGAACACCAGACCAAATATGACAACAATATTCTAAGCATCTACGAATGGCGGTCTTATAAATATGTAAGATTGGCGAGACATTTTTTTCGTGCGATATAGTAGGTTGTAGAGTCATATTAAAAAGAATGATCATTGTGGGTATTTTTTTACGGCTGCGTGAATAACATTAGCACACAATTTATATTAAACGTAAAATACCACAAAGTATGAAATATAAGAAGAAGAAACAAAAGGTTTTAAAACAAACATAACATTGTATTTATTTGTGTGTTGATGTAAATGCGTAGAAGTTAAAGATCTGATGGAGTTATGTCTCTTAGACTGAGAATATTTTTACCGGAGCTCACGAAGTTGGATTAATTATTAAACTGTAGTTTTAGAAGAATAAAGTTCTTGTTGCATGTTTGGAAATGTTCTGTATGTTTGTAATGTAGGTTGGAAAAGTTTGTGAAGGTTCGTACGTACGTGAATGCGTGAAATATTATTTAACGTCTGACCGCATGGTCGAGACGATAATTATCTGGGACTACATTTTGCAGCAAGAAGAGAGAGAAAAAAAGAGAAAAAGACAAACTGGTGTTTGTTATTTATAGATAATGTAATCACGTGACAGGTTCAAAAGAATTTGGCGGGAAAATTGACTTAGTCACTCGCTGGAAAAAAAAATTATCGTATGTGAGTGGATTGCAACGGCCGCTTGTGTGTTTGTAGACCAATTAGAAGCTGATATTTCCTGAAAATATTTATTAAGCTGAGAAGGCTCTTGGGACCCGATTCTACGAAAAGTGAACAAAATCGACTACATGGAAATATAGCGATGATAAAATTGTCGCATAGCTGCGATTTATAAATTGTCTATTACACAGTAGTGTTGATTTATTATCCAATAAATGCTTGTTGTTGTATAATTTGAATTTGCGTAAGTATGTATGTATGTATGTGTGTGATGATGATGATCATTACAAGTTATCCAACTTTCCTAGACGCACGCATAGCAACTGATACAATATATTCATTTCTGCGGGAAAAGGTTACTTAGAGATGGTGCAATGCGTTAATCTTCTGGGGGTTAGCATGTGCAATGCTGTTCTAAGGTAAAAAGTGTTCTCGCAGACGATCAAAATAGAGCAGTTTCCTTTTTGGAAGTGTTATTATTAACAAGCCATACGTTGCCCCATTTAACAAGAGATTGTAGGTCATTTTGAGATCAGCTGCTAATTTGATATTATAGAAGCGAACATGCCTACTATTAAGACAGGAGTATACTGTTCTAACCAGAATAAATACCTCTCTGAGAATTGATGACATCATGAAGGATAATTTATGAAATTTAAGAACAACGGAGTTCCAAGTATAGAGACCTGAGGAACTCTTGCATTAATGGAAAAAGATCAAAAAGTGGTGCCCATTCAAGAACAGCTTCCATTTGGCTATTTGATAAGAGAAATAGAAATCTATTAAGATTTTTAATTAATTTGATATCATTTATTTTCTTTTACGGTAGGTGAATTATTGCCATCGAAATATCTTATGATGCCACCAACTGCAAAGTTCTCCAGTTAAAGTATATATGCCGGATATTGAATATCAAATAGAATATTTATATTTGCAAGATCGATTTATTTGTCCTTAGCCAAGAAAATTCTACATAAACGTTGTACTTCTTGCCTGGTCTGAAAAATTCTTCCAAGACATTCTCACTGGCGTTTCTTTCGGCAGTCTCATTACGTTTTCTAGGAGAGTGATTGTTCTCTTGATAATTTTGCTACAAGATTCGATACCTTGTCATGAGTTTTCCTTCGGGATCTTGCAAGGCTAGGGGATATTCTGGAAAATTAACTTTGTAAGGGATCAATATTTTTCATTTGTATGAGGACGTCCCCAGAGTTCCTTGGTATACAGAAACACACTTATGGTTCAGATTCAGTCTTTAGCACCATCGACAAAATGAAAGTGCTGATTGCTAAACCTTCCCTAACAAGATTTAAATCGACTTTCTCTGAGTAAATTTACAGTAAAAAATCTTGTGAAAAAAGTTAAAAGAAATAAAATTATTTTACGACGCTAATAGTTCTGTCCTTTACTTAGGTTGTAGAAAATGTCTCCATACCTCAAATACCAAAAAGCAAATGAAATTACTGTTATATAATATAAAAACAGCATCTTTCTTTATGACTTAATAGTATTGAGGTAGAATTTTCATTTACAACATATATATATATATATATATATATATATATATATATATATATATATATATATATATATATATATATGTTGTAAATGACGGACGCTACTTAATGTAAACAAAGTTCTGAAAACAGTCATTTCTGATGAAAGATCGGGGCCGATCTGAAATATCAAATATATATAAAAATATAAATAAATACTTTTTACAAAAAACATTCAATCTTTTTTTAATTTGCAACTATTCAGTTCTTTATATATATATATATATATATATATATATATATATATATATATATATATATATATATATATATATATATATATGTATATATATATATATATATATATTATTTATATATATATATATATATATAGTATTTATTCAAAAATTATAACATAGATGTGTTATAACATCACTACAAAAATAGCCATTTCGTTTCAACACTTATAAAGTGATGGTGTTTACTGAGAAATAAAGAGTTTCTTTTGGAAAACTCCCCAACCAAATCAAATTCTAAATACAAAGTATTAGTTGATTAAAATTAATGCTAAATTAAACAAAAAATCAGTATGAAATAATTACCTTTTAATTTACGCTAAAATAAAAAATCAGGAATTTCAAATTAAATCGAGCATTTAACTTGTTCTTCTAATCCACATACATATATTGGATTTACAACCACCCTGCTCTCTAGAAGATTAACTATGCATCTAAATAATTCTATCTCCATTAAACAACATATTAAGTCACATACTGTTTCACTTATGCAATCTGATATACGTCAAATACTTATAGAAAATACTAAAATTATAGATAAACATACAGACATTAGACGCCTTAAAATCTTAGAAGCATTACATATTAAAAGCAAAAGACCTCTTATTAATCGTATAGATTACAATATTTCTTGTAACATCTTACAATGTTTATAATATATTTAAATTTTATAACGTATTCTTCGATCTTTTGGCTTGTATAATAAAAATCTTTTTCACGCTGTCACATGATAAGAATATTCGCCATGCATGTGATAACATCATCGCGTCTTTTGAAATTAAAAGGATTTTAATGAAAAAAGTAGCAACATGATTACGCTACAAGTTAATTGGCAAATGTTTGTTAAAAAAAATTTTGACTAAAAATATTGACCCTGAAGATGAACAATGATGTTCAAAAGCGCTAGGTCATTGTAATGACAATACTTATTTCGAAATCATTTTCAAATAAAATGTCTCATTAGAGAATATGAGAAAATTCAAAAGAAAATATGCAAGACTATGTTGTCTTTAACATTCAATACATTATGTTTAAATATATATATAAAGACATTTATGATATGTTTACCGTTTTAATTTTAAAGATAGTAAAATCGACATTGCTAACCAGACGCCTCTCTGTGTCCGAACGGTTAAAGCACGTCACGCGAAATGACGGTTCCGTATAGGATACAGGTTCGATTCCTGTCGGAGAACGAAAATTTTCTATGAAAATTTCTCGGACATTCAGGCCGGTAAATGTTATTTAATACTGTTTATTATAAAACAGAGCATTTGCTTAAATACTTGTATCTATAAAAAGAACGTTAAACATATCATAAATGTCTGTCTATATTTCTGAGATGAGGTATTATGTACACTATTTACATTAGTCGTATTAGAGTGTGAGTTCAATACCCGGTTAAGGCAGTGGAGAACTTACAGAGGGAAAATTAGCAGGAGATAACTGATAACTGACATCCATCAAACATGGCACGTGGAACTAGAACAGTCTACCCCAGTGATCGATAATAAAGGGTTCAGTTCGAAATTCCAACCACCTGAAGAAGGCCGGAGCGTACAACGGCCGAAAAGTTGTGACAAATATGGCGACAAAGATGAGGACAATAGTCCGACTAATGTAAATACTGTATATCATAAATGTCTTTAAATAAATTGTCGGACTTTGTTCAATTCAAATATACATATATATATATATATATATTTGTGTGTGTGTGTGTGTGGTGTATTGTCCTGTTGTATAAGGTCATATGAGTTGATTATAGTCGTGAAAGCATTGTGCAGCACCAAACACATTTTTGAAGGGCCGAATACAGAGACTTGGTGCATTACGTGCCACAAGGTCCCCAAACCTCAAATGTCATCGATTGGTTTGAGAAATTGAACGTAAAGTAGACTTTGTAAATCTCGATAAAAATGGTAGCGATAACTTCAACAGTACTAAATACTATGAGAATTTCAACATTCGTGTTGCCAAAAAATTATATTAAGACCTATTGAAGGCTAAATGAACAGAAGGAAACAGTGATTAATCTACTCTATGGCGTTGTATAAATAGATGAAAGAACATGGAATGGTAATATGAGCTCAAGAGAATAGGATGTTGTGGAGAGCCATGATATAAAGAGACGTGGCACTTATGAAATTTTATTCTAGTTAGAAAATCTTTCATTAGAAGATGCGATGCCGCCTTCATATAACCCTTGACTGAAAGGAGATACAGTTCCTTTATAAAAGCAAAAATAGAAAATATCTTTCCGATGTATCTTTAAAATAAATATCCTTGCTTAAGAATATGACCTTCAGGTCTTTTGAATAAACGCAAACGCATTATACGATCTCACTGTAGAGCCCCAATGTCGAATTGGCAAAGTTGAAAGTCAGTAATGACATCTAACCCCAAGGAAGACTTCTTTGTCCAGGTAGGCATGTGAGTTTATTAGAAAGTGGAAAATAACACGATAGTCATGGAAACGATGCCTATGAAAAGGTGCCTTGGTTCCAGAATGGCTACCCGGGTCGTTTATCTTTATACTATCAGGGCAAAGTCGCGTGTGCATTAAACACGTAATTCTGAATAATCTTAAACCATTGTCTGGAGACTCGGTAAACCAACGTCCGTTGATACAAGTGCGAAATTAGCTGATAAAACAGTTTGAAAAAATAGGGCAAGAACTCGATATTCAAATAGCCGAATTACTCGCGTCTCGCTGTGCGACACCCATTTTTGTAAGAAAATGATGATTGATTTTAAATCATTGTTAGAATTTATGGAGGAAAATGATGAATTTCAATATTACTTACTGATTTTTTCCGATGTGACCTCCATTTTTTTTATTTCTCCTTCTATATTTTGGATAGGAGTCATTCCATTGTTCAAATTTATTTTTAATTTAATCAAAGGTAAAAAGAAATCGGTAGAGGCTTTGTTCAGAAACAGCTTGATTTGATCCCTTTGATACGTATTTGATGCAATACCTGATTGAATAAAATGGTGAACAGCTTTCAACATTAATACGACCGTTGAATTGTCTCAACAAATATATATTGTAAGTTTGGGTTATTTGGTAAATGCATATCTTCATATGCGCGAAAAATATTATATAGGATGAACTCTTATGTCCACAGGAGATTGTAACTCAATACTAACAATCTACAAGTAATGTTAAATTATTACATTGGGTAAACATGCATCACATTTTCTCGTAGGTTCACCTGTCAAAATTTAATCCAATTCGAGCAACGAATCATAAATAACCAAATTAATATACATGCTTACACACGCACGCACACACACTAATATATATATATATATATATATATATATGCAGAAATATAGTCTTAAAGTGTGCTATATTTATGGGGTAAAGTGCTCAATATCAGAGATAGAGCGTGTGTAAATATAAAAGTGGACATGGAAGTCAGCACTTAGAGGCGACAGTCTGTTTCATGCTAGTGCAATCGTCAGGCGACTAGTGCTGTTATTTTTCTCGGCTATTTATATAAGGGTCAGTGGTGCATTATGGGTAGTCTATTTTGGCGGTTACTTTTACCGGAAGTGGCTTATTTGTTTATAGTAAATATGCGAACAGCACAATGCTTTCTAAGTATATCTGGGAAATAAAAAACAAAACACACACCACACCAAAAATATCTTGGAAAATAATGAAAAAATCATCAGCCTACAACAACCTATCAAAAACCTGCAAACTTTGCTTGGAGGAAAAAATAGCTATCATTACCTTCCCAGATGAAAATAAATTATTAAATAAAAGATCCGAGCTAATCTCAAAATGTAGACATGAAAACAAATTTTTACTACGTAACTTAAAATAGAAAAATAAATAAATATATAAACAAACAACAATAAAATAAGCAAAATAAATTACTCCAAACAAATCATAAAACCACACCTGTTAGAATATACGAAACAAAATCAAAACAAAAGAACGGACGAAAGTTATAACTGTTATACAAATAAAAATAATAAAAAAAAACAAAAAAAAACAAAAAAAAAAAACAAAAAAAACATTAATAAAAGATAATATACTACGTTACTTAAAAACCGAAAGCCAAAAAGATATAGTGTAACAAATAAATAACAACAAGTATAATAAATCGATCTAAATACATCCAAATATATAAATAAACTAACAACCGATTACGATAAACTAGCCGTTTAAAAAACAAAACAAAACAAAAACAAATAAAGATAACCAACCTAAATAGATAAATTAAAAACTGTTCCCACCTAAATAATAGTCAGAAAAAACCACAAATTCAACAAACAGATTTAACCAATGACAAATAAACAAATATATAAGATAAAAAATAAAAATGAAAATAAATAAAAACAAGCAAAACAATTTGACCCAAATAAATAAGCGAACAAGCGATTTCCGGTAATGACGGCCATTATAGACTACCAACAATAAGCTATATAAACAAATTTTTACTACGTTAACCAAAAACACCGATCAAAATAAAAGAATAAATAAATAAATATATAAGATAAAAAATAAAAATAAAAATAAAAAAACAAACAAAAAACAAGCAAAACAATTTGACATAAATAAATAAACAAATAAGCCACTTCCGGTAAAAGTAACCGCCAAAATAGACTACCCATAATGCACCACTGACCCTTATATAAATAGCCGAGAAAAATAACAGCACTAGTCGCCTGACGATTGCACTAGCATGAAACAGACTGTCGCCTCTAAGTGCTGACTTCCATGTCCACTTTTATATATATATATATATATATATATATATATATATATATATATATATAGTAATGATGCAATATGGTAATCCGTATGGAATTTCCAGGAGGATAGAGATCCAGGGTTAGCTACATATGAAAAGACATCAACATTATTGTTGTAAATTAAAATTATCAAACAATTAAAATCCAATACGTATTAATTGTTATTTCATGAGAGCTCAAACAGCGTTCGGTTATCAAGGTCGATTTTACTGTCTTTAAACTACAATCTTCCATACTAACCGAACGCTCCTCTGTGGCCAAATCGGTTAAAGGCGCGTCAGGCTATATGACGGTTCCGTATATGATACTGGTTCGATTCCTGTCAGAGGACAAACGTTTTCTATGATAATTTCTCGGACATTCAGGCCGGTAAGTGTTGTTTAATACTGTTTATTATAAACAGAGCATTTACTTAAATATGTGTATCTATAAAAAGAATGTATAAACATAAAAATGTCTTAAAATAATTGTCGGACTTTTCATTTCATATATATATATATATATATATATATATATATATATTGTCATCAACATATATATATATATATATATATATATATATATATTGTCATCAACATATATATATATATATATATATATTGTCATCAACATATATATATATATATGAAGAAATATAGCCTTAAAGTGCGCTATATTTATGGGATAAAGTGCTCAATATCAGAGATAGAGCGTGTGTAAATATAAAAGTGAACATAGAAGGCAACACTTAGTGGAGACAGTCTGTTTCATGCTAGATGCAATCGTCAGGCCACGAGTGCTGTTATTTTTCTCGGCTATTTATATATACGGGTTAGTGGTGGATTGTGGGTAGTCTATTTTGGCGGTTATTTTTCCGGAAGTCGTTTATTTGTTTATTTATTTATTTGGGTTAAATTTATTTTGCTTGTATTTATTTATTATTATTTTTTATTTTTTATCTTTTATATTCATTTATTATTTTATTTTGATTTTGATAGTTGTTTTTATTAACGTACTAAAAATTTGTTTATATAGCTTATTTAATTGTTTTGTTTTTGTGTGGGAAGATAATTAAAGCTATTTGTTCAATTTTGGAGTTTATTGTTGTAGTTTGTTCTAACTATTATTTTGGCGGGAACAGTTTTCAATTTGTTTATTACTTCATGTATTTTATATATATATATATATATATATATATATATATATATATATATATATATATATATATTAAAAAGAAGAGAGGTACCGCAAAAGTTTTTGGTTGTAATGTGAATTCTTTTTAAATATTATGTTTTATTTTCCATAATTTTACTACACGTGTTTCTGGTCTCGCGACCGTCATCAGGTAGAGGGTGTAGATTTCCACATATTATAAAAAATACTTAATTTTTCCTTTATATTTTTCAATATGAGACATGTTTATTCGACATTCTCTATTTTTGTGTTAGTAATCCGAATGACTTTCTTGAAATGTTTGTGTATGTGTGTGTATATGTACAAATGTGTTTACTAATTCCTCGTAGTGAGACAGTGTTTGAATGGAGGGGGAATATGCACACGCATATATACACGCATACTGAGAGAAACACATGGAAATGGAAATAGATCTAAGAACACACAGGGTTCATTAAAACATTAAAAGATAAGATACCGACAACTAATTCATCATTTCCCAAACCAACCTTAATTGTTTTATGACCCTTCGCGCAAATGTCTTCACTGCCATTTCAAGAAACAGATTCGGATTACTAACATAAAAATAGAGAATGTCTCATATCGAGAAGATTTAATATCGAAAAACATAAAGGAAAAAAAATCAATTATTCTTAATAATATGTGGAAATCTCCACCCTTTACCTGAAGACGGTCGCGAGACCAGAAACACTTGTAATAAAATTATGGAAAATAAAACATAATGTTTTTTTTAAATCCTCATTACAACCAAAAACGCTTGCGGTGCCTCCCTTCTCTTTTTAATATACTCACTCTTCTCTCGTTGGAAGCACTATAACGTCTTCCTTATATATATATATATATATATATATATATATATATATATATATATATATATATATATATATATCTGAATTGGACAGAGTCCGACAATTTTATTAAAGACATTTTTGATATGTTTAACGTTCTTTTTATAGATACTAGTATTTAATTAAATGCTCTGTTTATAATAAACAGTATTAAATAACATTTACAGGCCTGAATGTCCGAGAATTTTTCATAGAAAATTTTGGTAGAACAAAAATTTTCTATGAAAATGTCTTGGATATTCAGGCCGGTAAATGTTACTTAATACTGTTTATTATAAACAGAGCATTTACTTAAATACTTGTATCTATAAAAAGAACGTTAAACATATAAAAAATGTCTTTAAAAAAAAAAAAAAAAATATATATATATATATATATATATATATATACCTATGTGTGTGTGTAATTTGGCAGCAACTTTTCTTTCAAACATGTAGTGTTGAATGTTAAAGACAACATAGTCTTACATATTTTCTTTTGAATTTTCTCATATTCTCTAATGAGACTTTTTATTTGAAAATAGTTCCGAAATATGTATTGTCCATACGATGACCTAGCGCTTTCGAACATCATTGTTCATCTTCAGGGTCTATATTTTAGTCAAAAAATTTCTTTTTTTTTTTTTTTTACACAAACATTTGCCAATTATCTTGTAACGTAATCATGTTGCTACTTTTTTACAAACTAAAAACGTTAAATTCCTTTTAAATTCAAAAGACGCGATGATGTTATATCACGTGCATGGCGTAGATTTTTATCATGTGACAGCGTGAAAAAGATTTCCAATACACAAGCCAAAAGATCGAAGAATACGCTACAAAATTTAAATATATTATAAACATTGCAATATATTACCAGATATATTATAATCTATACGATTAATAAGAGGTCTTTTTCTTTTAATATGTAATGCCTCTAAGATTTTAAGGCGTCTAATGTCTGTATGTTTATCTATAATTTTAGTATTTTCTACAAGTATTTTACGTATATCAGATTGCGTAAGGGAAACAGTATGTGACTTAATATGTTGTTTAATGGAGCTAGTATTATTTAAATGCAGAGTCAATCTTCTGGAGAGCCGGGTGGTTGTAAATCCAATATATGTATGTGGATTAGAAGAACATTCTTCCATGGGGCATTTAAACTCATACACAACATTGGTTCTATCAACAACTGCAGCAACTGGAGAATGATTATTACTCATTATCAGGTTAGACGTTTTAAATTTACTATAATATATATTAAGTTTTAAGGCCTTGTTGGAATCAACAGGAAACACATTATGGTGTATTATAGACTTAAGGGCCTTTTCATCCATGCTGTATTGTCTATGCATTTGTCCTCTGTAAAAGAGGTTAATTGCGGATAATTTTCTTGGTGTATCTCTTGTTAGGTCTGAGAAGTATCTATCAAATTCATTATCAACTAGATAGTTAGGAAAACCGTTATTAATAAGGGTTTGCTTGATGTTAGTCAATTGTTTATGAAATATTTTATTGGTAGAAGAGATAAGTTTTGCTCTAGTAACTAGGTTAGAAATTATTGACCGTTTATATTTAATGGGGCATTCACTAAGATAGTTGAGTGTGCAATTGTTATCACTTGTAGGTTTTTTGTATATAGAAGTAGTAAAAGTGTCATTACTAGTATCTATTAAAACATCCAAAAAAGGGATATTATTATCTTTAGTTAGTTCATGTGTAAAATTAAGTACTGAATTATTTTTAAAGGCTTGTTGCAAAAAGGTTAATTCATCAAAATTTTAGCAAGTATAAGGATATCATCAACATAACGGAGGTATATGGTAGGTGTTTCAATAATACCAAAAATTTTATCTTCAAGCTGTGACATATAAAAATTGCTAAATGTTGGGCCAAGGACAGATCCCATAGAGACGCCGTTCACCTGTAAATAAATATTATTAAGGTGGTCATAGAAAGGAACCTGTGTAGTGCAGATTAAAATACACCATAATGTGTTTCCTGTTGATTCCAACAAAGCCTTAAAACTTAATATATATTATAGTAAATTTAAAACGTCTAACCTGATAATGAGTAATAATCATTCTCCAGTTGCTGCAGTTGTTGATAGAACCAATGTTGTGTATGAGTTTAAATGCCCCATGGAAGAATGTTCTTCTAATCCACATACATATATTGGATTTACAACCACCCGGCTCTCCAGAAGATTGACTCTGCATTTAAATAATACTAGCTCCATTAAACAACATATTAAGTAACATACTGTTTCCCTTACGCAATCTGATATACGTAAAATACTTGTAGAAAATACTAAAATTATAGATAAACATACAGACATTAGACGCCTTAAAATCTTAGAGGCATTACATATTAAAAGAAAAAGACCTCTTATTAATCGTATAGATTATAATATATCTGGTAATATATTGCAATGTTTATAATATATTTAAATTTTGTAGCGTATTCTTCGATCTTTTGGCTTGTGTATTGGAAATCTTTTTCACGCTGTCACATGATAAAAATCTACGCCATGCACGTGATATAACATCATCGCGCCTTTTGAATTTAAAAGGAATTTAACGTGTTTAGTTTGTAAAAAAGTAGCAACAGGATTACGCTACAAGATAATTGGCAAATGTTTGTGTAAAAAAAAAAAAAAAAAAAAAATTTTTGACTAAAATATTAACCCTGAAGATGAACAATGATGTTCGAAAGCGCTAGGTCATCATATGGACAATACATATTTCGGAACTATTTTCAAATAAAAAGTCTCATTAGAGAATATGAGAAAATTCAAAAGAAAATATGTAAGACTATGTTGTCTTTAACATTCAACACTACATGTTTGAAATATATATATATATATATATATATATATATATATATATATATATATATATGCAGTTATTTATGCACATATATTATTATAACTTTGAACGAATATATTGTCAGGACGATTTTCGGAGTGAGAAGAATGAACGTTTTTCATACAAGCAGAAGATTAATGGTGTAACTTCTGCTTGTTTTTGCCTAATAATATTTGGGGTAATTTTGTTCTTGTCTCATTTGCTTTCGCGAAATAACTCTCACGCTAAACCCAATATTATGGAGCACGTCACTACAATCAGTTCAATTATGACACCATACAAATCCGGAATATTTACAGCTGTTCATGAACTGCCTGATAATTAACCATGATATATGTCTCCAGATGAGAAATGGTTAATATACATTTATTTATGTATTCATGTATAGATACCGAAAGAAAAATAAATGAATAGATATTTATTCTTAAACACCAGCATTTTATTGTTTAAAGCTGCAGATATTTCCGGCAGAAGTAAAAAGCAAAACGGATATATTTAAGTATCAGTTTAATACTTTTGCATAGACTTGCCACACAATGCCTCTTTGTCGGTAAGGCACAAATCTGAATAGAAAACGATTAACACGTTTGCTACAAAAAAAGAAGTTTTATTTTCTTATCATTTAAAACATGAGAACTTATTGAAAAATTTGAAAACAAAAGTTGAATAGTTCGTGTTTCGTTTTCTTTAAAGTCTCTGCGAATTGTAGAGAAGTATGAACAACCGCGTGGTGTCAAAATCATTATCACCAACTTCAGAGTTGTAATATGATATTCTTCCTTCAGCGCTCAAATTAGAGGGCTGCGGGGAGACGCAGTTGTATTAATTTTGTTCTGTTCTGAGATATTCTAAATCTATTGTCATTTTTATATTGTTTCAAAGTGCTCACGCACACGTGATTTGGTCGAGTGATTTATTTTATAGAAAACGTTCATTAAGCGTTTTTAATATATCAAGAATTGCGTCAAATTTGATCCGATTTCATGGATAAATTGTATAATTTCCTAAATTGTGTAACATTGTGCGTGTGGAAAAAAGGATTGAAATGTTTAAGATTAAAAAGTTTGTTAAAATATATCGTATTTCTGAATTACGACATTTGATTGTTAACGGTTATATGTCACGCACAAAACGTGTAAAAATGTAAGTGGTTGTTCTTATCCATTTGTCCGTGAATTGACTAATCAAAAACTAACAAGAAGTAGAATGTCTGAAGACCAAATTCTCAAGAGCTTCTCTCTGCGGCTGCTCGGTCTCACGCTGGCTGCTGATCTGAGATGGAACAAATACATCGAGTCAGTTGCATCAGCCACCGAAAGGAAATTTTTTCTCCCCGGAATCGATCCTCCAAGTCTATAACTCAACCATTCGCCCTTGCATGGAGTATTGCTGCCATAGATGGTCTGGGGCCCCTGCTGTTTGCCTCGGAGTTCTTGATAAGATCAAAAGACGGATAGGCAACGTGATTGGCCCAGATCTGTCATCTCTTCTGCAGTCGCTCTCTCACAGACGCGATGTTGCCTCGCACTGCCTTTTTTACAAGTACTTTCACGGTAATTGCTCCGAGGAGCTGCTCTCGCTTGTTCCTAGGCCTCGTGAATTTAAACGCCCCACAAGGCTGGCATCCCGCTCCCACCCCTACACCGTGGAAACTGTTAGATGCAGACGTCTCTTCTACTCCAATAGCTTCATGTCTCGCACATCTCGCCTATGGAACTCCCTTCCCTATTACTGTTTCCCTGACAATTACAACCTCCAACCGTTTAAGTGTAGCGTCAATCGACATCTCCAGTTGCCTTGATCTATCTACTTCCCTTCTCCACATCCTTTCATTTTTCATTCCTATCTGCTCTCGCTCCAAATCTTCTGCAACCCCCTTGCCTTGATCGACCCACTGACTTTCACTTTCTTCACATCCTCTCCTTTACCACTCCTATCTGCTTTCCTCCAACCCTTCTTTAACCCCTTGCGTGATAGTGGCTTCCAGCCTTGCTTGGAGTGATACGCTTAAAAAAAAAAGTTAGATTTCATGAAAGAAAGAAAAAAAAAACGCGTTTCTCTTTCCAAAATTAATTAATGTGTTTTTGGCTTGTTAGCCTGTAGATGGGCCTCGGGAAGTTCTCTCACTCAGTGTACCCTCTCAATTACTGACAAGTAGTCGGCGACATGTCCCTTTTACGGCAATATAATTATCCGATATGTACCTCATTTTGTTTTGTTATTTATTATTACAAGAAAATAATTTGCCTAGTGAAATGAGGGCTTTTCGGTTTCTCCATTCTTTTTAATATATACACTTTTCTCTCGTTGGAACATCTATAACCTATCCCTTTATATATATATATATATATATATATATATATATATATAATATTTAAAAAAATATGATTCCTTCGCTACATAAGAGTTCTCATGTTTCAAAAACGAGAGCCGAAACCCTCAATATAATTATTGAAATTAAGTTGAATTAAGGTGTCGTGTCCCGTTTCATCCTCAAGCGAAAATTTCTAGTATGAGCTCTACTACTGTATGGAGCACTGTCTTTTTAAAAAATAAAAACAAAAATACTAAAGAACTTCGTATTATTTACCTAACGTTTTCCTATTTTTTTGCATACCTGCACACACACACACACACACACACACACACACACACACACACAAATATATATATATATATATATATATATATATATATATATATATATATATATATAAAAGACTACCAACAATAAGACTTTATAAACAATTTTTTTTACTACGTTAACCAAAAACACCGATCAAAATAAAAGAATAAATAAATAAATATATAAGATAAAAAATAAAAATAAAAATAAAAAAAAAACAAACAAAAAAACAAGCAAAATAATTTGACATAAATAAATAAACAAATAAGCGACTTCCGGTAAAAGTACCCGCCAAAATATACTACCCATAATGCACCACTGACCCTTATATAAACAGCCGAGAAAAATAACAGCACTAGTCGCCTGACGATTGCACTAGCATGAAACAGACTGTCGCCTCTAAGTGCTGACTTCCATGTCCACTTTTATATTTACACACGCTCTATCTCTGATATTGAGCACTTTACCCCATAAATATAGCACACTTTAAGACTATATTTCTGCATATATATATATATATATATATATATATATATATATATATATATATATATATATATATATATATATAAAGTACTGTCGCCTCCAGAAGTATTGGAACGGCAAGGCCAGTGATGAGCGTCAAAATTTAAGAATAAATTTGTTTTGGAGATGAAGACACCTCTGCAGAAGACGACGTAGACTCGTCTGAATACATAAATACGAACGTTCAGAATCATCAACAGAAGAGGTAAACAAGCTTAAAGTTATTGAGCTCGCTTATCTGTTTACAAGCATATTTCAGCAAGATTACGTTAACTCTTAGCGATACACTACCTGATGGTTATTCTGTCTTCCTTGAAGGCAATGGTTGTGGTATGTTTCATTTCAGTAATGACTGTCCATTTAAAACCAAAAAATGATTTAAATATGGAAAAATATGGCACAGACGAAGCTACTTCAAGCCAAAAAGCCAGAGAAATACACGAATTAAATTACTGAAAGTAGTACTTCCTGTTAAAAAATCTGGAAATTTCAAATGACAGAAAATCCGTGAGAGTACAAATGTATAACGCTACGTTGTCGTTTCAAATGGACAATTATAGAGATATTACAGTTTTTGATAAAAAAAAAACTTCGAAAAGAAATGGCAAGTTACACTTGATAGAAACTTACAAAGTTGCAAGAGGAATATCAGACAAAAAGTAATATTTTCGGGGAACAATCGCGTATAGTATCGCTCTTGCAGGTAAAATTAAAAACAAAACAGATGTTTAGGTATTAAAAAATTCCGATTTGATTATACTGTGCGTCGATTTTGTAGAATTATTTGATCTATGGAATTGTTTGATTAATTAATTCTGTGGAAAAAGGAATTCTTCGTCAGAGATAAACATTTGTGCGAGTGAAACAATCAATAAACTAAAACATAATTTCACGAATTCTCAGAGTTGGGAACATTTACAAATTGAAAGAAAATATGATAACTTTGTTTAAGCCTTAAAGAAATATACCCGTTGCTGCGCTGGAGTCTATTCACCCCGTACTGGATAGGTTAGCAAACCGCAGAGTTATTGAAAAAATAGATTATTCGGAAAGGGGTCACGGCAGCGGATTATAATTGAATGAAACATAAGATTCGCTTATGTGCAGACTTTCCAACTGGGTTGAACGACTGACTTGTACCACATGCATACCCCCGACCAAACCCAAAGGATATATTTGACAAATTAAATGGTGGTAATTCATGTGAAAAATTGACATAGCTAAAGCATATCTTCAAATCTAAGTCGGTGAAGTATGCCAGAAGTTTTAGACTAAGTAATATGCATAAAGGATTTTATATGTTTAAAAGTTTACCCTTTGGTGTAAAATTAATTCCAGGTATTTTCTAACAAATAATCGATACAAAGTTGGCTATACTAGATGGTGTGGTCTCTTATATCGATGATATACTTATTAAGAGTGACTTCGTAACTCACTCTCTCACTCACTGTGACACTCTTGAGACACAGTATTTACGAAGTATGGAATAGTCCATTTATATTATGGGTAAGTTCCGATAACACCCCCTTCCTAATAATACATACAAAGTTGGCTACACTAGATGGTGTAGTCTCTTATTTTGATGATATACTTATTAAGAGAGACTTTCTGGCTCACTCTCTGACTCACTGTGACACTCTTGAGATGCAGTATTTATGAAGTATGGAATAGTCCATTTATATTATGGGTAAGTCCCCAAAAACACCGCACTTCCTAATAATAGATACACAGTTGGCTGTACTAGATGGTGTAGTCTCTTATTTTGATGATATACTTATTAAGAGATACTTCCTGGCTCACTCTCTGACTCACTGTGACACTCTCGAGACGCAGTATTTATGAAGAATGGAATAGTCCATTTATATTATGGGTAAGTTCCAATAATACCCCCTTCCTAATAATAGATACAAAGTTGGCTAAACTAGATGGTGTTGTCTCTTATATCGATGATATACTTATTAAGAGTGACTTCCTGACTCTCTCACTCACTGTGACACTCTTGAGACGCAGTATTTAAGAAGTATGGAATAGTCCATTTATATTATGGGTAAGTTCCCATAACACCCCCTTCCTAATAATACATACAAAGTTGGCTACACTAGATGGTGTAGTCTCTTATATTGATGATATACTTATTAAGAGTACGATGAAAATATAGCACGTAAAATTTATTCGGAAAGAATTCAGAGACGACATGATTCAAAATCGGTGAACAGAAATGTAATTTATTTTAACTGGTCAAGATTAAATATTTAAGTCAGATAATCGACGAAACCCGAAGAAGATCAGGTCCTGGTCGAGCAAGTGCCATTAAAGACATGACTCCCCCGAGAAATTTGGTAAACCTACAACCATTTCTCGGATTAGTAAATTATTATAATATTTATGTGCCAGAGATGTACAAATTGGGAGCAGTTATGAATAATTTACTTAAGAAAAGTACGAAACGGAATTGGTCGGCGGAATATCAAAAAGCTTTTGAAGCAATTCAAAAAACTATTATCACTGACACATCACGACCCGCACAGACAGATAATTGTACCGCTGGAAGCGAGCGAATACGGCATAGAAGAGGTAATAGGCCATAAATTCGAAGACAGGACAATGAAAGTAGTCGCTCACGCTTCGAGAAGTTTGACAAGTGTGGAAAAATATTGCAGTGAAATTGAAAAGAAAGCGCTTGCTATATAATGTTTGCTGTAAAGAAATTTCACAGGATGACATTAGGGAGAAAATTTGTGCTACAAACATATTATCCTCCATGATTAATTATAAGAAAGGGATTCCCAAACATACTGCAAGCAGACTACAGCGTTGGTCTACAATTTTATTGAACTATGATTTCAAGATGAAATTTCTATCGTCAAAGAAATTGGGACAAGCGGTTGGCTTATCCAGACTGATATCAAAATGTAAAGGAGATTTTGAAGATACTGTGATTGCTTCGCTAGAATCCAAAATTAAAAATTAAAAGTCTGCTGTGTAACATTACTAAAGAAATGCCGGTCACGATAGAAGATTTCAAAATTAATTCTAAAATGGACACATTTATTTAAAAAAAAAACTTTGAATTTCGTTAAATCGAAATAGAGATAATACAGCATTTTCTATTTGGGATGAAGTACTTTTGTAAGCGCATACAGTGGTAATTCAGTTATTACTACAAAAAAGAATTTGAAAACAATTCCACGGAGTACATCCAGGAATACTGAAGATGGGGTCCTTGATGAGACTCTACGTTTATTGCACAAAGGTATTCAAAATACAGTTAGAAAATATAATAGTTGTAATTCAGCAGCGGAATGAAATAAGCTAAATACCCACTTAAAACTTACCAGGCATGGCCGTGCACTGATAAACCGTGAGAAACACTACTTATGGGCTTGGCTGGGCCAATAAGTGGTTCATATTATTTGTTATCTACAATTTGACAAAATGTCCCGTGATATTGAAATTTTAACGAACTACTATCACAAATACATATTTTACATTATTCGGACTATTGTCCTAATCTTTGTCGCCATATTTATTACGTTTCGGCCCTTCAGTATCTGTCTATATTTCTGAGATGAGATATTATATACACTATTTACATTATTCGGACTATTGTCCTCATCTTTGTTGCCATATTTATCACCACATTTCGGCCGTTGTACGCTCCGGCCATCTTCAGGTGGTTGGAATGTCGAAATGAAACCTGTATTTCGCTCACTAAGGTAGATTGTTCTAGTTCCACGTGGCATGTTTAATGGATGTCAGTTATCACTTATCTCATGTTAATTTCCATCTGAAAGTTCTCCACTGTCTTAACCAGATACTGAACTGTCACTCTTTGGCTCCTGTCACTGTCACTAACTAACGCCTTTATCCACTGTGCCATGTGTCTTTGAGGACATCTGTGTATGAATTTCTGGATATTATAAACCTAATTTGTCTTCAGCAACCATTTTTACCAGGGCTCATATTGAAAGTTTTGCTGTTATCATTACATGTCTTTACCAGAGCTCATATTGCATTTTTTTTTGTTATTATCGCTTTTCTCTGGCACTCCTTATTACTGGTTCCCATATTGTATTCATTTCTATGTTTGTTCGGCTCAGGAGATTTTTGTGGCCTAGTATATGTGCATAGACAGACACTACCACAAGTTCTTGCGCGAACATTTTGCAACATTTGGAGTAGCTGACAGTGTGGTATCCAATAATGGAGCCCAATTTACTTCTAGTAAGTTTAAAGATTTCTGCCACATCTCCGTGATTGAACGTTTGACTTCGCCGATTAATCATCCGAAGTCGAATGGTCAAGCAGAACGAATTGTTGACACTTTCAAAAGAGCATTAAGAAAAGCTAAAATCTTGGAAGCTGAGGAAACGGCATTACAAGAATTTTTGAGTGTGTATGGAATGAGGTCAAATGTAAAAGTCACCGAAATGCCACCCGCAGATTTCATATTTGCTAGAAAAGGTAGATTCATTTTTAACAAATTACTGCTAGGGAATAAATTCGACAATTTCAAACAATCAGATCACTTAAGATCGGCGATAAAGTCTTTAAAAATGTTTAAGGCCGGAAAAGAAAATTGGCAGCAAGGGAAAATGATTCAGCGTCTTGGTAGTATGATATACATTGCCGAGGGCGGACGATTTCGTCATAAGAGACATTAATCAATTGAGGTCTAGATATGTGCAGAATAAGCAATCAGTACAATTTAATTTACCGATGGACATATTTTACGATACGTAAAGTAACTATTCCTAAAATTGAAATTATAATAAAATGTAAGAGAAAACGTGATCCGCGTGAAGCGTTGAAAATGGACTCATGCTGAAAAAAGTATCGACTAAGGAAAGTGCCTATCTAAAAAGGGGGTTGTTAGGCAGATGAACACACCTCTCCGGAATAGAACTTGGACCCGTCCAAATACATAAATACGAAAGCCGAGAATCGTAAGCAGGCGTAAACAAGCGGAGGAGTTAGAGGAAACGGCTTCGCACGCCTTCTACTATTGTCCCTGGGTCCGCCCCTTAAGGGACCATGTCGGCGAGTTGACGGCTCGTCTCGCTCCCGAAGAACTTGTGTCCATTGATCGCGAAATACGCGTGTGACAATGTGTCGGCCCCGTATTCCGGGGTGAAACGAATGGTGTCTCTGACGGTGCTGGCCACGGCGCGAATGGGGATTTGGCCGACACGAATGGAGGAAGTCTTGCGAGGCAGCCGTCTTTCTCATCAGGAGCTGATCCGATTCTTTGAGCATCAAGCTTTAGACAAGGTAATGTGAGTAAATGTTGTTCCTGGCCTCTTCCCGGTTTCATCTTTGGTTATAAGCCAAGTCGAGATTCCCAACCTTCCCAGTTTGTTTTGGCCCCCTTTTACATCTCGTCTGGGTCAGCTTTTTATTTCCCATGTCCGTCTATATTTTCACCTTTCCCACTCCCTTAGTAAGAGAGCTTCTTGATTTTGTCCAATGGGCAGAATACAGCGGCCTCTCTTTTTTGAGGATTGGACGGGCGCTACTAACATCAGTAATGTTTAGTTTCCTTTGTGTTCATGTTTAGTTTGTTTTGGGCTTCATTCCCTCCCCTTTAATGTTTCATCATAGATTTACAAATATAATTATTTATTATAATTAAATTTTTATGGTATGGGCGCGTTTTGTAGGTCCCACATGAGAGGATGCGGTATTATGGTGTATGGAGGATTGATTGATGACGGACGAGTTTTTGTGGTGAATGGGCAAATTGTAATGAGTGAATGGGTGGTGAATCGAATTAGCTAGGTATAAGATAGTTAGCCTTAACCCCACCCCCTTTTCGGCCTTGTGTCACAATTGTGTATAAAAACGCAATAAATATCGTAAACAAACGCGGAGGAGGAGAATAATACTATCTATCTCTTCTCTTTCTCTCCCTCTACTCTGTATTGAGCGCTCTTTAAAGAATAGTAATTGTTGGTTATTGGATTTCACTCCGTATATACCAATCCTAAACTTGGATATATATATATATATATATATATATATATATATATATATATATATATATATATATATATATATATGCGTGTATGTATTTATGCATACACAAATCAATATTTGTAAACGAATGGAACAATATTGGAAAGTAATCGGAAAAAATATAAAATAAAAACACAACATTTACACTATTTACATTGTTCGGACCATTGTCCTAATCTTTGTTGCTATATTCATCACAAAGTTTCAGCCCTTGTACGTTCCAGCCTTCCAGGTGGTTGGAATGTCGAACTGAACCCCTTCTTTCGCTCAGTGGAGTAGACTGTTCTAGTTCTATGTGCCATGTTTAATGGATGTCAGTTATCAGTTATCTCCTGTTAATTTCCCTCTGAAAGGTCTCCACTGCCTTAACGAGGTATTGAACTCACATTCTTTACATCCTGTCACTGGATCTAACTAACGCCTGTATCTACTGTGTCATATGTGCTCAAGGACACATGGCACCACCTGAAGAAGGCTGGTGCATACAACAGCCGAAACGTTGTCATAAATATAGCAACAAAGAAGAGGACAATGGTCCGAAAAATGTAAATAGTGTACTTAATACCTCATCTCAGAAATATAGACAGATAATAAAAAGTTAACTTGGCAAATTTACCGATAACACAAAACTTTATATATAACTATGAACCTAAGGAGCCAAGCAAACCTACCTAGGTTTCACCCTGCGGATCATCAGGGTACGCTGGTGAAACGTAAGTAGGTACGATCCGTCTAGGTGAAACCTAGGGAGGTTTGCCTGGCTCCTTAGGTTTATAGTTAGATTTGTTCTACTTAGTGTATTGGGCACTTTGCTTAGTTACTTTTGCTTTACTCGTGTTGGAGGCTTTTTTTTTTCTTTGGACTCTGAGCTTCGATTCTGGACGATTTTTTTAACCTCAATTACAATTTTTTATTCCTTATTTATCCTTGGGTATTGGTTTGTAGATTTACAAGCCAAAACACCTAAGGTTTTACCAGACGAGTATAATTACTTATATTTATAAGATTATCATTATTATTATTATTATTATTATTATTATTATTATATATATATATATTTATACAATGTGTGTGTGTGTTGCTTCATTAAAATTGACTGGCAAGGGACAACCATTAATCATTTTATTCATTTTTGTTTTGTTTGCATGTATTTCATTTCTGGAAATGTTTTGAGATAAAACTGCCTATAAAGTGTGGAAAACTTCCCATAATTATATTGGACATACTGTTGACCATGTACACCGTAGTCTGTGAATGTAGAATCCAGCACAGTAAGTAATTTGTTCAATGAAACAACGCCAATACAAGTAGCAGCCGCAGCTGTTCGGTCTTCGATATCAGAGGTTGGCAGTGAATATTGGGAGAAAAAACAAAATGGCTGCTTTTATACACGTCGGATTGAATATTCAGTTAACTCTTGGTGGACTATAAAATGAGTCAGGTCATTTTGGTTATCTCACTAGTACATCCAAGTACCCAAAAAACTCCAACACATACCACCACATGCCTTTCAATAAAGTTAACGTTACATAACTGTCGATAAAGATCCATTTACACACACACAGGGAAACCTACAAAACTCCGTCCGAAATATGCTCGTAGAAAATGCTACGATTCCAGCCTCATCCAAAGGTAAAAAAAAAAAGGTTAAGAATAATGGAAACTTTAATTATAAAAACAAGGTAAAGGAAAACGCAAAATAATATTAACTCGCAAAACATTCCCATCATTATAAATACAGATATAGAAAAATCGACATATTTAGTTAAAGTGAAAAGACGTAAGTGATAATAACTAATTGAATAGACGAAAACTCTTGGATTGGACGCAGTTTTCGCTGATTCTATATCCAGAAAAAGAACAGAAGAAAAAATGAATAAAGAGCTTAATCGTAGTACCTGTATTAACTGTTATAAAAGAGGGTTTACTCAAAGACAGAAATATATATATATAAAGATATATATATATATATATATATATATATATATATATATATATATATATATATATATATATATATATATATTAGTACTAGTAGTAGTAGTAGTAGTAGTAATCATATAAGTATAAGTAACTACACTCGTTTCGGAAAACCTTTGGTTTCTTGATTTGCAAATAATCAAATTAATCTCGCAGGAAAAAATGTATATAAAAATGTAAGAGCCAAGAACATGAACGCCTGTCGAAAACAATCGTACAGCATGCAAGTCCAAAGGCCAAAGAAAAAAAAACCCATACGTGTACGCAACTAACTAAATAAAGTGCTCAATACAATAAGTAGAGCAGACCTAGCTAAACCTAGAGAGCCAGACAGATTTGACTGGCTCTCTAGGTTTAACTATATATATATATATATATATGCGTGGCGTGAGTATACATATAAATAGACATATATATATATATATATATATATATATATATTGTCCTAATATAACAGGCAACGAATGTCTATTATGTTTGATCATGAGCCGTTCTAAGCTTTGTATTGTGGCTTTAGTTTCGGGAGATAACATTATCCAACATTTGAATATTTCCGATTATGCTGTTCCCTGATCTGAAATTTCCGCTCGCATGAGACATCATAACAGTGGTTATATCGACATTACTCATATATATATATATATATATATATATATATATATATATATATATATATATATATATATATATATATATATATATATATGTGCGTGTGTGTGTGTGTGTGTGTGTGCGCGTGCGTGTATATATATATGTGTGTGTACATATGTAAATATATATATATATATATATATATATATATATATATATACAGTGATGTTCGATAAAAGTGACTGACCTGATTTTTTTTACTAAAGCTACATTCAAAGGATAAGCGATCTAAAATCAGAAGAAGAATCTTTGAAAGCTCTTTGAATTTAGCAATAAGTACTGTCAAGCATCCGTTCAGTATAATGTTCTGGGGATGCTTTTCTTTTCATGGAACTGGTTTCTTAAAACCTATTGAAAAGACCCTCAGGAGCGAGTACAAGAGATTTTTAGAGTATTGTTTTCTCCCTTCTGCTGAAAGGGTGCAAATCGACCCTACCAAGCTCATTTTTATGCAGGATAAGCTCCCTGTCACAAATCAAAATTGATGAAGGAATACTTTGATGAGAAGCAGGGGAGTGTTATGACATGGCCACCCCAATCTCCTAACCTCAACCCCATAGAAAACTTATGGAGCATTATAAAGTACAGGGATCTCGAGAAAGCAGTTGAGCAACAAACAGGATTTGATTGTGAAATTCATATCCGAATGGAATTCAATGCTTGGAGATGAGATTTGCCTGGACCTAATCAAGTCAATGCCAAAAAGGGTTGAAAAGGTTATTCAAAATAAAGGAAAACCCATAGATTATTAAATATTTCGAACTATATTACCTATTATAAATAAATTATACCTCTATTATTCTTTATTTAAAGCTGCTCGGTTACGTTTCTATTGATTACTAGTTGCAGGAAATAAGTTTTTTTGCACAGATTTTCCCTAAACCTCATTCATATCCAAAATTATAATTATCAATAGAATACCTTAGGGTGAGTAAACTTTTTTACTAGGTGGTCGGGAAGGGGTCTTTATATTAGTAAGATTAAAAATTAGTTTGACCCAAAAAAGAATAGGCGAAAAAATTTTTAAAGTAAAAAAAAAAAATCAGCTGAGTCACTTTTATCGAACAGCACTGTATATTGTACTTTTAAACAACAATGCCTCTTCACTAATCTGCTTCATTAAAAAAACATTGACAAGGTGCTGTGATTAAGCCTTTTATATTTGATTTTTTCAGTTTTCTTGTGTTCATACTAGTGTTTTCTTTTCTGGATACCAAGTCTGTAAAATTTTTCAAAAATGTCTGCATTTCCAAGCGCTTTCGGCTATTCTTTTAGCCATTATCAAAGATGATATTATTTAACATTTAACTGAATATATGGGTTGTTATATATATATATATATATATATATACATATATATATATATATATATATATATATATATATATATATATATGTATGTAGAGTTATAGGGATGTTTTATTTTCCAAAAAAAGGTCAACACCTTCTAGTCCTATTCATAGTGTTCGTTTTCTCTATTTTCTTATTTTTAATTTTTTTTGTACTTCTTGATAAGCTTATGCGTCTAATTTTCTTTTCTATCTATCTATCTATACACACACACACACACACACACATATATATGTGTGTGTGTGTGTGTGTGTGTGTGTGTGTGTGTGTGTGTGTGTGTGTGTGTGTGTGTGTGTGCGTGCGTGTGTGTGTGTGTGTGTGTGTCTGTTTGAGGCTGGCCACTCGTATTCGAGGATACCAGCCTACTAGGCCGTCTAGCCAATCCTATTGCAGACGCTTTCTCAGGCGCATTTGTGCTTATTCAACACCCACAGAACCCACTCGTGGCTTATTACTGCAATTATGCTGAGCAGACCTTAATTACATATTCTGAGAGAGATCGTGTTATCTAGCCTGATCAACAATTTCAACAAGGCCAGCAGGCTCAAGCCCTCAGCCCCGATGACTTGTGACTTCGTGCTACCACAGCTATCGACGACCCTCAAGAGTTCCGTCCACCCAATTTCACGCACAAGACTTGGGTCAGCCCGCGGTATGGTTTTCAGAAACTTTCCAAAGGTGCCGCACACTGAGAATTGCCCTCTCCAGTCAGATAACATCAGGGGTCTTCTTCCTAACTAATCGACTATGGTGAGATTCGAACTAGTGACTTATGCTGAATATATATATATATACAGCATAAGTCGACAGAATAACAAAAACAATAACAAAATAAAAACAGTAAACTCACATATTCGGATTTTGCTTTGTCTTTTCCACATTTTCATCATACCGTCGGATCTACATCCACACATTTGCTTACATATATATATATATGTATATGTAGATAGATAGATAGATAGATTGATAGATAGATAATGAATATGCTTCCCTGATACGCTAGATGTAACAACTCCATTTCCTTTTCATCTGTTTTAATTTCCCCAAAGCTTATAAAACCATCGTCATGCAATTTTCAGTGAGCCTAAATTCTCCCATATTATTTTCACTGCTGCCGTGATCGACAAGATTACGTTTACGGCAAGCAATGCCCAGTATCCATCAGAAATATTAAGCCTCATCCTCGTTAAAGAAAGTGGACAGTGCTAACCCTTGTCCATTATAAAACAATCAATGAAAGATACAAGTCGTTCATATGATAGGGAGAATTATCCTTGATCGATTCCTGACAATCGATCACTTTGAACTACATGCAATGAAACTGAAATGATTTCCGCCTGACCAAAAATCCCCACATAAATGAATTAAGATGATTAGACATTTTCATAGATTTTTGGATGTTCGGTCAGTCCATGTCATTTTTCACAACCTCATCGTATAAAAAAAATACAGTATCCATTCAATCTCCTACACCGACGTATCACCGAAGTTAAGCAATGTCATGCTTGTTATATGGGTGACTATGTGGATTATCTCTTGCTGTAAGACTGGATGTGCAGTTGGTGTAATGGATAATGTTTCGGATTTATTAATGGAAAAGCCGAGTTCAATTCCCGTTTGATTCGTTGTATTAATTTACTCGCCAATATCTTTGGGCAAGTTATGAATTCACCTCTTTCCCCCCATATATTGGTTAATTATTAAGACGTCTATCGCTAAATCATTATTATTTAAAACAACAATGTTATTATAATTTAAATCCTATTTCTGACTTTAAATAGCCCGTAAAGTTTGACAATCTTAAAAATAAAAGAATCAGCCAGATTTCTGAAGGTAAATTTAACGACCTTTGTGCTCCTAATAACATCGAATCTTTTAATCTGGGCCTGTTTTCCGGCAGGGTTCGAATCTGCATTTCCCTTTTGTAGGAGAAACTACCGTCTCCTCCAAAGTGCTTAAGACCGGTCAGCCAGAGAGAGGGTTCTATTTACACTTTTAAGGAACACACATCTCCTGGAGTCGGCCTCAAAGACGCCGGATCAAGAAATATGTCCCCAGGTACGAACCCTGCCGGAGATCATATTCTTTGTCATGTATTCCCGACTGCATAGGCTGATAAAACGTAATACATGTTGTTATAAATGCGTCTATCTCAATTAAGAGTATCCAGTATATATAACGTTTGTAGTATTAGAAAGAATACTATATATATATATATATATATATATATATATATATATATATATATATATATATATATACATATATATATATATATATATATATATATATATATATATATATATATATATATATATATATATATAGGAGTAAAACTAGTTTCAGTAAGTTAATGCGTTTTGAAGACAGTAGAGTGAAGCACCGTGATCAGCTTTGTCAAGCTGTAAACGCACCTCCATAACTGACCTACATTTATTCTTCACGATAGGAGAGTCCACCATATATATATATATATATATATATATATATATATATATATATATATATATATATTGGTACATGTGCGTGTACTCGCGTGCAAGTGTGTTTACGAAAGAATATCTATTTCTGTCCTTTCTATATTAGTATTTACAAGCCAACGCTGTAATATCTAGCTTGGACATAATTAGCACATTTTCCTTTGCAGGCATCACCTGATGTTTCTTTTCGCTTTTTAAGTATCCTCTGTGCATCGCTGTCTAGATATCGTCATCGTGAAATTTTCTCTTTTGTACTGCCACTAGAAAAGTCTTTCTTTTCGATTGTAGCTTCTTAATACATGCCACATTTTCGTGCCCAACTGACGTGATCTTTTTTCCTGAATTCCCTTGTTTCATTCCTTGTATATAAATCACTTCTGTCTAACTTGTTTGTGTTCTGGCAGCAAGGTCTCTGATCGGCAGGTTTTGAGGAGGGTGGTACCAACTCTTGATTGCTGTTGTTCCAAGTGACACACTGACCCGGTGTGGTAGCACCTGTTTGGGCCCCAGCTATGGGTAAATATGTATTCCCCAAATTGGTGCCGAAAAACTATGAAAGTATAAAAATAGATTTTTATAGTAAAAATTCCAGCAATACATTTTTGGAAAGAAATATTAGCAACAACAAATTTTTGGAAAAGGAAAAGAAAAAAATTTGAAGTAATACATTTTTGAAAAGATTATTAATACTTATTCAATTCCTACGAACCTATCATAAAAATCGTGTCGGCATAACCCACTACGGTTGATATGCTGTAAAACAAAATAAACCAAATTAAATTATTTTCTTTATTTTTTTGTTTTATTACAACGCATGCACCGAAAATATAAAGAAATATAGTCTTAAAATGTGCTATATTTATGGGATAAAGTGCTCAATATCAGAGCTAGAGCGTGTGTAAATATAAAAGTGAACATAAAAGTCAACACTTAGAGGCGAAATTTATTTTTCTGCTAGATGCAATCGTCAGGCCACCTGATTATATATATATATATATATATATATATATATATATATATATATATATATATATATATATATTTATATATATATATATATATATATATATATATATATATATATATATATATATATATATATATATATATATACTGTCGCCTCTAAGTGCTGACTTCCATGTCCACTTTTATATTTACACACGCTCTATCTCTGATTTTGAGCAATTTATCCCATAAATATAGCACACTTTAAGACTATATTTCTTTATATATATACATATATATATACATATATATATATATATATATATATATATACATATATATATATATATATATATATATATATATATATATATACATATATATATATACATATATATATACATATATATATACATATATATATATACATATATATATACATATATATATATACATATATATATACATATATATATATATATATACATATATATACATATATACATATATATATATACATATATATACATATATATATATATATATATATATATATATATATATATATATATATATATATATATATATATGTACAGTCAAAACCTAATGAACCAGAGAAACCTACCAAGGTTTCACTTAGGCAGATCGTCAGGGTCAACTGGCTTGACAATCTGCCTAAGTAAAACCTTGGTAGGTGTGTCTGGCTCATTAGGTTTTGACTAGGTCTGCTCTGCGTTTGCATCGAGCTCTTTATTTAGTTGTTTACTCGTATCGTTTTTTTTTCTTTGGGCCTTGAACCTGTATCTGTGCGATTATTTTCGACAGACTCTCATGTTCCCGGCTCTTTCTTTTTTAAAACCTTTTTTTCCCCTCGAGATTTATTTGGCTATTGTTAAATCAAGAATTCAAAGGTTTTTCGACACGAGTATAGTCCCCTATATATATATATATATATATTTATTTTTTTTACTCTCCCGTCGAACTCGACGTATGAGGGCCAGACAGATCAGTTCCCAGAAACCGAAAGCACGACGTCCACACAGGATTTGATTATAGTGGTGAAGGCCTTGTGCAGGGCCATCCACACTTTTTGAAGGGACGAAAACAGGGACCTGGTGCAACGAAGGCCACAAGGTCCCCAAACGACCCTCCGCAGGTTTTGAATTCAGAGTTGTCCTTCTCCTAGACCAGTTGCCATCCAAGACTATAGAACCCAGTCTGTCCTGCTATTTACCCATAGTTGGAGGGAGAAGAAGAGGATTCACACCTTTCCCAAGGGTGTTAGCACGTAAGTGAATGTAATGGATTCGACTGGAATTCGAACTCGGCTCTCCGATTCCTCGATATATATATATATATATATATATATATATATATATATATATATATATATATATATATATGCGTATCGTAGCGATTATCGGCGCCGAAAAATGACATCCAGTTAGTGAGTTCAAGTGTTCAAGTTCTGGATAAGATCAAAGACAGTCATCAGTCTTTACTACCCTCCCAAGCTATGGGTTAAATATCTGTGCAGAATTATATTTATAACTTTGGTTCGTATCTGTGCTAGGAGAACTATTGAATTCATACGTTTGGGAAAGGTATGAATGCACCTCTTCCCCTCGTCTAAATGTTAATTAGTAAAACTTGTATTACAAATTCATTATTATTTTTTAAAAAGACATACATCTTTTTTAAATTCTTAGAATCTAAAAAATATTTTCTGGCTTTAAATAACCTGCAATGAATGAAACATTCAATGTAGAGTGGGAGAGATCGAATAAAGAAAAAAACACCGTTGAAATTTATAGGACACTTAATCATAGAAGAAGGTTTTGAAAATAGAAGACACAGAGGATATAAAATCTATACAGTGTGTAAATGGATGTTAGAACGAGGCGTAGGATGTTATAATCAATCATTATAGGATGTGGTGGAGAACCGTGACCGCTCAAGAAGAGAAAACAGCTCAAAGAAGAAGTCGGTAAAAAGGCACTTATTTTTGCAAAATTGTTTCCAGTTTTCTATATGAGAAAATTATATGAGATCTGTTATTTTTGCAACAAATAATGTGTATAGAATAAAAAATATATTCTTAGACAATTGGTTAAAGAAAATGTATTTTTAGACAGAAATAACACATTCTTGGTGACTAATCTTTCGTTACCCTTTTGGTTTTATTTTTCCTTTATTGTCTTTTTTTTTATTTAAATGTTATAATGTTTAGAAGTAGTTTTAAATTATAGAATTTTTGAGAAGATAATTAACGAAACAATACCGAGAATTGTTAGAATAAGGCACCGGACAACCTTGAGAGTTCAAGAATATGAAATTACCTCAACTATTATCCGCTGAAGCCTCTATCCATTCGATAAAGGAAAAACAATGGAACCAGTCCTCACGTGGACCATTTAAAAATTCAATCCTGACATTTGATTGGTTGTTACGAACAGCCACTTAAGTGCGCGGAAAACGTGGTCTAAGGTCGTCCAGTTTAGTATAAACGCCAGAGTCTCTGCAGTCATTTGATAACGGAGGAGAAATCAGGTCTTTATCTCCCCTGATTGGAGTCGACTTTGTGATGGAGTGTATGATGAACTAAGTCAATTTCCATTAGTGGAGGCTCCCTCAAATGCCACAAATAAAGTGTATAGAATAAATATATATATTCTTAAACAATTAGTTAACGAAAATATATCTTTAGATATAAGTAACAGATTCTGGATTATTGCATTACCAATATTTCGTATATCTTTAGGTTTTATTTTTATTTTATCGTCAGTTTTTTAATTTAAATGTTATAATGTATAAAAGTAATATTAAATTATAGAATTTTTGAGAAGATATTTAACAAAACAAAACTGATAATTGTTAGAATAACTCACAAAACCTTGTTTGGCAAACAAAAGCTAGAACGCTTAAGAATGTTAAATTACCTCCACGATTATCCACTGAAACTGCTATCTGTTCGATAAAGGAAAACAAAAATGAAACAAGTCTCCACGTGGACAATTTAAAAATTCAATCCGCGCATTGGATTGGTTGTTACGAATATCCAATCAAGTGCACGGAAAACGTGGTGTAAGTTCGTCCAATTTAGTATAAAGGTTACTGCTGTCGCAGTTAGCTCTTCCTCAGTTCCTTAATCCTTCAACAGGGGTCTCTCCTCCCTGGCTACAAATACTGGCTGACAATTCGTCTCTCTCTCTCAGCAGCCACCAACTTCGCCACAACGCTGCTACCATTAAGTCTTGGACGCCAATTTTAACCACGCATCCAAAAAAAAAAAAAACAACCTCATCTTTCAAACACAACTACGACCAGGCCAGCAAACAGGTTGACGGGACGACAAACCCAAATCAACGTGGAGCATTGAAAAAAAAAATGCAAATGCTGAACAGTATCGACGTTTCTTCCAGGACGTGCTCCGGCTCTGGCCCACTAGAAAAACGCACATCACCCTGACGACAACAAGCACATTTCGTCGTATCACGCGTCTCAACCACACTCAGACACATTTTCTTTTCAGATGACAAGAACAATATTCAAAACTTTTACATAATAAAAGTTTCCTTTCTACAAATTTTATACTGAGGGGAGGTATTGTCGCAGTTAGCTCCTCCATAGTTCATTAATCCTTCAACAGGTGTCTCTCTCCCCTGGCTAGAAATACTGGTTGACCCTTCGTCTCTCTCTCTCTCTCTCTCTCTCTCTCTTTAGACTTAGGCCTTAGGCCGCCACCTCGTGCGGAGGTGAGGTAAATCTTTCTTTTCAACCCACTCCAATATATGACCTCTCACAGCAATAGACTTTGAAACAAATCTCTAAGATAAATATTGCATTTTAAAGAGAATTTTAAATTTCTTGTTTACATGTTTTAATATAAAACGGCGATTCCAGTAGTGACGGAAAAACATGCCAATGTTTTAAAAACACCTAAAATATTTACTTATATAGAAAATGAATTTTTCTTTTAGAATATTATCTTTCTGACAGAACCGAAATTTAAGTTCAAGGAAGGTATTTAAATTATTTAAAAAGCGTTCATTTATTTATTTATTTATTGGGGGAAAAGTCCGTGGCGGTACCTATACGAAGATAGATTATTCCGAATTAAAAACAAATAAGTAATTAAGCCAATGTTTAATAAAATAGAAGCAATGAAATAGCTTCGTTTCTAAATAATTAAAATCCTGAAATATCGGAATTTACATGTTTGTGTCTCTTATTTTTTATCATTTGAAAAACTGCATACGATTCAATTAATAAAATCCGTATCGATTACCTGCCCTTGAAAGGCGTCACCAACATTTTACTTACATAGACCGTAGATACAATTATAAATATGGCGAAAGAGTATTGTCACTGAAATGAACAATCAACTGTAAAACTGACGGCAGTTGTCTGAAGTTTCGGACTCCAGAGATATACATCAGGAAGTTTTTAGCAAATAAGTATTTTTTTGCCTGTATAAGTTGTTGAATGATATCCACATATGTTCTTATTCGTCTCGATCACACGTAGAATAAAATCCGGAATAGGCAGCTTTGAAGGAATGAAATAAACTGACAACTGAAGTTGAATTAATTACAAAGAATTAATAAAAAAAGAAAGTTTAGTAGCTTTTTTTTCAGTCCACTCCACAGATAATTGTACATTTTTTTGTCTAAAGACCCTCTATTAAAAAGATTCTTTGATTCCTTTGTGGAAAAAAATGATTTTGTGTTCTTTCCACAGAAAGAATATAAATATGCTTTTACATTGATCTCCGCGCTTTTCCAATTTGAACACTGCCCTGTCCTTTCTTTCGCCCTCAACTCCCCACACCTTACTCCCCACTTTCAACTCCCCACTCTACAATTCCCCAGACCACGATTCTTCACAACTCCCCACACGTCAACTCCTCACTCCTCAGATCACAATTCACCACACCACAACAACCCACACCGGAACTCCTCCCCGCACGAACTCCCCACACATCTCAACTCGCTATTCTACAACTCCTAAGACCACAATTCCCCCTCCACAACTCCCCGACCCGAACTCCACACACATGAACTCCCCACACCCCAACTCCCTACACAATAACTCCCAAATCCACAAAACCCCACAGCCCAATTCACCACACATCAACTCCCCACACTCCAACTCCCTACACAATAACTCCCCACTCCACAAAACCCCACAGCCCAATTACCCACACATCAACTCCCCACACTCCAACTCCCTACACAATAACTCCCCACTGCACAAAACCCCACAGCCCAATTCCCCACACATCAACTCCCCACACCACAACTCCCCACTCCACAAAACGCCACAGCCCAACTACCCACAATTCACCACTCTACAACTCCCCACATCCGAAAAACCCCGTACGAAATCCACACATAACAACTCTCCACACCCATCCCCCCAACCCCTACTCCCCACAACAAAACTCCCCATTCTACAACTTTCCACACCCCAACTCCCCTTCCACAACTTCCCCCTCCTAAACTCCCCCATATCTCAACTGAACAAACCACAACAGGCCCTCGTTTGATTCTATTCCGATTTTGTTTTTTGTTGTTTTTTTTTTGTTTTAATTTTTTGCGTCATTATACAAAGAACAATATAGATTTTATGTGAAGAAAATTTAACATATTTTTTTTTTAATTTTCTGGAATATATAATCGATAAAATATTTC
>OZ038518.1:60227079-60237079 GCA_964036315.1 Acanthosepion esculentum | reverse complement strand
CTCCAGATCCTTTTCTTCTTTCTTTCTGTCTCATATTTTCTTTTTTTCTTTTTCTTTCGTCTTTTTTTCTTTTCTTTTTCTTTCTTTTTTTTTTACTTCAGCTGCATTCATTCTTTAGTCGGTGCTTTCCTTCGGATTCCTTTCTTCTTTCTTTCTGTCAGAATTTTTCTCTTTCTTTTTTTTCTTTGCTTTCCTTCTTAATCCTTCAGCTGCATTCATTCTTTATTCTGTGCCTTTTTTCCTTCAGATTCTTTTCTTCTTTCTTTCTGTCTCATCCCTTCCCTTCATCATCTACTTCGATTTCTTCTTTACGCCCACTCACTTCTTCCTTTTCTTACCATTCTTTTTCCTTCTCTTTCTATTCCCGTCTTCTGATCGTTATTTTTCTTATTCTTCAACATCTTTCTTTCAATTTCGTAATCATAATCTTGAATATATTCAGTTATTTTTCTTTCTTTTTATCCGCAGCATTTCTTCTGGTTACCTTGTCGGTCTACTTCTTTTTTTTCCTTTTCTTTCCTTCCTTTTCTTCTTCATAGATTTTCTTTTCTTTTTTAGTCTTATTTTTTTGTATTTTTTTACTCTGCCCTAATTTCTTTTTCTTCTTCATCTCACAATTTTTCTTCACATTTCAATCTCTTCTTCTTCTTCTTCTTCTTCTTCTTCTTCTTCTTCTTCTTCTTCTTCTTCTTCTTTCCCCCTTTAAACACCGGTTCTCGTAGGTTCACCGAAGTTAAGCAACGTAGAGACACGTTAACGGTTTTCGCTTGGGTATACTTGGGGTATACCTGGCGCTGTAATCACGGATGTGTGCGTGGTGTAAAGAATAACAGCTCGAGTTCCAATTCCAGTTGGGTTCGTTGTATTCACTTACGAGTAAATATTTTTAAAAGGTATGAATCCAGCTCTTTTCCCCCAGTTATGGGTTAATTAGTCGGACTTGTACCAGTACAAGATAATTATCTGAAAAAAAAAAAGAATCTTACAATCTAAAAGTGCTTCCTGATTTTAAATATGCTGCAAGATGTTGATAAACCTCAGAAATCAATTTAATCAATCAATCAATCAATGTCCTTATCTGCACGGCGAAAACCCAGTCTGATTCACTGGGCGGACATTTTGAGATCTCGAAGAGAATAATTTCGGACTGCTTTCCAAAAAGAGAGTAGCATCAGAAGCGATGATATAATGTCAGTTCTGGGTTTTCGGCATGAGTAATCCAGAAGGAAATGAAATCCATTGGGTAAAATAATGAAAAGAAAAATTGAAGGGAGGGAGAGCTAGAGGGAGAGGGGGGAGAGAGAGCTAGAGGGAGAGGGGAAGGGGGAGAGAGAAAAGAGAAGGTAGTGGAGAGAGGGAGAAAGATAAAGCGGGGGAGTTGGAAGGGAGGTGTAGAGGGTGAGAGAAGGGTAGAAGGGGATTTGAAGAAGGAGGGAGAAGGGGAGTGATGGAGAGGGAGAGAGAGAAGGAAAGAGATAGAAAACGAGAGGCAGAATAGGAGAGTGAGACAGAGGGGGAGAGAGAGGATATATGTGTGTGTGTTTATATATATATATACACACACACAAATATATATATATATGTGTGTGTGTGTGTATGTGTGGAAAGATAGAGAGAGAGGTACAGGGAGGTAGCAGAAGGAGTATGGAAATCAATGCCCACTCGTAATGGTCAGGTAGAGTAACTCGCTAAATCTTACGGACATAAACACATAGACACACCCAAATCCAGACACACCCAAATCCAGACACCCGAGTGTGGATCAATAAATATGTAACCTGGCGCGTAGTTGGCTTTGCTCTGAAATGTTCACTACGTAACGTCCGTGTTATGTTACTAATATTTAACTCGAAACTTACTTTTTTCTTTCTTTCTTTCTTTCTCTCTTTCTCTCTTTCTTTCTTTCTTCCAAAATTCAAACAGCACCTTTGATATGTCTTTCTGCACAATCACAATGGAACATTCCATTATTTATGAGGTATTGGCAGGTGACGTTAAACACTTCTAACTTCCTATCTTTCTTTCTTCCTTTCTTTCTTTCTTTATTTCTTTCTTTCTTTCATTTTTTCTTTCTATCTTTCTTTCTAACCGAAATTTAGTAGCGTCTTTGTTATTTCTTTCCACATAATCAAATCGTAATCGTCCATTATTTATAAGGGATTGGCAATAGACATTAAAACGCTTCTTAATGCTTTTCCTTTTTTCTTTCTTTCTTTCTTTCTTTCTTTCTTTCTTATAAGGGAAGATATAAGTGCTTAAAGTCTACTGCCAGTACCTCATAAATAATGGACTATTCCGTTTTGATTGCGTGGAATGAGGTGACAAGATACTACTTAATTTCTGTAAGAAAGAAAGAAAGAAAGAAACCACCACAACGATCCATCCCTGCATCCCATTAGAATGTCTGAAGACCAACTTCTCGAGAGCTCCTCTCTGCGGCTGCTGGCCGTTGATCTGAGATGGAACAAATACATCGAGTCAATTGCATCATCCACCGCAAGGAAAGTTGGCTCCCTGTGCCGAGCTAGGAAATTTTTCTCCCCGGAATCGTTCCTCCAAATCTATAAATCGACCATTCCCCCTTGCATGGAGTATTGCTGCCATATATGGTCTGGAGCCCCTGCTGTTTGCCTCAGGGTTCTTCATAAGATCCAGAGACGGATATGCAATGTAATTGGCCCTGATCTGTCATCTCGTCTGCAGTCGCTCTCTCACAGACCCGACGTTGCCTCGCTCTGTCTTTTTTACAAATACTTTCACGGTAATTGCTCCGAGGAGCTGCTTTCGCTGGTTCCTAGGCCTCATGAATTTAAGCGTCCTACGAGGTTGGCATCCCGTTCCCACCCCTTCGCGTTGAAACTGTTAGATGTAGACGTCTCTTCTACTCCAATAGCTTCATGTCTCGCACATCTCGCCTGTGGAACTCCCTTCCTTATTCCTGTTTCCCTGACAAATACAATCTCCAACTATTTAAGTGTAACGTCAATCGACATCTCCAGTTGCCTTGATCTATCCACTTCCCTTCTCCACATCCTTTCACCTTTCATTCCTATCTGCTCTCGCTCCAAATCTTCTGTAACCCCCTTGCCTTGATCGATCCACTATCTTTCTCCACATCCTCTCCTTTACCACTCCTATCTGCTCTTCCTCCAAACCTTCTGTAACCCCTTGCGTGCTAGTGGTCTCCAGCCTTGCTTGGGGTGATAAGCTTTAAAAAAAAAAGAAAAAAAAGAAAGAAAGTCAGTCAGTCAGTCAGCCAACCCCAGCGAGCGAAATCATGGGTTCAGTTCGACATTCCAACCAAGAAGGCCGGAGCGTCCAACGGCTGAAACGTTGTGATAAATATGGCAACAAAGATGAGCACAATAGTGTATGCAAGTGGTATTTACGGACGCTGTATGTGAGAGTTATTTCTACCGCACCCTGTATGAGATCTGCAATATCTAATGTCTGGTGACCTTGTTTTTTCGTAATAATCATTTCGATTTGTTGAACATCGCAGACGGTAGGCAATCATTACTGTGAACTTTTGCCAGGACTTAGAAATTTGGAATGAAATTAAATTTATATCAGCCATGCCGGAAAGCCGTAGACGAGCATCATTTTCAGATATGAAATTGATTAAAACTAAAACCGATTATGATTCAATAATCACAATTCTGCTTTTCTATCTGTAATTAATTTAACTTCAAGTATTAAACATTTTACCGAAGATAAAACAGACGCGTCTTCACTTTTAGCCTGTTTTAATTTTGATATTTTGTTTCATATCAAAACTTTTTTTTTACTTATTGAGTTATTTTTTCTGTAGAATGTTTAAATGAAATAATAATTATATAGATGTGTGGGCAAAGTAGCGGTTATCGGCGCTGAAAGTGGACACAGAGAACCGAATTCAAAATCCAGCAGAGACTGTTACGTTCACACGTAGTACTTAGCATAAACCCTTCTCTTATTTTTCCAACTAAGGGTTAGATAGAGAGACTGAACTATCTATCCTTGCATAGCAACGGGTCTAAGAGATAGTCTACTACCTTTTCAAAGAGGACAAGCTAATTCACAGATAATAAAATAAAATATGCCTACATTCTGACCGGATATGGCTTTTTGAAAAGTAACTCAACCTAATTTGGGTTTTCATGGTTTCATACTATTCCTAATGGTATTTATCTAGGGCAAGAAGTGCCTTTTAAATTTGAACGACTCCAAAACGAAATTGTTCCCTTTTAATGGTCTTAGAGAACTTTCACTTCCATTTACATGGCTGATGCTATCCTCAAAGGGAAGGACTTATTTAACCTCTATTTATCACAACGTTTCGGCCGATGTACGCTCCGATCTTCTTCATGTGATTGGAATGTCGAACTGAACTGGGGTAGACTGTTCTAGTTCGCTCGCTGAGGTAAATTGTTCTAGTTCTTCGTGCCATGTTTAATGGATGTCAGTTATCAGTTATCTCCTGTTAATTCCCCTCTCCAAGTTTCCACTGCCTTAACCCGGTATTGAACTCATACTCTTTGGGTCCTGTCACTAGATCTAATCAAACCTCATCAAAAATTTTAGAAAAAGATTGCTGCAAGCTACACAAAGAGAGGTCATACTATTGACGATTAATATTGTGAAAATTGTTCCATTTTTCTCTATTTCTCATACTGTACGAATAATTTTATTTTTTCCCATTTTGCACAATTCGATTGTCAAACTTCGTGGTATTTAACCTATTGTTCTGAAAATTGAGTTTCATATTTCTTTTTTCCTGCTTATCAAGATATAAAAAGCCTGGCATCAATGGGCATTATATTCTGGGAAATGGATGAAAATATTTAAAATTGATGGGTGTACGAATAATTTCGTCGTTGTATGTTTTTCTCTTATAATCAACGAGATATAAAATATAATGTTATGTCCCTCTCCCCTCCGGGATGAGTGTTCGCCAATCGATCCCTGCGATAGATCAATCCGAATTCCTTGGAAATATTTAAAAAGGTTTTTCTGCATATTCTTGCACTTGACACTGGTTAATCCTATGTAGTAATTTAACTGCTTCGGAACGAAGATTGTTCGTCATATTAATATATTTTATGGAAAACGTTTTTATTTCATATTTTAATTCTACGATTCAAAATAATCTATCTTATACCGAAATTAGTTCTGCCTCCAGCTGGAATATATATATTCACAGATCTCACTTGTGCTATCCTCATGTATATTATCTTAGCTAAAATATTCTTATTCTTGTTGTTCTTGTTGTTCTTGTTGTTCTTGTTCTTGTTCTTGTTGTTCTTGTTCTTGTTCTTTTTGTTCTTGTTCTTCTTGTTCTTCTTCTTCTTGTTCTTCTTGTTCTTCTTGTTCTTCTTGTTCTTCTTGTTCTTGTTCTTTTTCTTCTTGTTGTTCTTGTTCTTGTTCTTCTTGTTCTTCTTGTTCTTGTTCTTCTTGTTATTCTTCTTGTTCTTCTTCTTCTTGTTATTCTTCTTCTTCTTCTTTCATAGTAGAACTTGTCCCATGTACCAGAATAAAACAAAAAAACTACATATATATGTTCTTGTTTCTCCATGCAGCGTTCCTTTCATCGTGTAAACTTGTGAGCATTCAGTGGGTCCTTTCCCAAGCTTCCGCTACCATTGACGAGATGAAGAACTGAAAATCAACGTGGGGCGATCATTGGCCGGGGTGGTTGATTGAAAGTTGACTTATTTAATCGAGTGCTCCCCAAGCAAAGCACTCAAGCAAGAGAATAATGAGGACAAAAGTAGAAAACAATGGACGACATTGTATTAAAATGTTTGAAGATTAAAGATTGCTGGAAAGCATGGAACCGGAACAGAGATTCACAAACAGGAAGAGCAGGAAAGAAACTGTTATCATCGAACTTAATCGGTTGCATTCAGTAACAAATTGATGAGACTGCGTCACCTACATAGTATTACGCTTAAATTCATAAAATCTTGGTACCATATATACAAAATATGGCCCAAAAGTAGAATGGGGAAAAAGACGGTTTCTTCTTTCTTAAATTTAAACTTAGCTAGTCAAAATCATTGATCAAAACATACCAGGGTATTACGAAGAGCAAAACAACGCATTCTTACTTACCATTGTAGCTCCATTCAATGTAATATCTCCATGTCTCTATAAAAATCGAAACTATTCCCGATAGGTACAATTCATGTCTGTGGGTGGAGGGGAATATAAAAACATTATAAAAATCTAATACCCATTTCGAATAATTCCCATGAAATTATTTATTGAAAAGGCAAAGAGCGGCAAGTATACATCGGTCGGAAAGTGACCTATGCCGAGATGCTAAACCAGGACCAATAAAATTGCTGATTCTTTGGACTTTATCAAGAATCTCTAAGTATATAGCAGGGGCACCAGGCCATATATAGCAGCGATATTCTAATCGTTGTCGTTGTATGAAATAAAGCCCTCGGGTGTGAGATGTTTAATCAATTCAGCATTGATTAGGTTCCCTAGTGGTTTTTCAAAAAGAGGTAAAAGGCTAATAGGCCGATAGTTGCAAGAGTCGGACTGTACACCAGAGTTCATAAAAACTGGGACAACTGATGAATATTTACAACAAATAGGAAAGCAAGAGTCAGTATGGCAGAGCAGAAGCCAGTTCTGAGGCAAACAAGGACTATTATAAGGATACAATTAGTATCTGTCTATATTTCTGAGATGAGGTAATATGTACACTATTTACATTATTCGGACTATTGTCCTCATCTTCGTTGCCATATTTATCACAATGTTTCGGCCTTTCAGTATCTGTCTATATTTCTGAGGTGAGGTATTATGTACACTATTTACATTATTCGGACTATTGTCCTCATCTTTGTCGCCATATTTATTACAACGTTTCGGCCTTTCAGTATCTGTCTATATTTCTGAGATAAGGTTTTTTTCACATTATTTACATTATTCGGACTATTGTCCTCATCTTTGTCGCCATATTTATTACAAAGTTTCGGCCTTTCAGTATCTGTCTATATTTCTGAGATGAGGTATTATGTACACTATTTACATTATTCGGACTATTGTCCTCATATTTGTCGCCATATTTATTACGTTTCGGCCGTTGTACGCTCCGACCGTCTGCAGGTAGTGGGAATGTCGAACTGAACCCTTTATTTTGCTGACTGTGGTAGACTGTTCTATATCCACGTGCCATGTTTAATGGATGTCATTTATCAGTTATCTCCTGTTAATTCACCTCTCCAAGTTCTCAAATGCCATAAACAGGTATTGAACTCACAACACTTTGGGTCCTGTCACTGGATCTATCTAATGCCTTTATCCATTGTGCCATGTGTCCTTGAGGAATTAACAGATGAAGCATTATTTCCGACTATACCAGCAGGACAGTTCCCATCACAACAGACGCCTCTTCATGGCTGCACGTAATAAATGGATATGTGCTCTTGTGTTAAGTCTTTGTTTGCCGAGAGAATGAGGTACCGTATTTCATCTAACAACTTTCGCTCTCGAGATTACCGGCGGCTCTGTAACAGTCTATTAAGTCTTCTAGTCCTCCTCTCTTCAATCAGTTTGAGGTGTTAGTATCATAAATCTGGATGTTTCGTCCGTAAAATCTCATTAAACGCTATATATACATATGCATATATATACATATGCATATATATATATATATATGCATATATATATACATATATATATATATATATATATATATATATATATATATATATATATATATATAAAGAAATATAGTCTTAAAGTGTGCTATATTTATGGGATAAAGTGCTCAGTATCAGAGATAGAGCGTGCGTAAATATAAAAGTGAACATAGAGGTCAACTCTTAGAGGCGACAGTCTGTTTCATGCTAATGCAATCGTCAGGCAACTCCATACTTCAACTCCAACTTCAGTTGCCTGACGATTGCACTAGCATGAAACAGACTGTCGCCTCTAAGGGTTGACTTATATGCTCACTTTTATATTTACACTTTTATATTTACATACATATATATATATATATACATATATATATACATACATATATATACATACAAACATACATACATACACACACATATATATATATATATATATATATATATATATATATATATATATATATATATATATATATACATACATACATACATATATATACATACATACATACATACATATATATACATACATACATACATACATACATACATACATACATTGAATCCTCTGGTGTATCCTTGACTAACATTCCACTTCGAACTGTTGAGTGATATGCATATATAATCCTTTCTATGGTTCCCGGTCTCATCTCTTCGCTATTTTTAACAGAGCTCATATTGCAATTTTCATTGTTATTATTGCTTTTCTCTGGCACCATTTTTTTTGCAATGATGAGCACTGGTAAAAATGGTTGCTGAAGTCCCAGAAATTCATATACATATGTCCTTAAGGATGTACAGTGGATAAAGGCGTTGGTTAGATCCAGTGACAGGACCTAAACAGTTGTGAATTCAATACCTGGTTAAGGCAGTAGAATTAACAGGAGATAACTGATAACTGACATCAATTGGACATGGCACGTGGAACTAGAACAGACTACCCAGTGAGCAAAATAAAGGGTTCAGTTCGACATTCCGACCACATAAAGAAGCGTACAACGATCGAAAGGTTGTGATAAATATGGCAACAAAGATGAGGACAATAGTCCGAATTATGTAAATAGTGTACATAATACTTCATCTCAGAAATATAGACAGATACTGAAGTGCCGAAACGTCGTGATAAATATGGCTACAAAGATGAGGACAATAGTCCGAATAATGTAAATAGTGTACATAATATCTCATCTCAGAAATATAGACAGATAATGAGAGGCCGAAACGTTGTAATAAATATGGCGACAAAGATGAGGACAATAGTCCAAATTATGTAAATAGTGTAGATAACTGAGTGTATTAATGAAGGTTGAGAACATAGAAAAGCTTCCCATGTGATTAAAAGATTATCCCCGATGCAAACAGGAAAGCCATGCATGTGAATACTGGAATATTATTGGCAAAGTGTAAGAGAGATTGGAACGGACAATTCATTGGTAGTAATGGAAGAACTTAAATTAGTTACACAAGTGAAAATATATCAGTTGGCCCTTCCAAGAGGAAATATTCTGTATAGTAAAAGATATGGATGCAACGAACACTGGAGAAAGAATGGTTGAGAGTTAGGCTTTTTTTTTGTTTACTTGTTTTCTCGTATTTCCTTTCATTCTATTTGCCCTGCGGAGATTAGTTTTAAGGGAAAAAAAAGAAAAGTAAAATGGTTAATATAATTATGACTCTCTGTTGCCAATGGCAATAAAAACTATCCAGAACGTGGCTGAGAACAGAGCATAATGTGGTCCTAGGTTTGCCCACCAGAAATACAGACAGGAACATCTACCCATGCGCAATTTGGTACTACAAATACAAGGTATCCATAAAGTTTGTGTGCCCTTTAAAACAAATTATAACAGTATGGGGGTAGCTGCAGCTAAACTGCCAGATCAGGACTAATAATATTGCTGATTCTTCTTTGGATTTATCAAGGGGCTCAAGATAATTAGAATTCTTTTTTAGTTATATTTTGGTTACACAGTCTCGCAGTGGGGAGATTTAAAACGAGATTTGCGGTCTAGGGTTTCGATTTCATCAACGTTGTCTATTGGCGATTATGAGGTTGGGGATTCTTTTATTTCTCGGGAGGGTATGATGGATTTTACACATTTATTAGGACATACAGATGAACAACATCGTTTTACGATAATAGGTAATTCCTCTTAACTTTAATTATTGTCCATTTGATTGCAGTAAAAATATTGATAGTGTACTTTGTTTTGCTAGGGATTAGTAGCGGTTAATTTTTCTGGGAACAGTTTTATTTAAAATCAATAATGTAGTTGTGGTAATCATTATTAAATAATATTTGGTTAAGCCGATTAAGTTCGTAAAATTTTTTCCTGAGAAGAGGATGCAATACCTGCTCA
>OZ038518.1:60109579-60222079 GCA_964036315.1 Acanthosepion esculentum | reverse complement strand
TAGTGGATGGGCACTGCTGATGAGTCAAATATAGGAGAAGACGGCCATCCAGTGCTTTCTGCATTCTGTTGAGTTTTCTTCTAGACTCGATGAATTACTTAATTATATTTATCTCAAATCCATCTAATTTCTATCACTTGTATATACTTGTTTGAATCGGCTTCTAATGCTCTGGGTGGAGGGATGTTGTGATAGGAGTCGTGGTTGGTGGGGTCACAGTCCTCTGTGTAAAAGAGAAACTCGGATGAGTTCCGCCACGGAATATGTGATCGAGCGGCGCTATATTGAGTCTAACTCGTTACCTCTCCGTCACCAGTTTGTACAGTTGGTATGACGTTTGCCTGATAACGTAACTGTCCGGGTTTCAATTTTCGCTAGTGGATGCGCACTGCTGATGAGTTCCAAATATAGGACGAAACGACCGTCCAGTGCTTTCTGCATTCTGTTGAGGTTTCTTCTAAAAAAACTCGATGAATTACTTAATTATGATTCTCTCAAATCCTCCTAACAATTTCTCGTATATCCTTGCTTGAACCGGCTTCTAATGCTCTGGATGGAGCGGCTTGGTGATAGCAGTCGTGGCTCTCGGGGGCACAATCCTTGGTTAAAGGAACTTGGATGAGTTCCACCACGGAATATGTGAATGAGCGACGCTATGTCTAGTTTAATTCGTTACCTCTTCATCACCGGGGCCCATGGTACAGTTGGTATGACGTTTGCTTAATAGTGTAACTGTCCGGGTTTCAATTCCTGGTAGTGGATGCGCACTGCTGATGCGTCCCAAATATAGGACGAAACTGCCGTCCAGTGCTTTCTGCATTCTGTTGACATTTCCCTTTAGCCTTGATGAATTACTTACTTTTCATATAATTAACTGTACACAGATGCATAATAACAAAATATGCATAGAAAACAGAAAAAATGATTTAATACATATAAATCCCATTTATCCATTTTAATGTGTGAAAAAGTATTTGCATAATGCAAATTTCAGAATTTAAAATATTTGAATTGCTTTAATACTCTAGGTTATTCAAGTGGAATAGTCTAGAATGTTCCAATGATGTTATATGTGGTAATGTTTAGCCTAAACATACAAAGAGAATATTCTGTAAATGATATTTGTGCAAGAAGGTTATCATCATGGCAAGAGGTAAAGATTTGACAAATTCGCAAAAAGAACTGATTGAAGAAGTTAAACGTTTCAGGAAAACCTGAATATAACATTACTTCGTTCATTGCAATGTATAAAAAAATTCCAAACTAAATATGGATCGAAAACAAAAATAAAACGAATGGAAATTCGCAGAGCCGAGTTCGAATTCCAGTCGAATTCGAAATATTCAATTAAGCGCAAAGACGCTTGGGAAAAGCTATGCGTTAAAGTTATTTTTAATTAGTAAAACATGTACTATAAAATTATTAGTATCTCAAAAAGTTCTCATAATCTAAAAAGATTTTCTTGACTTAAAGGACTAAAATCAAAATTAATCGAAATATCCAGAAATAATGTGAAATTAGCAAAGACTATACAGTAAAAATACAGTGATACTCGATAAACGTGGCTCATCTGATTTCTTTTACTTAAAACATTTTTCGCCTATTCTTTTTGGGGTCAAACTAATTTTTAATCTTACTAATATAAAGACCCCTTCCCGACCACCTAGTAAAAAAAGTTTACTCACCCTAAGGTATTCTATTGATAATTATAATTTTGGATATAAACGAGATTTAGGGAAAAGATCTGTACAAAAAATGTGACTCACTTATTTCCTGCGACTAGTAATCAATAGAAACATAACCGAACAGCTTTAAATAAAGAATAATAGAGGTATAATTTATTTATAATAGGTAATATAGTTCGAAATATTTAATAATCTATGGATCCTACTTTATTTTGAATAAACGTTTCAACCCTTTTTGGCATTGACTTGATTAGTTTCTGGCAAATCTCATCTCCAAGCAATGAATTCCATTCGAGCCTGAAATTCAAAATCAAATCCTCTTTGTTGCTCAACTGCTTTCTCGAGAGCCTGTACTTTATAATGCTCCATAAGTTTTCTATGGGGTTGAACTCAGGAGATTGGGGCGACCATGTCATAACACTCACCTGCTTCTCATCAAAGTATTCCTTCATCAATTTTAATTTGTGACAGCGAGCATTATCCTGCATGAAATGAGCTTGGTGGGGTCGATTTGCACCCTTTCAGCAGAAGGGAGCAGACAAGATTCGATTGTACTGCTCGCTCCTGAGGGTCATTTAAATAAGTTTTAAGAAACCATTTCAATGAAAAGAAAAGCATCCCCAGAACATTACACTGAACGGATGCTTGACAGTACTTACTGCTAAATTCAAAGAGCTTTCACAGCTTCTTCTTCGGGTTTTAGATCGCTTATCTCTTGAATTTAGCTCAACTTTCGTTTCATCGGAGAAGAGAACATTTATTAAAAAAAAAACAGGTGAGTCACTTTTATCGAACAGCACTGTATAAAAATCAGGTGGGTCACTTTTATCGAACAACACTGTATAAAAAATCAGGTGAGTCACGTTTATCGAACAGCACTGTATAAAAATCAGGTGAATCTATTTTATCCCTCATCCCCCTTACAGCCCAGACCTTGCCCCTTCAGACTTTCACCTGTTTGGTCCCTTGAAAGCGTTCACGAGAGGCACGAAGTTTAAAAGTGACGATGAAGTCAAAAGTGTTGTGAGCGACTGGCAGAGACATCAGGCCAAAGATTTTTCCGCTGAGGGAATACGGAAGCTTGCGCGCAGATGGGAAAACTGTGTGACAGTGCTGGGGGAGTACGTTGAAAGTTTTTTTTAAAAAGTAAGCTTCTATCTGTATTAGAAGTCCTTATACCGAAAATTTCACCTTATTTATTGAATGACCCTCGTAGTTAGCGATAGTAAAACTAAATATACTAAAACGCTAAAAACTAGCAACCATAAAGTGAAATTAGTGTATGTTGAAATACACAACAATAAAGATAAAAGGAAGCTATAACAACGCAAACGTAACGTCATATGATTCAATCCAGCATAAAATTTGAAGACCTAAGGCTATATTTATATCACGTTGAAACAGGTTCTCGGAAGATCACCGAAGTTAAGCAATGTCGAGTCTGATCATTACCACGTGGGAATAACAGGTGTTGGATGTTTGTGTAGTCTGATCGATAACATCTCGTAAGTTGGAATCGTAGAGTCGAGTTACAATTCTAGTCGAGTTTGTTGTATTAATGCAGACGCATTTCGGAAAAGTATGCATTCGCCTGTTCTCCAACAGCTATGGGTTAAATAGTAGACAGATCTAGTGAGAAATAAAAACAGATTGGAAAAGAGAGACGAGGAGAATGAAAGTGAGGGAATGACATTGATATAGAAGGAAAATGTAATAAATAAATAAATACAGGCAGAAAGAGGGAGAAAATCATGAGAGAAGGAAAGAGAGGGAGAGATAATTAAATAAACAGAGATAAAAGGTGAGCTGAAAGGGGGAAAAAGATAGAGATATAGAATAAAACAGAGAGACGGCAAAGTAGAGACGAAAGAGAAAAAGGAGATGAAGAAGTAGAAAAAAAAATGAAGAAGAAGAAGAAGAGGATTATCGACAGCAAAGACAATCGCAAAAACTACAGGAGTGATAAAAACGAAAAACATGAATGAAACAAAATACAGTAACGACAGTAATAACAACAACAAAACAACAATAATAATAATAATAATAATAGAAGAAGAGGAAGAAGAAGAAGGAAGAGGGAAGGATATGACCACGTTGGTTTACCAAGAGGAAAGGAAGAAATGAAAAAGAAAAGAACATGAAAACCTCAATGAATATTTAAAAGAACACAAAGCGAAGGAGAAAGGGAAAGAGAAGGCGAAGAAATATATGGAAATGAAGAGGGAGAAAATCATGAGAGATGGAAAGAGAGGGGGAAAGAATTAAATAAACAGAGATAAGAAGATGAGCTGAAATGGGGGGGTGGAGATAGGGAGATAGAATAAAACAGAGAGACGGCAAAGTAGAGACGAAAGAGAGAAAGAAGACTTGGAAGAAGAAGAAGAAGAAGAAGAAGAAGAAGAAGAAGAAGAAGAAGAAGAAGAAGAAGAAGAAGAAGGGGGAGACTTAGAAGAAGAAATAGACTTGAGAGAGGAAGAAGAAAAAGAAGAAGAAGAAGAACAAGAACAATAACAAGAAGGGGGAGACTTGGGAGAAAAAGAAGGAGAATTGGAAGAAGAAGAAGAAGAAGAAGAAGAAGAAGAAGAAGAAGAAGAAGAAGAAGAAGAAGAAGAAGAAGAAGAAGAAGAAGAAGAAGGGGGAGACTTAGAAGAAGAAATAGACTTGAGAGAAGAAGAAGAAGAATTGGAAGAAGAAGAAGAAGAAGAAGAAGAAGAAGAAGAAGAAGAAGAAGAAGAAGAAGAAGAAGAAGAAGAAGAAGAAGAAGAAGAGGGAGACTTAGAAGAAGAAATAGACTTGGAAGAAGAAGAAGGAGAATTGGAAGAAGAAGAAGAAGGGATGAGACTGAGAAGAAGAAGAAGAAGAAGAAGAAGAAGAAGAAGAAGAAGAAGAAGAAGAAGAAGAAGAAGGTTATGAATATAAAACTCTAAAGAACAATAAAATAAAGAAGGAGAAAGAAAGAAAATGTAAAAAGATGAATAATGCATTGAGATGAAATGGAAAATAAATAATGAGAGAGAGGAGTAGAAGAGAAAGAAAAGAAGAAGGGTGACAGGAACATGTATCGAAATACAGAGAACAAGAGAAAGAGTGAGAGAAGAAAGAGAGAGTGAAAGTTAAAAAGAGAGAAGGAAGTAAACATATAGTAATATAGGGAAAAGTGAGAGGGAGAGGGATTAAAATAAAGAAAAAGAGAAAAAAGGAAAGAAAGAGAGAGATAAATTTAAAAACAGAAAGAAAGAAGTAAGCATATAGTAATAGAGATGTAAAGAAAAAAAAAGAAAAATGTGAATGAAAGAGGGGGCGGTGCAAAACAGAAAGAAAGAAAAAAGAAAAGAAAGAAAGAAAAAAGTAAAGAGAGAAAAAATGAAGAAAAAAATGAATAAAGAAATAAAAATTAAAAGGAATGAAAAAAGTAAAGAGAAAGAAAGAAAGACAAAAAAGAATAGCTAATAAAAGAAAGAGAATAAAGAGAATGAAAGAAAAAGAAAGAAAAAAGAAAAGGTAATAAAAGAAAGAGAATAAAGAGAATGAACGAAAAAGAAAGAAAAAGTAAGGGAAGGAAAAAAAGAAAATATATAGAGAGAAAGAAGAAAGCCAAAAATTAAAGGATAAAAGAAAAAAGTAAAGAAAAAGAATGAAAAAAGAAAAAGTAAAAGGAAAGAAAAAGTATAGAGCAAGAAAGGGAAAGAGAATTTGGGAGAGAGGTGAAGGAAGATAAAGATATGAAATAGAGAGAAAGAAAGAAAAAAAGAAAAAGAAAGAAAGAAAAAAGAAAGAAAGGGATAAAAAGAGAGAACGTAAGTAAAACAACAGAGAGAAGAGGGGGAACATTGTAATCGAAGGAAAAGACCAACAGAAAGTGAAGAAAAGAAGAGTGCATTGAGCAAAAGAGAGAGAATTTTATAAAAAGTGGAAGAAGAAAAGCGATTCAAACAAGAAAGAAAGAAAGAAAGAAAGAAAGAAAGAAAGAAAGAAATGAACGAAGGAAGGGAGGAAGGAGACTGGTGAAAAAAATAAGATGGAGTAAAATGCAAACAAGGTGAAAGAGACAGAGAGAATGAGAGAGCGGAATTGAAAAAGAAAAAAAAAGAAGCAAACACCCTGAATAGATGGAAATAGGAAAAAGAAGAGATAGAGATAAAAGGGAGAGCAAGTAGAAGAAAAAGAGTAAGGTGCACTAAAATGGAGAGAAAAGGAGAAAAAGGAAATGTAATGAATAAATAAATGAACGGAGATAGCCAATGCATGAGCACAAACCCACCAAGTGAAGCGAAGAAGCGATCGGTCGGCGGTTGAAGGTCGGTGACGGCGATGTTGAATGCCCATCTGGAAATATGGTCAGGGTTTGAAGAGAAGGAAATGGGATAGAACGTATGAGGCGGTGTAGGAACAGAATTGCGCTTGTGTGCGGGTCCCGGGTATGGTGAAGGGCAACAAAATAGGGAAAAATGCAAAACAAAGCAAAAACAACCAGTGAAAGGCGCGCTTAAAGTTTCTGTTGAAGATGTCGGATGCAATTAATCTATGGGAAACGAACGCAAACGGGCGGAGGAAACAGGCGCGCCGCAAGGTTCGTATATCGAAATGAAACTCTGAATCAGGTGACGCGAGTAGGGTACACATCGAAATTTCCCCAATGTCTATCGCCTCCTTTCACGTTTGATTGGAGTGAGACTAGTTTTATATATAGGAACATTTTCGCATTTCTCTTAGAGAGCAATATCGATCGAAATCAAATCTATCTAGCTATCTATCTATCTGACTCAGTCTCTTCATATCTATCTATCTATCTATCTATCTATCTATCTATCTATCTATCTATCTATCTATCTATCTTAGCCTGTTCATTATCTGTCTAGCTATCTATCTCGGTCTTTTCATTTCTATCTATCTATCTCGGTCTTTTCTATCTATCTATCTATCTATCTATCTATCTATCTATCTATCTATCTATCTATCTATCTATCTCACTCTCTTCATATCTATCTTTCTATCTATCTGTCTCTCTCAGTCTGTTCATTATCTATCTATCTATCTATCTTCATATCTATCTTTCTATCTATCTCTCTTAGTCTGTTCATTATCTATCTATCTATCTATCTGTCTATTTCGGTCTCTTCATAGCTATCTATCTATCTATTTCAGTCTCTTAATATCTATCTATCTATCTATCTATTTCGGTCTCTTAATATTTATCTATCTATCTTTCTATTTCGGTCTCTTAATATTTATCTATCTATCTATCTTTCTATTTCGGTCTCTTAATATTTATCTATCTATCTATCTATTTCGGTCTCTTCATATCTATCTATCTATCTATCTATCTATCTATCTATCTATTTATCTATCTATCTATCTATCTATCTATTTCGGTCTCTTAATATCTATCTATCTATCTATCTATCTATCTATCTATCTATCTTTTGTTTTCATTTAGATTGCTTTTCACCTTCCTCTCCCGCTCGTTCCTTCCAACTTCCTCCTACCACTCCACACCCACCATTCACAGTATCTTCCCATTTAATATCATTAGAAACAGTTTCTCATCTGGAAAGATTAACTGATTTCTCAAACCCGCTTGCTCATCTGCATAGATTAACTGATTTCTCAAACCCTCTTGCTATCGAGCAGATACTACACTCTAATCCTTGATGGAAACCGGTAAATCCATATCCACAAACAAGCAAAATAATATATTTATATATTAAATTATTAATACCGCACTGATACTGTTGTTTATCTTTTTGCAAATAGGCGTAACGTGTTCGAATTTCAGCAGTATTCATTTTTGATGACCTCTCTGAAAACCATGATTTCACTCCTTTTAGCTCGCCATCCCAATTGCCAGATCCGTTGCTAGCCTTTCGCCAGTCTGTTTCTATTTCCATAGCGAATCTTCCAAACCTCTATATAACTTAGTTTCACCAGAGCAGACCTTAACGGCTAAAATTCATTATTCCACGCACATCGGGTGGACACTTCCTCATTCTCTTCGTATGGAAAATTCTACTGAAACAGCTTCTTCCTATTGTAGCAATAGGATTCATCACACATCTATAAGAGATAAATAAATAGATTCATTTTTTTCATTTAATGACCAGGGTTCTTAGGAATGTTGTCTCAAGCCCATGTATTAAGTCAATTTAATGACCAGGCTTTTAAAGAACCCTGTCTCCAGCCAGACTTTGAATTGTCAATCATAAAAATTTGTTAGTGATTTTAGATAATCATAAAAGTAGAGTCCTTTGAAAACTGACCACCCAAAAGATGAATGTGTGGTGTTCTTTTCCAGAACACGAGGGGACGGATGAGACTGCGGCTTGTATCCATATAATGACCCAATCAGGCAGGAAGTCAACAGTGAGAAATGGTTAAGCAGTAAGTGAGGAGAAGGATGCTAGCAGTGAGCGAGTCACTGAGACAGTCAGGCACCGTGGGTAAGGGTTTTTTTCTTCGCGGCCGGAATTTACTAAGATTGAAGTTCACCATATCGAAACCGAAGCAAGACGTTGCCGATTGTGTGAAAAATCGTATTTCCCTTTCAATGTCTTGAAAAGCATTTGTCGTTAATATTTGTTGAATTCGACCACGGCAGTGAGACAGAACTGGGAACATAACGAGACGGGCGTATAAGCATATACTGCCGAACTTGGCTCTCATCACAGCTTTTGCAGTGACATGGGGAAAGCATCGTCAAAGTATGAACTTGTCACTTTGTACAACATGGACACGTGGCCGAGTGGTTAGAGCGTTCGCATTCTGACTATGAGACCCGGGTCCGAATCTCACCATGGTCGATTTGTCAGGAAGGAGACTCCCTGATATTATAGAGGTCGATCCCCGCGTGTGGTATTTTTAAAATCTGCCTGTAAACCGTACCACCGGTTGACCGACGCCTTGTGAGTGAAATTGAGTAGTCGGAATCTTGGGTGCTGTCGATAGCTGTGCTAGCCCGAAGTCACAAGTCATCGAGGCCGTGGGCTTGAGCGTGCTGGCTTTTATTTAAATTGTTGATCAGGCTAGATAACACGCTATTTCCCATAAGGTTTAACTAAGTTCTGCTCATCAGAGTTGCAGTATAAACCACATGTGGGTGTCGAATAAACACAAATGCGACTGAGCAAGCGTCTGTAATAGGGATTGAATAGCCGCATTAATAGACAGGTATCCTCGGATACGAATGGCTATACTACTACTATACTATACTACTTTGTGGAACAGACAACTTAGTGAATTTCATAGAGTGGAGACTTCCTAGTACCCAAGAATCTTAGCTGTTGGTCCAGATTTCGCAAACGTTTATCTATCCTAAATATCCTCATAATATACACGTATTTCTTCCTCTCTGTGTACCCTTACAGCAACTTTATTCAACATTAACACTAACGCTCTACATTGAGTGGATTTCAAGGTTTATATTTTGGGGAAAATTAGCATAAAAATGTTAAAAAGAATAATGATTAGACTAACCTATTCGCAGCAACCCATATAAGACAGGTGATTCCATATTTACAGTCGTTTGATAACTGCTATTATTTTCCAAGTTTAAATCAGCTATTTAGGATCGAACTCACAAATCATTTTAATAGTGAAACATACCCGCATGTTAATAATTACTTAACACAGAGTCAGGGCAATTCCATTTGTTGGTTGCTATATTAGAGTCATTCAACTGATCTGACGTTCATGTTGACAATTCTTTGATGTTTAGGTACAGAAAAAAAAACAGAAAAATAAAGTGGAATGTTGATGCTGGAATATTTTCAAAACGAGGGAAAAAATCTAGTTTCCTCAGATATGTGATGTAGGCATTAGTATATTCGTGACACACGAATATCTTATGCATATAGAGGAAAACTTTAAACAGGAGTAACTTACTGTTTTTAATAACCTACACTTCATAGGAAATATTTGACCAGTTTTGAACCCCTTAAATAATTAAAACGACTTTTCAAAGAGAAATTTAATTTATAGTATTCTGAAGGCATACATTAATAGCATTTATAGTATTCTGAAGGCATACATTAATAGCATTTATAGTATTCTAAAGGCATACATTAATAGCATTTATAGTATTATAAAAGCATACATTAATAGCATTTATAGTATTCTAAAGGCATACATTAATAGCATTTATAGTATTCTAAAGACATACATTAATAGCATTTATAGTATTCTGAAGGCATACATTAATAGCATTTATAGTATTCTGAAGGCATACATTAATAGCATTTATAGTATTCTAAAGGCATACATTAATAGCATTTATAGTATTCTAAAGGCATACATTAATAGCATTTATAGTATTCTAAAGACATACATTAATAGCATTTATAGTAGTCTAAAGGCATACATTAATAGCATTTATAGTATTCTGAAGGCATACATTAATAGCATTTATAGTATTCTGAAGGCATACATTAATAGCATTTATAGTATTCTAAAGGCATACATTAATAGCATTTATACTATTCTAAAGACATATATTAATAGCGGAAAAACAAATTGAATTTAACAAATAAGTTTTTAACTCATCACAAATGCAAGTATAACTTAAGTAATTAAAATTTAATTTTAAAAATAATTAGTAAAATGGATCCCAGTCATGAACCCAACATTGAATAAATTCTTTGCTTCTGCTTCTAATTCCTAATGTTTTCAAAACATGGAAGAATGCTGACTGCGATTCCCGATCTTTTGATTCCAGCCATTCTTTGGTGGTGTCTTGACATACAAAAGTGAAGTGAATTAATATTCCCACAAGTATATTGTCGACAATAGAATGGAGACAAGAAATTATTCTCCTTCAAGTCTTGGAAACATGTCTTCTGCTGCGAAAAATTCCTACAAAATCCTGCTTTCAAATTGTATTTTCACGGCAAGATTTGTCGGCAAATCAATAAGTCTCTTATTCACCGACGGCTTTGGGAAATTGAGTGAAGTCGTGATGCCAAGCCAGGATTTTGTCTGGAATCTTGAGATATACAGCTGGGCAGAAATATTGAATGCCTTATGAGAAAGATTGTCTGGCATGATATAGAGAAATAAATATATTGTATAGAAACAGCTATTTGCAGCATATATATATATATATATATATATATATATATATATATATATATATATATATATATATATAATGGACTCTCCCGTTGTTTTCAACGTATGAAGATTTGACAAATTAATTAATTCAGATATGAAATTGTGTGTGATAATCTTAAGTGGCACTAAAGACCCGCTCGTGATTTACAAAGGAGGTTACATATGGAGCAAGAGTAGTATTGTGGAATGAGATCAATGTTAGATTGGCTGACCTTTTAGATATTGCTCTCGCTTCTTGAAGACGATTCAGACAATCTGATCGAAAACTGCTGAGTCCACTAAAACACGTTGATCTCCATTCTACCCGCTCCCAGTCTAAGCGCTCGATGGTGTTATGTGGTATATTGACAGCTGACAAATTGCTCTTCAGCTTGTCTTTGTATCTTAGACATGGGCGTCCTACATTCTGTAGCCATGATCTATCTGTCTGTATATTAGGATCTTGGGTATCGCGTCATCAGACATTCTCAAGATGTCACCAGACCACCGTAACTGAGACTGTATTCCTCCAATATTACACCTGCTAAAAAAGCCTACGTTAGATGTCCTATCTTGAAGGTTAAGTCCATAGATTGCACGCAGACAACTTTTATGGAAAACATCTAGCTGACATATATTTTACCTGCATGATGTCCAGGATTCTGAGCCGTACAAAAGGCCAACTGCCCTGTAAAACTGAATTTTCGTATACCCCGCTCATATATATATATATATATATATATATATATATATATATATATATATATATATATATATAAGAAGAGAACAAGTAGAGTACAATTTCAACGTGTATATATATATATATATATTTATATATATATATTTATATATATATATATATATATTTATATATATATATATATATATTTATATATTTATATATATATATATATTTATATATATATATATATATATATATATATATATATATATACATATATATGAGCGGGGTATTCGAGTGGATGCGAATATATATATATATATATATATATATATATATATATATATGGGAAGAGAACAAATAAACAATATATATATATATATATATATTCGCTGAAATCGTACTCTGTTCTCTACTTATATATATATATATATATATATATATATATATATATATATATATATATATATATATATATATCAGAAGAGAAAAAAATAGAGTACAATTCCAACGTGTATATATATATATATATATATATATATATATATATATATATATATATATATGGGCGGGGTATTCGACTGGATACGAATATATATATATATATATATATATATATATATACATATATATATATATGTGGGAAGAGAACAAATAAACAATATATATATATATATATATATATATATATATATATATATATATGGGCGGGGTATTCGACTGGATACGAATATATATATATATATATATATATATATATATGTGGGAAGAGAACAAATAAACAATATATATATATATATATATATATATATATATATATATATATATGGGCGGGGTATTCGACTGGATACGAATATATATATATATATATATATATATATATACATATATATATATATGTGGGAAGAGAACAAATAAACAATATATATATATATATATATATATATATACGTTAGAATTGTTCTCTGTTTGTCCTCTTGTTATATATATATATATATATATATATATATATATATATATATATATATATATATATGTATATATAACAAGAAAACAAATAGACTATAATTCCAACGTCCGTAACATTCACAATCGCCTGATGCAACTGTGTAGTGTTTTCCACATATTTTTTTCAATGTAATATCCTAAAATAAAGTATATTTATGTTTCTTGCGTTTCTTCTGCTTTTCTATTAGAGTCGTCTACTAATTCATCATCAAAGGGATAATTTAGTCTCGTGTAAATGATTCAATTCTTTTGCTGAGCGCAAAAGATTTTGGAGCGACATTCTTAGAGACAGGTGCACATTCCAACGGTCTGCCCGTCGCATGCAAGATTTGATGCATTGTGATTGATCCGCCATAATTCTGCCCACACTCAACATCAACAACCAACTACACCCTTCTTCTCATTCTTCACCCCATATACAACATCGCCAAGATTGATGCATTTAATGTTTCTCTTACTGACATTTTCATAGCTGGGGGAAGCAGTAAGGATATTGGTTCCTGAAATAATCAAGCAGACGTATGCAGCGTTTCTACAAGATTAAACCTATGAGCGGTGATGTTGATAATGTCATTAAAAATGCATACTAAACAGGAATATTCTGATTGCGCAGGCGTAGTTTGATAAAATCTTGGGGATGTGTGCTGGAATGTTTTCTTTAGATGAAGAATTGTTAGTTATTTTTTTTCCTTTCTTTGAAGTTGTATTTAGCTTATTTAATCAGCAAACTGAGGTCATATTTTACAGTCTACAACGGAAAATGAAGAGGTATACACGGAAAATAATACTAAAGTCTCTTTATGCTATTCAAAGTGGTTCTCTTTATACAGAAGATTCTTCAGTCTACAACTAAGCTGTGATGTAAATGCTAACGTCCTTATCAGTTATAGATTAGAAAACTGTTTGCATTGGGATAATAAACAAATTAATTATGGAAAATATTTTTAAAAAATTGACAAACATAAACCATCGTTCTGAAAAACAAAATGGAGTTTCAAAAGGACGATTTTTCCTATAACACCTCTTATTTTAACTGCCTTCAGTCTTCGTTAATGTTTATTGTTTTAAAAAACGATAATTAGAAATATAATAAAATCTAAACATATGATGAAAGTGACTTTACAAACTTTCTGTGTTCTAGAGAATTGAAAACAAAAATAATAAACACTATTTATTTATTATACTATTTACTAAAATGATTATCAAAACATCGGCTAATTGCCAATCGATTCAAACTTTATAAAATGGTAAATAACGAGGATTTACTTATAGTTTATACATTTATAAATAAAATTTGATCTCGCCTAAAATACTCTTCGGGCACGGAAGTTAACTAGAAAACACTATACAAATTTATAAGGTCTTAAATTTAAATTAAAAACAGCATAGGGCCAAGGATGGAGTCCCGAGGTGGGGGACAGACGGGTTAGTACAAAAGAATATAAACAAGTGTCCGTTCAGGATAACTTTTATTTCTCAATTTGAGAGGAACGTCTGGATCAGCTCAAAAATGTGTCCGGAGACATCGTAACTTTTCGGCTTATGGAGAAGACCTGTATGTCCGTCCATGCAATGTCAATCTCTGTCCTATGATTACTCTTTTCGCCTCCTGCTCATTATTAATGTTTCACTTCTTAATTCATCCACACCATGTAAGCCTTGCGCCTTAATGGCTTTCCTGCTTAGTTTCGGGTGATACTGATTAATAAATATATCGGACATCAGTTTATTTTCAGTCATTTTTTTTGGAGTCTGTCTATATTTTTGAGATGAGGTATTATGTACAGTATTTACATTAGTCGGACTATTGTCCTCATCTTTGTCGCCATATTTGTCACAACGTTTCGGCCGTTGTACGCTCCGGCCTTCTTCAGGTGGTTGGAATTTCGAACCGAACCCTTTTCGATCACTGGGGTAGACTGTTCTAGTTCCACGAGCCATGTTTGATGGATGTCAGTTATCAGTTATCTCCTGGTAATTTTCCCTCTGAAAGTTCTCCACTGCCTGAACCGGGTATTGAACTCACACTCTTTGGGTCTGTCACTGGATCTAACCAACGCCTTTATCCACTGTACCATGTGTCCTTGAGGACATCTGGGTATGAATTTCTGAGTATTATAAACCTAATTGTTTTTGCTTCTTGGATTACCAATAGAAGACTTATTTACCCGCTATTTTTAGATGAAATTTTTTTATTAGGCTGAGTTATAATAATTCTGATTTTTTATAAAATTCAAATGAGAAAAGCGATAACAACAACAACATTTGCAATCTGAACTGTGGTAAAAACATAAAATTATAACAGCAAAAATTGCAGTAAAAATGGTAAAAAATGGTGTTGAAGACATTAGGTTTATAATACCCAGAAATTCATACCCATAACACATCCATTAAACATGGCACATGGAAGTAGAACTGTCTACCCCAGTCAGCGAAATAAAGTGTTCAGTTCGATATTCGAACCTCCTGAAGAAGGCTGGATCGTACAATGTCCAAAAAGTTGTAATAATTATGTCGACAAAGATGAGGACAATAGTCCGAATAATGTAAATAGGGAGGAAATAATTGTTTATTCAATTCAAAAATACAAGGTTTATTAAGAGCTACAAGGGACAGGAAGTTGTGGGGTGCCATGATCGTCTACATCCTGAGGTGACATGGCATTTAAAGAAAAAGTATTGTGTACATGTGTATACACATTTGTGTAGAATAAATGCATCAATAATATTTACTGTTGTATATAAATATGATGGACTCTCCCATTGTCACTGAAGTAAGAAGATCTAACAGATCGTTTACTAGCTCTACACCCATTTGGAATCCAGAGGTGTTGTTCTAAACTGGTTGACAACCAAGGCTGCCATGCTAGTTAAGGGGCAGTGAAGAGGTGAATACATGCCTTTCCAAGGGTATTTGGGTAAAAGACAATGACTTTGGTTTGAATTTGAACATGACACACCCATTACACTATTGGGTCAGTGTGAAGAGGAGGCATGATGTTGAAAGAACTGAAACCCCGAATGAACCTCGGCTAAAAACATCACTGTTGATATGTCTATATTTCTGAGATGAGGTATTATGTACACTATTTACATTATTCAGACTATTGTCCTCATCTTTGTCGCCATATTTATTACAGTGTTTTGGCCGTTGTATGCTCCAGCCTTCTTCAGGTGGATGGAATGTCGAACTGAACCCTGTAGACTGTTCCGGTGGATAAAGACGTTAGTTAGATCCAGTGACAGGACCCAAAGAGTGTAAGTTCAATACCCGGTTAAGGCAGTGGAGAACTTTCAGAGGGAAATTAACTGATAACTGACATCCGTTAAAAATGGCACGTGGAACTAGAACAGTCTACTCCAGTGAGCGAAATAAAGGGTTCAGTTCGACATTCGAACCACCTGAAGACGGCCGGATCGTACAACGGCCGAAACGTTGTAATAAATATGTCAACAAAGATCAGGACAATAGACTGAATAATGTAAATAGTGTTCAAAAAATAAGTACAGCTATATATTTTTACAGTTCTTCGTATTTATTTTTTCTGCGTTGATACTATTTAGCTGGCGATTTTTCACGAGATCTCGTGTAAAATTCCTGACGTTTGGTATAAGAATGCATTCATCGAACTGTTGAATCTGGTTTTCATAAGAAAATATTCTTGGCAAAGTTTAACTTCTGCCCCATCAAAAATAAGGTGTGTCAAAAGGACGATTTTTCCATTGAAACGGCGATTATTTTCTACTCTCATTGGTTAAGTTTATTAACAAGATCATTTACATACGTGAATTAATTACAATGCGATATTATTTACCTTTTATAAGTATTTATCAGGTCATTCCATAAGTTCTGTCCGAATTTTGAATAAAGAAAACAAGTGACCAAATGATACATTTAATTACAGATCCAAGGCTTTGATTCGAAGAACTCACAAATGTCAGTTTTAACCTCTTCCTCTGTTACAAAAGCTGTTTCTTCCAAATGATTCTGTAAGCTACGAAACAAATGGTAGTCTGAAGGAGCAAGATCGAGAGAATAAGGTGGATGAGGAATTTTCTCCCAACCAAGTTCTTCGATCTTTTGTGACGTGATTCTTGCTGTGTGTGGTCGCGCATTGTCCTGATGAAACATCACCCGTTTTCAATTCACTACAGCAGGTCTTTTTTTCCTCAAAGCTTGGTTCAAACGCTCTAATTGCTGGCAGTATATTTGAGTATTAATTGCTGCATTAGGCGGTAAGAATTCAAAGTGGATTATTCCTTGGCAATTCCACCAGATTGAAAGAAGATCCTTTTACCCATGAAGTTACATTCTCGGCTCTGGCTGGGGTCCTTCCCTTTACCAAGCCACTGTCTACGACGCTTAACATTTCGATAAAAGATCCATTTTTCGTCGCCAGTCACAAGTCTATCCAAAAAACGTGAAATAGGTTGGCGAGAATGGAGAGAATAGCAGATGTCAACTCGGGATTTGAGGTTGTTTTCAGACAATGCATGAGGTACCCATTTTCAAGTTTAGGAACTTTTCCACGTAGTTGAAGATGACGATGAACAGTTGTATGGTTTGAACTGAGAACCACTGCCAATTCCTCAACTGATTAAGCAGGATTTTCTTCAAGGGCTGCTTCAAGAAGCTTTTCATCAAACTCAACTGGACGTCCGGATCGATCTTCATCTTCAAGGGTGAAATCTCCACCTCTGAATTTTGCAAACCATCTTCTGCAAGTTCTTTCATTCACACATTCCTCTCCATAAACTGAGTGAATGTTTCTAGCCGCTTCGGCTGCTGAATTTCCTTTCTTGAACTCATAAAGCATTATGTGCCTCAAATGGTTCTAGGGTACTTCCATGTTAGCAGCGTTTTAATCAAACAAAATTTAATTTTATTGTTCTCTGAAATATAATTTGATCAGTTTAAATGCATCGAAACATAAAAATAATGTTTAGCTCCATTAGACATTATAAAATACTCTTTAAATTTCGTTCATTTTAACAAAAAATTAAAATTCGTGCAGATCTTATGGGATGACCTAATATATACTTACGGACTATTTTCCTCATCTCTCTTGTTGTTATGACCGGACTTTATCAGGTTTATATCGGTCCGGGCAAACTCTACGGAATTCTGAACTAAACCCTTTATTTTACCTGCATGTTGTCTGATCTAATTTGACTGCCCATGTCTAGGAAGATCTCATCTAATTCTTTTTTTTCCGCTGCTCAGTTATTGCCCACCCTGTTTTCCCTTGGTTCAAGTACACACTGCTCGGACGATAAATGAAACTGAGAATTTCTGTATCATCACATTCACGAACGAAATGTTTAATTCACGAGGCTATTTTACCGTATGACAGTTCTCTTTGGAGAACTGCGAGACTTAATCCTTTCAGACCTGACCACCGCTTTACCGGTGGTAGAGAAAAATGGCTTAATGCCCAGCCACCGGTTGAACAGTGGTAGAGAAAAATGACTTAATGGAGTTTATAAAGTCAATGCATTAAGTATTATGCCACTACTGAAGGACTAATACAATCGATTTTACATGGATGGTGCTAACAACAACAATAATACTAATAATAACAATAGTTAAAATTCGGACAGGACTTATGGGATGACCTAATATTATTTATCATTTTATAAAAAATAAATATGAATTTTTTTTATTGATTAAAATATCTACAATGCATAATTTATTATTCACTAATTTATAATTAATTATGTAAATACGTTTTTATTTATAATTTCATGAAAAATATAAATTAATTGCGACATCAAAGAAATGCCTGGAACAATTCATATTTACAGTTGCTCATCGTTGGCAGTTTATATAACAGTCCTGTGTATGACGATAAACTACATCCGGCAGCAAGGCCTGAGATGAGGAGCCTCGAACCATCACTAAATTTCTTTTTTTTTTCCCCAGGTCCACTCTGAACCGGGCTGGCAGCAACTGTCAGAGTCGCAGTATGAGAAAATAGTGAACACCTAAAAAAAAAAAAAAAAACACTATGAAAGTAGAAAATACCTATTTATAGTAAAAAGACCAGCAATAGTTTTTTTTATAGCAAAATGACCTTCGCTCTTTTGCTTCGGTTACATAAAAAAAAATATCGCCAGTTGAAATCTTCTCCATTTCCTTGAACTCGTTATTTCTACTGGTATAACAGCAAAATAGTCTAAATCTTGTAACAGCATAATTATCTGGTGTGGTGTCCTCCCTCTTAAGAGTTTATGTTAGACTCTTCCGCCTACTATAAATTTAGTAGGAGAGAACGTTTGGGGAACAGTGAACAGTGAATAGATTGAACGCTAGTTCATTCGATACACTCTCAGTAGTCGTGTAATACTCTTCCAGTGTACTTACTGATTAATATACGATATATCTGCAAACCTGGTTTTGTTATTACTTAACCATTTACTTGTTCTTAACCTTATCCATCCCACAAAATGTTTAATATCTAATTTCTAAACAGATTGAGTTTCTTCTTCCGGATAATCAGATAAGACGTTTAGCCACCATGACACGATTTTTGAGTTATTCAGCTAAAAAGAGAGCAGATAAAATTGTTTTCTGTCAGAACCACTGTTTTCCGAACTGAGCAATGGTTAGGGGAAAAAGATCATTCTGGCATTCAGTAATGATACCAGCATTCATACTCTGGCTTCCACCTTCAAAGTCCATTCAAGAACCATCAAGAGAATAAGTTTAATAACGAGGCAAAAGTACAGTGACATGGTGGGACGCATTCAAAACCTACCGGAGCTCGATTATTTTTCTTTAATAAATATACCGTCTAATAAATAAACGGAGCGTCTACGCAAATATGGGCATCCATAAAGGTAACGTTGAAAGTGATAAAATCCATTATTTCTTTAGAAATAATTGATATTAAACGTGTATGATATATGGTTACATTAACTAAGAAACCGACAAGCTATAGACTCAATTATAAATACGGCGATTGTCTACATATAGTCCTGTATCCTACGAATGACAGTGAATGCGCTAGCAAGTGTGGTTATCTCGTAAAATGCACCAAATCAACTCAACCCGTTTATTCACAGAGTACGACTTAGGTTCAATGATTTGAATTCATGTTCGATGTCTTGGCGTCGAAAGAATTGGCAAACAAACTCATTAATTAAATATTTCTTTATGCTTTTCTAATCTTCGCAGTTGAATACTTAAAATTCAACAGACTGTTAATCAATCTATTTCCGCGATCTATTACGTATCTTTCCACAACCTTCCACAACCTTTCTCTCTTACTCGCAATATATATATATATATATATATATATATATATATATATATATATATATATATATATATATATATATTTATATATATATATATATATTTATATATATCTTATAAATTAACTTATTTAAAATCCGTTTTTTTTTCGCTACACAGTAATAACCATGTTTCAAAAATGGAAGCTAAAAGCTTCCAATTTAATTTTGTAATTAAATTAAAAACATTACTTCCATTTTATTCTCTAGCGAATTTTGGAGTAACTTATTTTTAAATTTACTGAGTTTTAAAAGTACAGAAAAAATTCATAATTCACTGTTTTCAAGGATACAGAGAAATCCAATCATTCAGACAAGGGGTGGTAGGATGTTCATTTTTATTAACTTTTGTTGTACCAGTTACGTTCGAAAAAGGATTTATATTTAATGAAGGTAGCGATGTATTTTTCAACGAATTCTGACATCCGTTAAATGCATGTCGTCTGGGTTTTTTTTGAAATTTCTATTGTTAACGGCAAAAAATTCTTTCGGCATTTTTTCTATTTGTATACTTCAAGATTTTTAGGGAATGTTTAGGTTAGAATACATTTTATTTAACTATAATTTTTAAATATTTTAACTTTTAATTTTTAATAGACTATATATTTCTTTTTTTAGGTTTCAGGAGAGATGGCAAAAAGACAAAAGTTATTAAAAGCTACAAAAGAAATGAAATAGTGGAAAGCGTTGATCTCCAGCCTACTGCATTCGTCAGAAGTGGGAAAAATTTAAGTCTGCATCTCCAATTGCTTAAACTCAACGTTGATTCTGATTGCGCAGAACTGGGTTGGGTGTGAAAAAGTAATTGTTTCTTTTTTCATTCGGTTTTTCCAGTTACGAGTCCTTTTTTAAAGCGGATCGTTTTGTGTTCATTTTGTTTAGTTCTTTTTTCGTAACAGATTTAATGTTTAGTATAGAGCTTAGAAAAAATTCGCAGTGTGAGATAGGCAAGATTTAAGTCATGTAGCAACATCAGCATGGCAAAGGGCAAAAATATTTTAAGTCAAGTGATAGCGATTGCTGTATGAGTCGTACGATTTTTTAATCAAGCACGGGCAACGCCGGGCCATGCTACTAGTATGTGATATGGATAAACTAATATCAATCGCACTGTGGCTGGTCAAAATTTTAGTTTTTAGTTATTTTATTTAGGTTATAGATTTGAAATATTATACGCATTTTCTTCCAAAAGATAATAAAAAAATAGGGGTGCGTATTATGCACAGCTACAAAAAAATCTTTAAAAAAATGCCGTTTCATAGGTCGATTTCAGTTGCGAAATGACTACTGACCACAATTTGACAGTGGCATTCGGGGATTGCCACCCCATAAGGATGTTAAATAAAATCATATGTACCTAACAAGAATTGCAAATGTAAAATAAAATAAGAATTATCATAAAACTAAGGTAGATAAATATTATTCTATGTTTAAAACCATTTTTTAAATAAGCATAGGAAACACTGGCCGTAATGAATTTGGCGAAATACAATTTATAGGGTTTGATTACCAAACAAGGGGTGCGTATTATGCGTAAGTAGAAGAATTTTCTCATACTTCAGCACAATTTTAGGGATGCGTATTATGGATGAAGTGGTATTATACATTGGTAATTACGATATGTATATATATATATATATATATATATATATATATATATAAATGTGAACATAGAAGTCAACACTTAGAGGCGACAGTCTGTTTCATGCTAGATGCAATCGTCAGGCCATATATATATATATATATATATATATATAGATATATATATATATGTGTGTGTGTGTGTGTGTGTGTGTGTGTGTGTGTGGGTGTGTGTGTGTGTGTATACAAGGGTATTAAAAATGAATGAACTGATTTCATAACGAATTGATTCCGTTCTCAAGAATCGTCATAGAATGAGTCAGTGACCATTTGAAAGAAGATTTTTCTAATTTTTGAATGACTGCCACATTGGCGCTGTATTCGCGTCGTAACTCCGGCAACATTCAGTTGTTTGTTTACCCCCGGAATGGCGTGTCCACAGCAAAAGACGTTCTACGCTCTCGAGATCGCGAAAAATAAATGCGGTGCAGCGTGTTTTTAGACATTAATCCGCCCTCTCTTAAGAACTTTCGACAGTGATTGAAACAGTTTCAAGAGAGAGGGTGTCTATGTAAAGTAAAAAGTCCAGGACGACCACGAGTATTGGAGGAAGAAGTGGCTATAATCCGTGTTGCATTTGAGGAGAGTCCGCAAGTCCTGATAGCCGTGAGCTTACGATCTCTCAATTCACTATGTGGCGTGTGATAAGAAAACGTTTACATTTGATACCTTGCAGACTACGCTTTGTTCAGGCACTCGTTCCATCGCTCCCCGCTAACATCGATGACTTTAAACATCGAATAACAACAGCAATCAACTCAGAGGATCGTGATATACTGATACGTGCCTTTTATCGCATTGATGTTGGCCGTGCTGCAGGGGGTGGCCACACTGAACACTTGCAAGATAGGAAATAAAACATGATTGCGAGTAGAAAACTTGTGACTTGGCTAGAGTTTTCCATTCCTTTTCCTTATTAAAATATTGAATAATGAAATCGGTTCATCCTTTTTGAATAAACCTATATATATATATATATATATATATATATATATATATATATATATATATATATGTGTGTGTGTGTGTGTGTGTGTGTGTGTGTGTGTGTGTGTGTGCATATATATGTAAAAGGCAATAGAAAAACTGTATTATTAAGTGACGTTTCGTCGAATGTAGTCATTTTCAAGGCAAAAACGAAATAAATTTATTGAAGACAAAGTAACTATTAACAATAAACAAAATGTCCTTAGCAACTAGAGGAATATAGAAAATGCTATTGTATTCATATTGTCAACTGAAAATCACGTCCATTTACAAAAGGTAGGTGACTGAGGCAAGACTGTTTCGTGTGGACATGGCTAGCCTTGATTTTCTCTTTGATGCAATGGGGCGAATTCCTGTGAACAATCGCATAGTTAAGCTAGACACTGTTATGCTTTCCTAGATTTTTTTAAGCGTTTCACCCCAAGCAAGACAGGAAGCCACTAGCACGCAAGGGGTTACAGAGAGTTGGCGCGAGAGCAAATAGGAGTGATAGAGGAAACGATGAAGAGAAGGATATGGGGATAGATCAAGGCATCTTGAGACGTCGATTGACATTACGTTTGAATAGTTGGAGATTATAGCTATCAGGGAAACAAGAAAAGGGGGGGGGGGCAGTTCCACAGGCGAGAAGTGCAAGACATGAAGCTACTGGAGTAGAAGAGTCGGTTACATTTAACAGTTTCGACAATGAAAGGGTGAGAGCGAGATGCCAGCCTAGTAGAATGCTTAAATTCATGAAGTCTGGGAACCAGCGAAAGCAGCTCATCGGAGCAGTTACCATGAAAGTATTTGTAAAAACGACAGAGAGAGGTGACGGCACGTCTGTGAGAGAGCGACTGCAGACGAGATACCACATCAGGGCTAATTATATTGCATATCCGTTTCTGTATTATATCAAGGACCCTGAGACAAACAGAAGGGGTTCCAGACCATATATGTCAGCAATACTCAATGCAAGGGCGAATGGTTGATTTGTAGATTTGAAGGATCGATTCCGACGAGAAAAATTTCCTGGCGCGGCACAGGGAGCCAACTTTCCTTGCGCTGGAAATAGCTTCTATTGACTTAATGTGTTTGTTCCATCTCAGGTCAGCAGTTAATGTGAGACCGAGTAGTCGCAAAGAGGTGCTCTCATGGATTTGAGTGTCAGACATTTTAATGGGGGGCAGGGAAGGTTCTGAGGGGTGAGTAAAAGAGTGCAGTTTTGTTCCTGCCCCAGTTTCCCGGCATTCTCTTTCGTTTTGGTCCATGTTGAGCATCCCAAACTCCCCAGTTTATTTTGTTCCCAATTTTTCATCTCTACTGGTTCAGCCTTTGATTTTCCCTATTTTGCCATTTATTTATATCCTTCCCATTCCATTAGTGAACGTGCTTCTTGATTCTGTCAATTGACAGAATACAGCAGCCTCTCTTATTATTTTGAGGGGTGGACGGTTCCGACGGACATTCTTTTGTTATACTTTTATCTTTTGTTTATATATTGAATTTCTTTTCTGGGTTCGTCTCCCTTCCCCAGGATTTCCTGAATTATGAAATTTTCAACTTTGTATGTCATGAGGTGTTTTTCAGCCCCACCCGCCTATGAATATGTAATATTTTTGTATATGCAGGATAGAGAGAAAATATCCTTGTGGTGAATTAGTAAATTTTTATGATTGAATGGGTCCTGAGTCAGATTAACTGGGACTAGGATAGCTAATGAAAACCAGCCCCTCCCCCATTTCAGTCTTGGACTTGTGCCACAATTCTGTATTGTTCACAATAAATACGCTTTGTTTTCAATAAATTCATTTAGTTGTTGCCTTGTAAAAATCCACATTGGACGAAACGTGTTGGCTAATAATACAGATTTCCAGTTGTCTTTTCCCTTTATATATATTCAGAGACGACAGACTGTTTCATGCTAAACGCATATATATATATATATATATATATATATATATATATATATATATGTGTGTGTGTGTGTGTGTGTGTGTGTGTGTGAGATAAGTTTGGATCTCTAGTGTACATATATATATTGTTGTGGGTCACACCACTTTTACACAACATGGACTCGCAGGTTGAGATACGTTGAGTCAGGGTGAGAGATACGGAGACAGTACACAGGGTATTCAGAGAGAGATAGGGGGAGGGGGAGGGGAGAGGGGGAGAGAGAATTACGGCTTCACGTACAGAGACTTGTATATATACTTTCTACTAACCCGCATTCCTGGACTACTAATCCTCACTTCAAGTCTGTATTCTTACGTTTAATACACTTATTTTTTTCGATCTCAATTACTGGCGTTGTTTATTTATTTGTGCAGGATTCCATTCCCGGAATCCTCAACATATATATATATATATATATATATATATATATATATATATATATATATATATATATGGAATAGAAATTAAAATTAGCTCATTCGAGTGGCTATTTCGGCCCACAAAGACCTTGTCTTTTTCCTTTATACATATTCTCATTTTCTACAGGGTAACTCTGATAACCTTTCCATACCTGTATACATATGTATATATCAGTGGCGAACGTTGACTTGTAAAACAGGATATGCAGTCCATGATTCAGGCCAACAGCCAAAAACTTTATTTTCTTTCCTACGTATTTTTTTTCGCTCTCGCCATCTGTGAATGGGAAACAAAGTAATCTTAATGTGAGAAAATGCACTTCAACCAAGTGGCGACAGATACTTCAGGGTTGTTTTACCTCACCACTTAAGTTAATGTGATGCCATTAGTGATACCCTGGCGACGAGTCTGCCATAATGACCGTTTTTGGTTACGAGAGAAATCTGAGAAAATAATAAATAATAAAATGTATAAAATATATTTGTAATTTTGTTCAATTCTTTGTTTCTTTCTGGAAAATTCGTCGATCACTTTGCTATAAAATGTATCAGCACCAGGCTATACTTTCATCTTCTTCAAGAAGTCAATATTAAAGGCAATGAATACCAAATTACTCAATCTCTTCACTTTGAAAACATCTCATATAATTATTTACTCGTTTTAATGAAGAAAACCATCTCTCACAGGAAGCAGATGCGGCAGATATGGTCTGAATTGGGCGTATTAATTTTGTTACCTCTGACAGAGCTTTGTTGAGTTCAACGTCCAGTAGTATGGCTCCTAATTCTTGGACGCTTTGCAAATATATGCGGCATAAACTGATTTCAGCTAGCATTTCAGTCAACCAAAATCCCATATTTTTTACAGACATCCATGAGGAAAATGCTACGAAAGGTATTTTTTTTTAATAAGAGATGAAAAAACTTCGTATTCAAATCTGAAAATCCCCTTGTTTTAAATCTTTGTTCAACAGTAGAAAGAACACACACACACACACACACATATATATATATATATATATATATATATATATACATGAAGAAATATAGTTTCAATGTGTGTTATATTTATGGGATATGGGGCTCAATATCAGTGTATGCAAATATAAATATAACAGTGAATATTGAAGTCAACATTCATTCAGAGGCGATATATATATATATATATATATATATATATATATGAGATAATTTTGGATTTCTATTCTATATATAAACATATATATATAGAGAGAGAGTATTGGAGCGGGTAGAATAGAGATCAAAGTGTTTTAGTGGATTCAGCAGTTTTCAATCTGCTTGTCTGAATCATCTTCAAGAAGCGAGAGCGAGATCTAAAAGGTCAGCCAATCTAACAGGGATCTCCTCTCCCAATCCTCACACTTGCTATATATGTGGTCTTCTTTGTAAATCATTAGCGGGTCTTAAATGACACTTAAGATTATCGCACAAAACTTCACCACCAAGCTGTCAGATCCTCATACGTCGAAACCGACGGGAGTGTCCATTATCATATATATAGAAGAGAAATTCACAGTTATCTCCTTCGAATAGCTATTTTGGCGCCGAAATAACTATTCGAATTGTCCAATTTTCGATTAACATTCCATGCAATTTATATGCTCTGTTATAATAAATAGTTTGAGCTCTCTTTTTTCATCAGTTTTAATATTTTATATTATTAGGATTCACTTGGATTATATACCAAGGGATTATTATCTGAGTCACTGGCGTGTTTATTCTGAAATAAATACGTAAAAATTCACCTTCCTCTCTGCCGGGAGCTGATAGCTCAGGGCAAAAATCTCCGACTGATGCCAAATAGATTGGGTTTCGATCCTGGATTGAGGCAATCGGATGTTTAGCCACACTGAGCTGTAATAGAGCGAAACAATCTGTCTGCGGATCACACACATACATACATACATATATATATATATATATATATATATATATATATATATATATATATATATATGTATGTGTGTGTGTGTGTGTGTGTGTGTGAGTAAAAGGATGAGGTTATAGTGGTAGCAAAGTGTGTATATAAATATTATTATTGGCCAGAAATACGTGTAGTAAAATTATGAAAAATAAAGCATAATATTTTTTTTTAAATCGACATTACAACCAAAAACGTTTGCGGTACTTCTCTTTTCTTTGTAATATCTATCTATCTATCTATCTATCTATCTATCTATCTATCTATCTATTTATTTATCTATCTATCTATAGTAGTCTGTTCATATCGATTTATCTCAGTCTGTTCATATCTATCTATCTATACTAGTCTGTTCATAACGATCTATCTCAGTCTGTTCATATCGATCTATCTATACTAGTCTGTTCATATCGATCTATCAATCTATCTATCTATACTAGTCTGTTCATATCTATCTATCTATACTAGTCTGTTCATATCGATCTATCTATCTATCTATCTATACTAGTCTGTTCATATCGATCTATCCATACTAGTCTGTTCATATCGATCTATCTATCTATCTATCTATACTAGTCTGTTCATATCGATCTATCTATACTAGTCTGTTCATATCGATCTATCTATCTATCTATCTATACTAGTCTGTTCATATCTATCTATACTAGTCTGTTCATAACGATCTATCTCAGTCTGTTCATATCTATCTATCTATATATATATATATATATATATATATATATATATGTATGTATGTATGTATGTATGTATGTATGTGGTGGTGCCAACGCTCATTTCCCTGTTAGTATATACATATATAGAAATGATAATCAGCTAAAGAGGATTGGAGTTGAAAATAATTTATGGAAGCACGGACGCATGAACAATCGGGTGAACCTTTTTCATGTTTACTGATGTTTGTAATTGTACAGGCTTCCTTACACTACAGTGGAATTGAACAGATTGATACAAGCGAAGCCACGTGATCTCTTGCCGGCGCGCGTTACGTCTATTCTGTACTACTTCTTTCCATCCTATTTTTCCCCTTTTTCATCCAACACATTTCATGGTCTGTCACTTTCCTTTTCATTTGATTAAACACCACCACCAACAACCTCAACTCCGCCGAATAAAAACCGATGTAGTGAAAGTATTCGTTAAAAATATTAATATTGCAACGGAGATTCCAGGAGAATTGACATATGAACGAGAAGGAAAGCCAGAAAGAGGAGCTGTGATAGATTTTTAAAAAAAAGCAGGAAAGAACGAGGAAATGTTAATGAAAAACGAAAGGAAAGGTAACAATGAAGCCATGTTGAAAAGATGAAATAATTATTTTAAAAAGCAAACCTTTCTGGGAAGAAATAAATTAAGACAGACAGGCAGAAAGACAAAATGTAAAGGAAAGTATAGTAGCTGGGGGGAGGAAGAAGAAAAACTACAGAAAAAGAACACAAATAAAGGGAAAATGAAAATGAAAGGTATAGGAAATTATAGAAGGTGAAGAAAGAAGAAAAAGAAGAACAAATAAAGGAAAGATGAAAAAAGTAAAAGAAAGATGAAAAACTAATAAAAGAAAAATAAAACGCAACGGAAAGAGGAATAAACGCAAATTATATAAATAAAAATGTAAAAAAAAGAATATTTTAAAATACTAATATTTAAAAAAAAAGCAAATAAATAAACGATCAAAGAAAAAGAAAATGAAGGGAAAACAAAAAAACAAACCACGTCATGATTGAAAGAAAGAAAAGAAAACCTGGAATGCTAAAAAGAAATTCTATAAATACTTTGAACAAAATAACTGTTGGAAAAATACAATATTATAATGATATATATTTTGAAATATAAATTCCTCCAGCATTTTATATATCTATAATTCTACCATTCGCCCTTACGAATATTACTGCCACATATGCTCCTGCTAAATAATTAAAGATTCTTAATATAATCCAAAGATGAGTTCTGATCTGGCATCACGCCTTCAGTTACTTTTCCACCGCCCGAAGGTCGCTTCTTTGTGCCTATTCTATAAATACTTTCAGGGTAATTGTTTTGAAAAAAATCTCCGCTAGGACACTTAAACTTTATGGATTTAAGAAAATTTCCAGATATTTAATTATATTTCTATCAATTTGTAGTTCTCCCCTTGGGTGTTCAATTTGCTGATAACCATACAATCTGTCTTATTACGATTGGTGCTTCGTCCTTTTTTAACGCTTTCCTTTAATACCGTCTATAGAATAAACTGTAGTTACCTTTCTGTGTCTGCTATCAACTTTGTGTCATCTACATATTTTTTTACAATAATGTTGTGGAATTATTTCCACAATAGAACTTGTAGTCGGACTAAATGCGTCCTAAATGAGGTAACGTACAGAAACGTTAGGAACTTGTAATAAAGTGTTACGCAGTGTAATCGAGTTGTGGTCGCTGAACACTCACTCCTCCCTCGACTACCTACTGACTCCTACTTATAATAGGTGGGAGAGTCTATTCTCTAGACCAGGTGTCTTTCACTATAACAAATAATGTACGCATATAAGATGGCCAAGATCCGTTCTCGATTATAAAGTGTCACACATTATGAGGATATGTGGAGAGGATAAATATTAACACTATAATTAAACAATATGTATTTCGCCTCTTAGGATGTTCAATTTGCTGTTAACCCTACAATCTGTCTTTTTATAACTGGTGCTTCGACCTTTCTTCACGCTGTCCTTTAACCTCTTCCGTAGATAAAAAATATAGTGATCGGTGAATCATCGTCTTGGAAGTTTGGTTTCACAATGCAGCAGTTCGTTGGCACGGACCTGCTCGAGTGGGGCATACATGTCATCAATGGAATACGAACGTGGATGGCTACAATGTGCTTGTCATGGACGGACTTAGCCGTGAAGATTAGAGCTGGTGGAACTAAATAATTTAGTTCGTCTTACCACTTCCCATAGAAAAGTAGCGAGTGATTTACAATGTTTCGTCTGAAAGGGGTTAAAGGAAGGAAAATAATTCCCCAATCCACGAGGATACGGACACGCTTTTTGGCTCCAACACGATTGAAACGGGAAGACTGTCTAGCTTCTGTCCCTATATAGCAGAAGTACTCTATTTTCAGCCTGATCTAGCTCTGATAAAGGTAGGGTTTAGCAAACGGAGTCAAGTAATTAATGGAGTGGTCCAAAGAATCGACTATTTTCAAATTTCATTTTATTTTTTTATTTTTTAATCATATCACCCCAAGCAAGGCCGGAGAGCCACTTACACGCAAGGGGTTACAGAGAGTGAGAGCAAAAGTAAAGAGCGGTGTTTAAGGAAAGGATAAAGAAAAGGACGGAGATCAAAACAAAGGCATTAGAAGATATCGATTGACATGCAATTTTAATATTTGACGATTATTGTTATCAGGGAAGCAAGTAAGAGGAAGGAAGTTCCACTGTCGGGAAGTACGAGATAAGAAGCTGTTTGAGGAATCAAGATCAAGGCATCACAAGATGTCGATTGTGTTGACCATGTTCACCATAGTCTATGAATATAGAATCCAGCGCAGTACGTAATCTGTTCAATGAAACAACGTTAAAGATTAACACTCAAGAGTCAGACACACTACTGAATCTGACTATATCGCCAATACCACCAGCATCTGTTCAGTAATTCTTCAGTCTTCGATATCAAAGTCTGGCAGTGAATATTCCGGAAAAAAACATGGCCGCCCTTATAGACATCGTATTGAATATTTTGAGTCTTCTGATTGTTATACCTGTTCACCGTAGTCTGAATGTAGAAATCCAACGTAAGTAATTTGTTCAATGAAACAGCGCCAATATCTAGTAGCAGCTGTTCAATAATTCTTAAGGTCTTCCATATCAGAGGTTGGCAGTGAATATTCGGAGAGAGTAGGAAAGCGTAGTTCTTCAGGTCTTTCATCTGACAGGTTAGCAGTGGATATTCCGACAAGAAAAAAATGGCCGCCTTTATACACGTCGGATTGAATATTTCAAGTCTTCTGATTGGTTAACATTCTCTTGGTGAACTATAAAATGAGTCAGCTCATTTTGGTTGGCTCACTAGTAAATAACGGTACACAAAAAATGTAACTCTCCCCACCCATTTTTGGGTACATTATGGAATCTTCATTCAAAATATTAGTAAAGTCAATATTTATATGGGACAAATACTTTAGTATTAATAAAAGGAATTTTTTTCTTTATTCATTTTTTTAGCATTCATCAAATATTTTTTTCTCTTCTTAATATTCATGAAATGATTTTTTTTTTTTGAATGAAAAATTAATATCCCCTAAAATCAGTTATATCATTTGTTCACTGTTAAGTACTTTAGGTTAATAAACATTAACAACAACATTGTAAATTTGGGTTGTGATCACAACAAAAAAGTGAAAAAAGTTGTTAGTTTACCCAAAGCGGGGAGCCATTAAAACAGACACTTTCACTCCGGGTCAGAGTGATTCTGAGAATCCTTCAGGAGGAGGATTGGACTATTTACCTTTATACCCCAATATAAAACAGTAACTAATGGATGCAGTTTTACGTCCTACCCAGGACTATAGGAGAACCTTATAAGTCAGTACCCAATATGAGAGGAATGAAAGCCCGTAATTTCAATTTTGCAATTGGCTTTGTAAACAAATCCGACATGTTATTTTCCGATTGAACATATCCAATTTGTACTGTTTCTTTTGCACCTGATCCATAGCAAATTGATATTTAATATCAATATGCTTTGATCTTTGATGTATTATAGGATTTTTAGCCAAAGCAATACTGGTCTAATTGTCACAGTAAATAGTTATAGTCTCACTTATTATTAGTGTTTTAATAGTTTTTATTAGTAATTTAAGAAAAATAGCCTCTTGTGTTGCTTGCGACAATGCAACGTATTCTGCTTCGCAGGTCGAAAGAGAAATCGTCCCCTGTTTCTTAGATTTTCAGCTAATTACTGGATTATCTTTTGCCAATCTAAAGCAATATCCTGTGATACTTTTACAATCTGGTGAATTTGCCCAGTCAGCATCACAAAATCCTTCTAGTTGTTGTGGGTTTTTTGATTGTCGAAATACTAGGCACTGATTCTTAGTTCCCTTTAAATAACGTAATACTTGCTTAGCTCTTGTTAAATGCACAGTCCTTGTGTTATTTAAGTTTTGAGACAACTTAGTAACCGTATAGCAGATGTCTGGCCTTGTTGATGTCATGGCGTAAATAAGACTCCCTATTAACATTCTGTATTCTTTCTCACACGCCGCTATACCATCTTCATTATACAAAATTGTGTTTAAATCCATTTCACATGGAGTAGTCCGCCTTTTACAATTTCGCATGTCGAATTTTGATAAGAGTTTGTCGATGTATTGTCGATGTTTGTTGATTCATTGTAATAGTATTATCTTTAAATTCGAACTGTATACCAAGAAACCATGATAGTCGACCCAAGTCGGTCATTTTAAACCTTATATTTAAGGAATTTAAAATTTTTAATAGAGTAGCTTTACATTTTGAAGCAATTAACATATCGTCGACCCAAATAATCAGAATTGCTAATATTTCATTATTAAATGTCCTTGTGTACAGGCATGGGTCTACTGGGGAGGGTTCAAAAAGTTGTTCAATTAAATAGGAATGTAGTAATTTATTGCACGATCTTCCGCTTTTCTTTAGCCCATATAGTGACTTTTTGAGTTTCCATACATAATTGTCACCATTTTCAAAACCTTCTGACGGTTTTATGTATATTTCATAGTCAATCGTTGCGTTCAAATATGCTCCTTTGACATCCATATGGTGTATATCCATGTCATAATGCGCAGCCATTTGCATTAAAATTCTTATTGTTGTCATGTTTGTTGTTGGACTGAATGATTCTACATAATCGAAAATCCTTTAGCTACAAAACGAGCATTATACACTGGCGAGCCATCCTCAGTTCGCTTTACAGTATAAACCCAACGGCTGCCGATAATATTTTTATCATCCGGGTCTTTTTTCAATTCAAAAGTATCATTTCATACTAAAGATTCCATTTCTTTTTGCATGGCGGCTATCCCTCGTTTGGAATTATCAGAATTTATGGCTTCTTGATAGTTCTTCGGGAGACATTGCACCGAATAGCAACAGTCAATGTCACGGATATTACATTGATCCATTCGAAAATAGTCTGGTTTTCTTCTAATTCTGGTCGGATAACGCGGAATTTGTCCCCCCTCATTCGTTGTATTTTCTTTTAATTCAAGGTTTGCGTCTGATTTTTCCTCGTCTGTATCGTCTGATATAACACCTTCCTCTAATTGTGGATCTTGAACGTGTTTTCTATTTATAGGCCTTATCTCATAATTAGGCCATACTGGTTCGTGTGGGACCAGCTCCTCACAATTAATATCCTTTTCTTCGGGATCCTTTACTTACTCAAAGGAATCTGTAAATCTGACGCATCTTATTTTCCTTATTATTTCACTTTCTGGGAAATAAATCATATAGGCCGGACTTGATATGTCATAGCCAATAAATATGCCTCGTTCACTTTTTGGATCAAGTTTTGCCCTGTGGTCGATATATGTGTAGCAAATTGTACCAAAAATATGCATACAACTTATGTTGGGTTTGTAATTCGTATAAGCCGCGTAGGGAGTCTTTTTAATGTTACTATTATAGCAACGGTTTCTTATATATACGGCGGTATTTAATTCATAGACCCACAGATTTTTGGTAAGTAAGATTCTATTAGCAAACATCGAGCTATTTCGAAAATCGTCCAGCAACTACGTTCAGCGATTCCGTTCTGGTGCGGCGAATAGAGATTGGTCTTCTCATGTTTAATTCCTTCATTTATTAGGAGGTTTTCGTAATCATCAGAAGTAATTCTCCACCATTGTCTGTTCTAATTATTTTCACTTTTCCATGAGGTGAAATATCAGATAAATACATTCTTGTAGCTTGTAAGGTATCAGTTTTTTTTTCAGAAAATATATCATAATAAGTCCTGAATATTCGTCCACAAAGTTTAATACATATGCATAAGTGCCTATACTCATTGGTGAAATTGGACCCGTTAAGTCGCAATAACCTCAGAACAAGATATCTGTTGATTTTGGGATTCGATCCCTATTTCTATACTTTGTCATTTTCCCTTTAATACATGTGTCACAATGTTGTAAGCCCTTTGAAGATGCAATTTTCATTCCAGTTACGTGTTCTAATTTTTTAACCTCCGAACTATTACAGTGACCTAATATTTTAGGCCAAGTCGCTAACTCGTGGGTAGCTGTTTTCACAGATTTAATATTTTTCAAAAAATATAAACGTCCATTTTGTTGTATATTAAATTCAGTTCCGTCTGGGTATATTAACTTTGAATTGTCTCGGTGAAAATTAACTTTAACACCAGTTTTAACAGCAGACTGAACCGAGAAAATATTTCGTTTAAATTTAGGGATATATAAAGCCCTTTTTAATAAACATTTACGAATATTTCCACTAGTATCTCGTAAATAAATACAGGAATCGCCTCTTTTTTAAATTAAATTGTTAGCTCTAGTTCCGTCAGCCAAATCTATAAAATGTTTATCAGTTTCGAAATAGGGGTCAAAATTAATAAATTTTGTTTTATCTGTAATTACATGATTTGTCGCACCCGTATCGACTAGGTAAGAATTATTATTATTGGGTATAGTATCGAACTCAAACGAAAAGGCATTCCAAAAAAGCTTTTACATTTTTACAAAAATCACTCCTTTTATAAAATTGACATTTCGCACGTATATGCCCGACTTTACCACAACGAAAGCTATGATATTTGATTTTCAATTATTTTTATTATTATTTTTATTCCTGCTGCTGTTGTTGTTGTTGTTGCTGTTGTTTTTAGGCCCCTTATTTTTAATATCATAATTCCTGTTTTTTTCATTGATTTGGGGGGGGGGTGCACATTTTTTCAGTTTCTTCATAACTACGTAATGCGACTTTAAATTCTGTGAAAGTTTGACTTTAAACTTTTTGAGTTATGACTTTCGTGAATGGTTTAAATGTTGGTGGTAATCCCTTTAAAACCATGGCTATTAGCAGCCTATCTGAAATAGTCTCACCTGACATTTTTAAGGCATTTATGACATTCTCAGCCCGTATAATATAATCTGTTACGGATTCATTCTCTCATCTCCTTAACGCGGTTAGTTCAGTATATAAAGCAATAGTTTTAGGCTTACCTTTTGGTAAGTAGTGTTCCCGCAATATCTGTAGCGCTCGGCGTCCATTGTCCTTGGATTCTCGCATTATTAAAGACAAACTTCTGTCATCCAGGCATTGTATTAATTCAGCGAACACGGTCGCATTTCTTTCCATAAAATCATCGTCTTCCTTCTGGTCATCTTGGCAAAGGATGATGTCATGTAGTTTTTGTATTCTAAGGTAGCCTAAGAATGTCGTTTCTCATAATTCATAACTGGATTCATTTCCGTCAAAATACAGTCGTAATCTGGGCACATAACCACTGTTATACATGTTTAACACAGTCTGCATGTAGAAACCAACGTAAGAAATTTGTTCAATGAAACAGCACCAATGTCTAGTGGCAGCTATTCAGTAATTCTTAAGGTCTTCCATATCAGAGGTTGGCAGTGAATATTCGGAGAGAGTAGGAAAGCGTAGTTCTTCAGGTCTTTCATCTGACAGGTTAGCAGTGGATATTCCGACAAGAAAAAAAAATGGCCGCCTTTATACACGTCGGATTGAATATTTCAAGTCTTCTGATTGGTTAAAATTCTCTTGGTAAACTATAAAATGAGTCAGCTCATTTTGGTTGGCTCACTAGAAAATAGCGGTACACAAAAATTGTAACACTGATTAGTTAACTCTTCTATTGGTGAACTATAAAATGAGTCAGCTCATTTTGGCTGGCTCACTAGTATACCAAGCTACCCAAAAACTTTAACAGCTTGACGTTATATTTGAATATTGGAAGATTATAGCTATCAGGGAAAAAAGTTAGAGGAAGGTAGATCCACTGTCGAGAAGTGTGAGATAAGATGTTGGAGCAGAAGAAGCGTTTATATTTAACCGTTTCGACAGCGAAAGGGTAGGACTAGATGCCAACCTATACGCACGCTTAAATTCATGCAGTTGGGAAAACAGTGAACATAGCTCGTCAGAGAAAATAATTTTAGAAAAGACAGAGGAAAGCCACAGCACGTCTGTGAAAAAGTGACTGTAGACGAGATGCCAGATCAAGGCCTATGTAATCCATGGCTAGCGACAATGTTGAAATATTATGGCGTTAAACCTTTGATGAGGAAAACTGTGAGGCTGAGAGAGAGAGAGAGAAAGATGGAGACAGAAAGTAGTAGCTACAAGCTAATTACTATTCATTAATTTTTTGTGATCTGAGGGTCCCAGACAAACAGTAATATTAACCGAGAGAGATCAAACCAACACAGGGAGTATGAGTTCTAGAGCGCGACAAAATCGAGTCAACGAAATTGAGATAAATGTGAATATATTCATTCATTGTCACCAATTTAAACTTTAAAGCACCGTGTCTGTCGTCAGTGTATGTGTCTCTGTAGAGACGGAATCTTATGTGAACAGAGTCGCGCCTTACACAATGGCAAAGTCTGACAGACATAGAGAAACAGAAAAAAATCATTTATCTTAATATCTTGAAATGTGCCTACGCGTGAGAAGTATCAAGCAAACGACTACAAAAGAACATTTAACAAACTATACAGAGTATTACAGAAATAGGTGAACGCACATATATTTTCATGATATACATATACAGTGTTGTTCGATAAAAGTGACTCACCTGATTTTTTATACAGTGCTGTTCGATAAAAGTGACTCACCTGAATTTTTATACAATACTGTTCGATAAAAGTGACTCACCTGATTTTTTATACAGTGCTGTTCGATAAAAGTGACTCACCTGATTTTTTATACAGTGTTGTTCGATAAAAGTGACTCACCTGATTTTTTATACAGTGCTGTTCGATAAAAGTGACTCACCTGATTTTTTCTTACTAAATGTTCTCTTCTCCGATGAAACGAAAGTTGAGCTCAATTCAAAGGATAAGCGATCTAAAATCCGAAGAAGAAGCTTTGAATGATCTTTGAAATTTAGCAGTAAGTACTGTCAAGCATCCATTCAGTATAATGTTCTGGGGATGCTTTTCTTTTCATGGAACTGATTTCTTAAAACCTATTGAAAAGACCGTCAGGAGAGAGCAGTACAAGAGAATTTTAGAGTCTTGTCTGCTCCCTTCTGCTGAAAGGGTGCAAATCGACTCCACCAAGCTCATTTTTTATGCAGGATAATGCTCACTGTCACAAATCAAAATTGATGAAGGAATACTTTGATGAGAAGCAGGTGAGTGTTATGACATGGCCGCCCCAATCTCCTGACCTCAACCCCATAGAAAACTTATGGAGCATTATAAAGTACAGGCTTTCTAGAAAGCAGTTGAGCAACAAACAGGATTTGATTGTGACTTTCATATCCGAATGGAATTCAATGCTTGGAGATGAGATTTGCCAGAATCTAATCAAGTCAATGCCAAAAAGGGTTGAAAAGGTTATTCAAAATAAAGGAGGACCTATAGATTATTAAATATTTCGAACTATATTACCTATCATAAATAAATTATACCTCTATTAGTCTTTATTTAAAGCTGTTCGGTTATGTTTATATTGATTACTAGTTGCAGGAAATAAGTGAGTCACTTTTTTTGCACAGAGTTTTTCCCTTAGTCTCATTTATATCCAAAATTATAATTATCAATAGAATACCTTAGGGTGAGTAAACTTTTTTACTAGGTGGTCGGGAAGTGGTCTTCATATTAGTAATATTAAAAAAATCAGGCGACTCACTTTTATCGAAAAGCACTGTATATATATATATATACGTCAAAGATCAAATTCAGATCAAATAAGGAAAAAATAGGAAGCTTATATCAATCTAACAGGTTTCTCTTTTTTTATTAAAGTTTCGTCAGAGATGGAGGAAAACAGAAAAAAAGTCAGAACTTTGGTATTTTCACTTTTGTTTGTGTCAATTCTTATTGCTCAGTCACACATCAGGTGCATTAAAATTGTAGATATTTCTATCTGTTTGTCTGTAAAGATTCTAGTACGTCTTTGTGAGCTTTTGATGGTAACATGTATTCGTAATTATATATGTTTGTCTGGGGAGTTATAATGACTTCACCTTTGTGCGGTTACCCGGCGCAGTGGAGTGGCTTTCCACTTTAATCGGAGGCAGTTTTGTGTGCAAGTAAGGCATCTATGCGGACGACACTACTATCTAATCCTGCCTCAAAAACAAATCTAGTGTCGCTGACAAAACTAACCTGGCTGTTAGTCTCGAAAAGGACCTCCAATCGGTTGGGGACTGGGTCAGGAATTGGCTGGTTAACTTTAACGACTCAAAAACAAAACTGCTCTCTATTACTCACCAAAGAGAACTTTCCCTGCCTCCCATTAGAATGTCTGACACTCAACTCCACGAGACTTGCGACTACTCGGTCTCACATTGTTGAGACATATACGCATATATATATATATATATATATATATATATATATATATATATATATATATATATATATATATATATATATATATAAATACACACACACATATATATATATATATATAATGACAACGAGCCATTGATAGATTGATAGATAATGACAACTCGGCATAGATAGATAGATAGATAGATAGGTAGGTAGGTAGAGATATAAAAAGAAATGCGAGTAGAGAAATATGGGAAGAAGGTTACAGATTTGGACGAAGAGAAAGAAAGAAGAACGAGTTACAAAATAATGTTCGGATTGAGAAAAAGCTGAGTAATCTCGGGAAAATAAACGATGCAAAGATTTAGTGATAGAGAGATGGAGATAGAAAGGGAGTATGAGAGAGGAGGTTACCTAATGAAGTTAGAGAGGTAGAGACAAAATAAGGAGTCACTTGATGGTGTTTGGTCTATAATCCAAGTGGATCCTAGTAATATAACATATTAAAATTGATACACAAAAATGAATTAGTTCTTAAATGTCGACATAAAAACAAATTCTAATTTCCATAATATAAGTTTGACTTAATTAGTTTGCATGTTTCCATAATATTCACTCCCCTCTATCTTTTGAAGAGTCGACACTATTCTAATTCTAATCTTCTGTATTTTACTTTCCTCCGATATAACCTCTTTACATTATGTTAATTATAGTTTATAAACTTTACCCTACTTTAATATCCCCCCACTAAATCTCTTTCCACTAATCCCTTACATCCTTTTATCTATATTTTTAAACCCCTTTTTATTCTTCTTTTATTCTTAAATTAATATTTCATTCTTCATATCACAACAAATTAATGTCATAAGCTTAATAATCGGGTTTAATTTTATAAAACGTCTTCCCTTTAAGACAAATACCTTCCACCATTTTGCCTTTCGTCTGAATGAAACATTGAAATGGATAAATTCTGTATTAATTTTTCGACAGGTTTTTTTTTTTTTTTAGCTTTCGCCGTTAAATTATATTTCCCCGCACCTCCTTCACTGTATGGATCCGAAGTCCGCCCACACCGGGATTGATAAGACAGACGACCGATATCTTTGTCAGCCGAAATAGGCTATATTCTCCATGACATTTAATTTTGTATTTCATTGTTTATTAAATATATAATGGACTCTACCGTCGGTTTCGACGTATGAGGATCTGGCATTCAGTTACGAAATTTTGATCGCTAGTGATTTGCAAAGGAAGCCGCATATGGAGCATGTGTGAATATTGTGGAATGAGGTCACTATTAGATCGACTGACCTTTTGGATCTTGCTCCGCTTCTTGAAGACGATTCAGACAAGCAGATTGAAAATCGCCGAGCTCACTAAAACACGTTGATCTCCACTCTACCCGCTCTAAGTCTAAGCGCACGAGGGTTTTATGAGCTATATTGACTGCTCTTCAGCTCATGTTTTTATCTAAGCCATGGGCGCCCTACACTCCTGTAGCCCTGATCTAACTGGTTGTACATTAGGGTATTTCGTATCCTGTTATCAGACATTCTCTAGACATGACCAGTCTACCGCAACTGCGACTGTGTGAGGATAGTCTCGATTCCTCTAATATTACAAGTGTAAAACAGGTCTACTTCGGATGTCCTACCTTGTAGGCGATCTCCACAGATGCCACGCAGACCGGTCTTATGGAAAACACCGAGTTGGCGTATATGGTACCTGTATGGAGTCCATGAAACTGAGCCGGACAAAAGGATGGGAAGGACGACAGTTCTATAAACCCGATTTTTCGTATCCAGTCGGATACCCCGCTCATCGATGGCGAAGTTTGCCGTTAAGCACTGGTAGCCTTAGCAATCCGATGCATGATTTCATCATGTAAAAATCCACTGTAGTTGACTTTACTACGAAGATAGGTGAAAGATTTTACATAGTTCAGGTCTGTATCTTCTTTTAGTGGTCTTTCTGGAAATTTTTAGACTGGGGGTTTTTGATTCACACCACGGAATTGCTTCGGAGTCGGGCAAGGTTGGTGCACTACTTAGGTTTTCTTTATGCTAAGGGTAAGACCAAATGATTTACATGAGGCAGAGAAACAATTTAGTAGATGTTGGGCCTCCTCAAAGGATGTCGCAACAAGAGCAGCAGCATCAGCAAACAACAAATCACTAATAATTTGTGTACGAAGGTGGGTCTTGGCTTTGAAGCGCTGATGATTGAAGTGACCACCAGTTGTTCGAAACTGAAACTTGACTCCGCTCACTTTGTCTCCGAATGCATATTTCAGCATCACTCTGAATAAAAGTGCAGACGACAGATATCTTCGTCTGCTGAAATAAGCTATTCCCCACGAGATATAATCTTGTATTTTATTGTTTATTTTATATATCAAATCTTCCAAATTTCTATCATTTTGCATAACCTTGCTTGAACCAACTTCTAATGCTCTGGATGGAGCGGCTTGGTGATAGTAGTCGTTGCTCGAGGGGGCACAGTCATATGGGTAAAAGATAAACTCGGATGAGTTCCACCACGGAATATGTGATCAAGCGGCGCTATATCTAGTTTGATACGTTACCTCTTCGCCACCAAGGCCCTTTGGAATGAATGTTATGACGTTTGCCTGATAACGTAACTGGCCGGGTTTCAATTCTCGGTAGTGGATGCGCATGGTGATGAGTCCCAAATATAGGACGAAACGGCCGTCCAGTGATTTCTGCATTCTGTTGAGGTTACTTCTAAACTCGTTAAATTACTTAATTATATATATATATATATATATATATATATATATATATATATATATATATATATATATATATATATATATATATATATTTTCATTGAGCACAGTTTTATAAAAATAACAAGAATACCGGATTATATATCTTACTGTTCTTTCTTTATATATCTCTATCTATAAAAGACAGGATGTGTGTGTGTGTGTGTGTGCGTGTGTGTGTGTGTGTGTGTGTACGTGTGTACGTGTGTGTACCGAATGCACGGCCGCAATTTTCGACGGATTTGTACCAAAATTTACATGGCCATGCTCCAAGTTAGATTCGAGATCAAGACCGACTTTGCATTTCCTAAGTCTCATTGATAGTGGAAATAATCGATTTTTTCATGCTCCTACGGCAGTTTTCATGTAGTTTGCGGCCATTATCTACTGGAGAGAATGAGAGCCTATAGCTGGCTGCCATGAATAGGCAGGAAGATTCTATTGACCAGCGTGAGAGTCAACACCTGTCTGAAACGAATGTTAACTAGCATGCAAAAAAAATTTAAATCTGCATGGCACTTTACTCCAATTGCTTAAACTCAACGTTGATTCTGATTCCGCAGAACTAGGTTGGGTGTGAAAAAGTATTTGTTGTTAACATTTTTTTTCATTCGGTTTTTCCAGTTATGAGTCCTTTTTTAAAGCTGATCGTTTTGTGTTCATTTTGTTTAGTTCTTTTTTCGTAACAGATTTAATGTTTAGTATAGAGCTTAGAAAACATTCGCACTGTGAGACAGGCAAGAAGTAAGGCATGTAGCAACATCAGCACGGCAAAGGGCACTCATTTAAAGGTAAGGAAGGGCAAAAATATTTTAAGTCAAGTGATAGCGATTTCTGTATGAGTCGGACGTTTTTTGAATCAAGCACTGGCAACGCCGAGCCATGCTGCTAGTATATATATATATATATATATATATATATATATATATATATATATATATATATTTTTGAAAATACTTAAAAGTTAATGGTCAGCATTGAATCATACCAGGAAACAATAGTACTAAAATGTGCTCAATACACGTTAGGAAAAAATATGTAAAAATAACATCTATAACTTTTAAATATCAGGAGGTCAATAAAAATACGCGAAAATGGTTTCGACTGGATTTTTAAGCACTTGCCCTCACATGAACAAAAAAAAATATTAAGGGAATATGAAATCGGTTTAAAAATAAGTCTAATTCAAAAACCAACTGTCACTCATTAGACACGTTGGCCTCCCCACCCTCTTCATAACAATTAAGTCATATATTTGGTCTCCCTCTTTACTGTATACATCTACAATACACTTACATTCCCGTTCCTTTCCATTCTTATTTTTAACCTTACTTTTAACCTGCATTTCAGTCCTCAGGGGCTTGTTGTTTTTTTTAAGATAATTATGCAGCGTTCTTTGTTTTTTTATTTAAATAAAGCGTTAATGTGGTCATTTGAAAAGTATCGCCCGAAGAGAGCGCCAGGTCGAAACCATGGTCTCGTATTTTACTTGACCTTCTGATTTTTAAAAGGGTATATAGTTACATGGATAGATAGATAGATAGATAAATAGATAGATATGTAAAAGGCTGAGATAGATAGATAGATAGATAGATAGATAGATAGATAGATAGATAGATAGATAAAGGTGGGGAGAGAAACATATAGAAAGAAAGAGAGAAACAGGAAAAAAGAAAGAGAGAAACAGGGACAGCGGATTGGGAGGGAAAGAGACGGACAGAGTGGAACCATTACAAATACTATCCCAAATTTCGAAATACACTTCTTGTTCAATGTCATCAAAAATTTAAAAAAAAGAACTATTATTTCAAACAAGTTATTTTCCTTTCTTTTTCTGGAAGCTGATATATTTTTAAATTGTTTCATTTTATTTTTCTTATTTTTTCTAAAAAATCGACTGCTTGGCAGTTGGAATATGAGCCTTGCAAAGATGCCGAAGAGACGAAGTTACTCAGAATATTAGTGACGAAAAAAATTCACAAAACAATAAACAGTACAAGGTCGTTTAATCCAGAAAAATCAATAGACTGAGAGAAGAAAGCTCGCAAAACAGAATCTGACAACTTAAATATTTTTCAACAACATTTAAAATAATAATCGAAACGACCAAATAATTGGTGACACACAGACACACTCATGAGCGAAAACTTACTTTGTTTGTGTCGCCTTATCAAACTGTTGCAATAAATTTAAAACTGGAAAATATATTTAAATTGTATTAATCTTTTGGCGATATTATTTTTAATGATACATATTCTACTATTTAACCCATAGTTGAAAGGAGAAGAAGTGGATTCAGACAAAAGATATTTGCGCTTAAGTAAATATAACAAAACCTTGCATGGAGTATTGCTGCCATATATGGTCTAGAATCCCTTCTGTCTGTCTCAAAGTCCTTGATAAAATCCAGAGACGGATATGCGAGGTAATTGGCCCTGATCTGGCATCTCGTCTGCAGTCGCTCTCTCACAGACCTGCCGTCATCTCACTTTGTCTTTTTCACACATACGTTTAACAGCATTCTCTGGTTCCAAGATTCATGAATTTAAACGTTCAACTAGACTGGCATCTCGCACTCACCCTTTCACTGTCGAAACTGGTAAATGTAGCCGTCTCTTCTACTCCAATAGGTTCATGTCTCGCACCTCTCGCCTGTAGATCTCCCTCCCGTCTTCCTGTTTCCCTGGTAGCTATAACCTCCAACTATTCAAATGTAATGTCAATCGACGTCTCGAGAAGCCTTGATCTATCCCCTATCCTTCTCTTCATCCTCCTGTTTATTCTCGCTCCAACTCTGTGTAACCCCTTGCGTGCTAGTGGCTTCCCGCTTGGCTTGCGTGAAACGCTTTAAAAAATTGGCTTATACTTAGAAGACGAGTCAAAATGTGTCAAATTCTAGTACACGTAATGAGGATAGAACGCTTGGGAAACTGAAGACTCACAAGGCATATTGAAGGCAAGAGAAATAGTGATCAATCTCGGTAACGCGTTTTTTTTTTTAAATCATTGCATCCTAAGCAAGGCAACAAAGCCACTAAGACGCAAGAGGTTTCTGATTGAGAGGGAATATAAGAAATAAGAATGGATCTAGAGCAAAAAAAGAAGAAAACCAAAATGATAGGATATAACGATTTACATTGCATTCATATTTTTGAAGATCAAACTTCACTAGAGAGAAAGAAGCCGAAAAGGGGTCCACAAGGAACGGGGTAAAAATAAAATTTGTTAGCATCGAACATACGGTTATATCTAACCAATCAAACTATAAAATGATGAGACCTCGTTGCCAATCTGATGGTACGCTTAACTCAGTAATGTTTAGATAACGTCGGGGAAAGTAGCTCAGAATAATTACCATGGAATTACCTATAGAAAAGACACAGAGAAGCAGCAAAATTACGGTGGGGTGGAAGGGACTGAGGCGAGATGCCAAGTCAGGACCAATAACATTGCCGATTCATTGTATTTTATCAAGAATCTCTCTCTCTCTCTCTCTCTCTCTCTATATATATATATATATATATATATATATATATATATATATATATATATATATATATATATATATATATATATATATATATATATATATATATATATATATATATATATATATATATATATATATATATATATATATATATATATTGCGCCTCGGCGTGGTGTAATGGTTAGCAAGCTGGTCTTGCTAAAACTATTTAAAAATAGGGCACCTCGAGGTGGTGTAATGGTTAGCAAGCTTGTCTCGCTAGAACAATTGCGACTGAGTAGTGAGTTCGATCCTCACTGGGTGCCCCATACTTTCGGCCTTGTGCCACATCTAAGCTACGCTTGGAAAATCACTATATATATATATATATATATGTGTGTGTATATTCGGAACATACCTATTGACAACACTAATATAATAGCATCATCTACATGCAAAAAAAGGCTAAAAATAATGGAAGCCTTATTAATAAAAACAAAGAAACCAACACTTAATAATATCAACTTTGAACAGGGACATAATATCTTGACCGTGTTTTGAAACAAAAAAATGAAAATATTCATTGTATTTTGTCAAGAATCTATCTATCTCTCTCTCTCTCTCTCTCTCTCTCTCTCTATATATATATATATATATATATATATATATATATTCGGAACATACTTGTTGACAGCACTAATATAATAGCATCATCTACATGCAAAAAAAGGCTAAAAATAATGGAAGCCTTATTAATAAAAACAAACAAGCCAACACTTAATAATGTTAACTTTGAACATGGACATAATATATTGACCGTGTTTTGAAAAAAAAAATGGAAACTTTTTATATAACATACATACAACAAACTATTTCTTATTTTAACAGTTAAAATATAATCATTGAAAATGGCTAAATGTATAGCCGAAAGCGCTCGGATAAAAAGAACATTCGGACAGTTTTTATATAATTCATCATCGGAAAGGAAAAATATTATTAGATCGCATGAGAAATTGTATAAAAAAATAAATAAAAGCACCTTCTCTGTAATTGTCAATGAAATGTGCGTGAAACAAGGATTGCTGCCTAAATACACACACACATAAATATATATATATATATATATATATATATATATATATATATATGAGTGCATTTCAAAGCATTGAAGAAAGCCAACCTTATAATTATGTGAAATACTTTCTAAAGACATACGTCAACACAGAATATAACAATATCTGCATTGGAAGATATGGGATCACACAGGGATAAAAACACCGGTGAACTGGTATAAAAATCATCATGCATCTGTAGTGGAACAATCAGATGTTACCATACAGTGAAATTTTTCTATCAACAGAGATCGAATGATATAAGAGAATCACCAAGACATTATTATCAAAGAAAGACAGAAAAGAAAAAGTCTACACATTCATTAAAGTGGCGAAACAATTTTCCCGGAAGATTTTTGTTAAAGAAAAAAACAAAGAAAAAAAAAATAAACGGAGAAACAAGTAGAAAAGAAATGTGACATTTAAAAACTAAAACTGTTCTTCTTGTGGTTGGAAGTTTGGGTCTGATAAAGAAAGATCCTTAACAGCAAATCAAAAAGTTCCTTAGTGAAACATCTCTATAGGAAATTTAAAAAAAATATATAGGGTTAGAACTTTAAGAAGTCTGAGCTGGATAGAACAGAAATCAAAGGAAATAATAATAATAATAATAATAATAATAATAATAATAATAATAATAATAATAATAATAACGGCATGACAGAGTGGGCCAATACCTGCACTGGAAAATTTGCAACTCCTATGGGAAGGAAACTGGAAGAAATTGGTACGAACACCACCCAGACCCGGTTACGGAGATAGGACCTGTTACAATTCTATTGGACTACACACTGACAGAACAATCAAGGCCAACCGCCCAGACATTGTTATTAAAGACCACAAACAAAATAAGTGCCTCCTTATTGATATGGCAGTCCCTGCAGACTGCAATGTGTCTTTGAAGATATTCGAAAAACTGTCAAAATACAAGGACCTTGAAATAGAAATCTCAAAAATGTGGCACATGGGAACATCAACAATTCCTGTTGTAGTTGGAGCCCTTGGACTGGTTGGAAAAGATTCCAGTAGGCTGATTGAAGGGATCCCTGGAAGTCCACGCCTCAAAGAGATACAAAAAATTGTTCTGACAAGTACAACCCATGCTTTACGAAGGGCTTTATCTATGTAATTATTATTTTTTTTTTTTTGCAGTGGAAAGTGTCATGATACCATTTCTAACCTTAGGTCCCTGGGCGGAACGCGGAAAGAAATGTGTAAACGACAGATATCAAAGGAAATAAAAATAAAAATAATAATAATAATAACACCACCACCATCATCATCATCTTCTTTTTTGTCAGTGGAAAGTGTCATGATGCCGTTTCTAACCTTTGGTCCCTCGTCGAGACCCGGAAAGAAATGTATACAGGGCAGAAATGAAAGGAAATAATAATAATAATAATAATAATCTATCTTTATTAATAGTAGAAACCCACAATGTAGATATTGTATAATAGTACAGACCAAAACCGTAGAGTCTGTGACCAATATATTGAAAATATTGATCACCTCATCTTAGATTTCTCAATACTCACTCAATATGCGTACCAAAAAAGGTCACCACAGAATATAACAATATCTGCATTGGAAGATCTGTGCTCACACAGGGATAAAAACACCGGTGAAATGGTATAAAAATCATCTAGCGTCTGTAGTTGAGCAAGCATTACATCCTAAGCAAGAAACGGGTTGAAGATGATCTGTGCTCACACAGGGATAAAAACACCGGTGAAATGGTATAAAAATCATCTAGCGTCTGTAGTTGAGCAAGCATTACATCCTAAGCAAGAAACGGGTTAAAGATGATCTGTGCTCACACAGGGATAAAAACACCGGTGAAATGGTATAAAAATCATCTAGCGACTGTAGTTGAGCAAGCATTACATCCTAAGCAAGAAACGGGTTAAAGATGATCTGTGCTCACACAGGGATAAAAACACCGGTGAAATGGTATAAAAATCATCTAGCGTCTGTAGTTGAGCAAGCATTACATCCTAAGCAAGAAACGGGTTAAAGATGATCTGTGCTCACACAGGGATAAAAACACCGGTGAAATGGTATAAAAATCATCTAGCCTCTGTAGTTGAGCAAGCATTACATCCTAAGCAAGAAACGGGTTAAAGATGATCTGTGCTCACACAGGGATAAAAACACCGGTGGAATGGTATAAAAATCATCTAGCGTCTGTAGTTGAGCAAGCATTACATCCTAAGCAAGAAACGGGTTAAAGATGATCTGTGCTCACACAGGGATAAAAACACCGGTGGAATGGTATAAAAATCATCTAGCGTCTGTAGTTGAGCAAGCATTACATCCTAAGCAAGAAACGGGTTAAAGATGATCTGTGCTCACACAGGGATAAAAACACCGGTGAAATGGTATAAAAATCATCTAGCGTCTGTAGTTGAGCAAGCATTACATCCTAAGCAAGAAACGGGTTAAAGATGATCTGTGCTCACACAGGGATAAAAACACCGGTGGAATGGTATAAAAATCATCTAGCGTCTGTAGTTGAGCAAGCATTACATCCTAAGCAAGAAACGGGTTAAAGATGATCTGTGCTCACACAGGGATAAAAACACCGGTGGAATGGTATAAAAATCATCTAGCGTCTGTAGTTGAGCAAGCATTACATCCTAAGCAAGAAACGGGTTAAAGATGATCTGTGCTCACACAGAGATAAAAACACCGGTGAAATGGTATAAAAATCATCTAGCGTCTGTAGTTGAGCAAGCATTACATCCTAAGCAAGAAACGGGTTAAAGATGATCTGTGATCACACAGGGATAAAAACACCGGTGAAATGGTATAAAAATCATCTAGCGTCTGTAGTTGAGCAAGCATTACATCCTAAGCAAGAAACGGGTTAAAGATGATCTGTGCTCACACAGGGATAAAAACACCGGTGAAATGGTATAAAAATCATCTAGCGTCTGTAGTTGAGCAAGCATTACATCCTAAGCAAGAAACGGGTTAAAGATGATCTGTGCTCACACAGGGATAAAAACACCGGTGAAATGGTATAAAAATCATCTAGCCTCTGTAGTTGAGCAAGCATTACATCCTAAGCAAGAAACGGGTTAAAGATGATCTGTGCTCACACAGGGATAAAAACACCGGTGGAATGGTATAAAAATCATCTAGCGTCTGTAGTTGAGCAAGCATTACATCCTAAGCAAGAAACGGGTTAAAGATGATCTGTGCTCACACAGGGATAAAAAAGTGCTACTGTTGCGGACCCGATAGCGGTGCAGATCAGGCTTACGAAAATAAGGCCTTGTGCCAGACACTACACACGACTACCGAATCCACAAACAAATTAAAAAAAAGAAAATATATAAGACGTGCTCTTTCCACTGTACAAACGTACAGTAAAAATAAGTAGACAGGCAAAACAACGAAGGTACAGGAACAAACATAAATTTTATTAGAGTTTAACAATTGTCTTCAGTGAAGACCTTCAGTAAATGTACTGGAAATGTAGTTGAAAAAGAGGCCAAGTAGATTGTCTTCAGTCGAGACCTTCTGTAAGTTACTGGAAATGTTATAGTAATGTAATTAAATTGTCTTCAGTGGAGACCTTCAGTAAGTTACTGGAAATATCGTAGTTGATAAAAAGGTAGATAAAGTTCCGCGCAAAAATTTAAATTCAAGATGGCCAAGGCGGGAAAATTTCCTCAGGAAGAAAGTTCAGAAAGTCAGTTGTAATGAATAATAAACATACACGGCAAAGAAAAATACTCACTGTGAGAGTTTGTAATTGTGAGTGTAATGTAATTCTTTTTAAGGTAACTGGTTCTGAAAGGACAGAGTTCGAAGAATGTGAAAAATGCTTTGTTCTTCATGTCGAAGTTCCCTGTTTCCTGGAAGTAGGCGGCTCGAAAAAGATGTTCGCTTCGGGACGAAAAATCCGTCATCGCAAAAGGCAATGTGACGACAGTGTCGTATGTGTTAAGGTACAGCGACGAGCCATGAGGTCTAGGCAATGTTTGCCGGTAAAATATCCCTGTCGGTATATATGGTTGACCGGCGAGAGATAAGTGAGCCTGCCGGCCGGTTCAAACGAGCCGGGACGACTGATTTTGAAAAGTCAATTTGTCGTGACGTCAGAGCAAAAGCGCGCGAAAAAAATATCAGCAGCAGCTTCCTCACTTTCGGCTAAGAACAACGGTTTACTACTATTACCAGCCGAAAGTGAAAGGAAGGGGTGAAAACTCGCGCGTGCGTCAAATTGAAGGTGGAGATAGCGTGCTATCCACACTACTACTGGAAGGTTGGTAGAGTAAGCCTGAGTCGTACTCAAAGAATCCCGGCTAATATATTTACTAACCGCAGTGGGATTTTTCTATAAACATAAATCGAATAATAGAAGAAAATCACCCAATTATTATCCAAGACAGAAAAAAAAAAAATTCACTTTGACGTCAGCGAAAAGTGAAAACAACTTCAGGAATTAAAAAAAAAAAAAAAAAAAAGGAAATACAAAATACTGAAGATGGATATAAAAAATGAGGCCCTTAAAAACTAAAACTACCCCTTTTCTTGTTAGAGTTTTTAGATCCGAGAGAGAAACAAACTCAATAACCAGCACATATTATATAATGCTGGGTATGACGATAAACTACGTCCGCCTCCTGGGTATCACGATAAACTACATCCGCGTCCTGGGTATGACGATAAACTACGTCCGCGTCCTGGGTATGACGATAAACTACATCCGCGTCCTGGATATGACGATAAACTACGTCCGCCTCCTGGGTATGACAATAAACTACGTCCGCCTCCTGGGTATGAAAATAAACTACGTCCGCGTCCAGGGTATGGCGATAAACTACGTCCGCGTTCTGGGTATGACGATAAACTACGTCCGCGTCCTGGGTATACCGATAAACTACATCCGCGTTCTGGGTATGACAATAAACTACATCTGAGTACAGGGTATGACGATAAACTACATCCGCGTCCTGGGTATGACGATAAACTACATCTGCGTCCTGGGTATGACGATAAACTACGTCCGCCTCCTGGTTATGACGATAAACTACATCCGCGTCCTGGGTATGACGATAAACTACGTCCGCGTCCTGGGTATGATGATAAACTACGTCCGCGTCCTGGGTATGACGATAAACTACGTCCGCGTCCTGGGTATGACGATAAACTACGTTCACGTCCTGGGTATGACGATAAACTACATCCGCGTTCTGGGTATGACGATAAACTACATCCGCGTACTGGGTATGACGATAAACTACATCCGCGTCCTGGGTATGACGATAAACTACGTCCGCCCCCTGGGTATGACGATAAGCTACGTCCGCCTCCGGTGTATGACGATAAACTACATCCGCGTCCTGGGTATGACGATAAACTACGTCTGCGTCCTGGGTATGATGATAAACTACGTCCGCGTCCTGGGTATGACGATAAACTACATCCGCGTCCAAGGTATGACGATAAACTACATCCGCATCCTGGGTATGACGATAAACTACATCAGCGTCCTAGGTATGACGATAAACTACATCCGCGTGCTGGGTATGACGATAAACTATGTCCAACAGCAAGACCTCTGATTAGGTTTTGAGGAGCGTGGAACAACTTCTTAATTGCTGGTGTGCCCAGGTCCAGTGGTAGCACCTGTTAGTCTTCCTGCTATGGGCAAATAGTTAACATCCAAACTTGTGTAAAAATATGTTTTAACACCAGAAATACTTTGTAAAAAAATATTACCAGCAATAATTTCTGAAGTAAAAATTAATTTCAGCATTAATTAAAATTTACAGTGAATCATATACTGTTAGAATGTGTAGCTTTTGATGTAGTGCAAACAATATATTACCAAGTGGGTATAATTTTTGTTTAAAAAAAAAGAACTTTTTACGAAAATAAAACCATCCAAGATTTTAAATTTCCTAAAATTTGGGTGTTACTCAAAACTGAGTAATTGAAAAACAGTTCAAATATATATGTATACATACACACCTGTTTTTTTACCAAACTATCGCTCTGAATCTATATAAAAAAATTTGTTGGCATTAAATGACCCACTAAAGTTGATATGCCATAAAAAAAACAACCACCCAACAAAATCTGTCAACAATTTATATTTGCCTTCAAATTTAAAAAAAAATATAGAAATACAAACCTTTGTACAAACATCACTTGTCTTTAGAAAAAAGAACATGCTGGTTATCACTGCGACAAAGTGAATGGCAGCCAGCGTGAATTAAATGCGACTGAAACTTGAGTAATCTGATGGGAGTATCGTGCTTAACTTAAAATTGACTGTCAGTCGAGTAGTTAATAAGAGCAAGTAATCAAACAGTTTAGTCTACATTTCATGGAATTCTACTGACTTTTTGTTCATTCTGTCAGAGTAGTTGTTAGTACTTTGCATATGAAATACGTTTCAGGAGTGAAAACGCCAGAGGATTCTTTGATAATTTAATTAAAAGACAATAATAATAATGATAGCAGCAGCAGCTAACGGTCATATCATTGAAGTTAAGCAACGTCGAAACTGGTCAGTATCGAGATGGGTAACCACATGAGAATAGCTGGCGCTGCACTCATGGATAAGAGCAAGGAATGAGAACACGGAGAGCCGAGTTCGAACTCCAGGCAATTTCGTTACATTCGCTTCCGCGCAAGATACTGTTGAGAAAAGTATGAATCCACCTCATCTACACGACTGCAGATGTGGGCCAAATAGCAGGACAGACTGGGCCCTGGATCTTATAGCATTAGTTGGTGACCAGTCCGCAGTAAGTAAATGCAGTCTACTTTGGGATTTCTTCTTCTAAGTCACTCATGAATCGAAGAAGACATTGACCGCCCAAAGGCAGAGCCTCGTCCGTGTTCCTCTATGAACGAGAGCAGAGAGGTCGACTGCTTAGCCGAAAAATATTTCGGCTAGATTATTTCGCCATTCCAAACGAGGGTTGCATGTGCCACAAGGCCGGGTTTAACGTGTGTTATCCGAGCTCGGCCAAAAAATGCCCGTAGAACCCGTATAAACAAGATCGGGTTGGTCAACCTCCCCGGACAAGACTCTGCCCTTCGGCTGAATCTCGTCCGGGTTCCTCTCTGATCAGAGCCAGAGAGTTCGACCTGCCAACAGAAAAGATTTCGGCTGTACTCCGTAGTCCGTTGACATACCGATACTTATAGGCAGTTACTCATGGGGTGACAAGTTATTCCATTATATCAAAATATAAAAAATGTGTCACGTGCGTACGTCAATAAGTCCCGTTGTAGTTGGGGCCCTCGGATCGATTGGAAAATGTTCCGATAAAATCATTGAATGTATTCTTGGTAGACCATGCTTTAAATAAATACAATAAAAAAAATACGTACTCAGTACAATTACAGCTCACACATTACGAAGAGCTTAATATACGTAAAATGTGTGTGATCTTAGATTCTTTGAAAATCGGAAATTTTCAGATTGACAGTTATGACAAGGGGACTGTGAATGGCACCCGGAAGGAAACTTGTATACAACAGAAATCAAAAGAAATAATAATAATAATAATAATAATAATAATAATAATAATAATAATAATAATAATAGCCTTTATTCCGTAATAAAAGAAGCTAACAAGTTCAAAATGGAGTTTCAAATGGATGCAGAAATACAAGTAAAGCACAATACACCGGCTGAAGCTGCAAAATACTTAAAAAAGAAAGCAAAGACAAATGCAACCCACCCGATACAGAAACAATGGCAAGATAAACCGCTTCATGGCCAATACTCTGCCCGTAGCAGCTGAAACGGGAGGTTTCATCCTTGCTGCATAGGACCAATGCTTGTTAACTAGAAATTATCAAGCACACATACTAAAATATTGTGTTAGCCCAAAATGCAGATTCTGTGATAATTACCCAGAAACAATTGATCAGGTTGCACGGTATTGGCACCCACTGAATATAAAACACGGCATGACAGATTTGGCCAATGTCTGCACTGGAAAATATATAACTTCTATGGGAAGGAATCTGAAAGAAGTTGGTATGAACACCACCCAGACCCGGTTACGGAGATAGAACCTGTTACAATTTTATGGGACTACACAATACACCAAATCAAAGCCAACCGCCCAGACATTGTTATTAGAGACCACAAACAAAAAAAGTGCCTCCTTATTGATATGGCAGTCCCTGCAGACTGCAATGTATCTTTGAAGATATTCAAAAACCTGTCAAAATACAAGGACCTTGAAATCGAAATCTCAAAAATGTGGTACATGGCAACATAAACAATGCTCCTTGTTGTTGGAGCCCTTGGATTGGTTGGAAAAGATTCCAGTAGACTAATTGACGGAATTCCTGGAATCCCATGACTTAAAGAAATACAAAAAAAAATTGTTCTCCCGAGTACAGCCCACACCTTACGAAGGGCTTTGTCTATGTATTTTTTTCCAGTGGAAATGTCATAATGCCATTTCTAACCTTAGGTCCCTGGGCGGGACCCGGAAAGAAATGTGCAAACGCCAGAAATCAAAAATAATAATAATAATGATGTCGTTGACAGCATTTAGATGTGTACATGAAATAAGCTTCACAGGTATGTAAAAAACGAAAATATTTTTCATACAGCATAATACTTTCTGTCACATCTTGCTTTCAAAGGGGTTATTCCCAGATATTAATTCTTCTCTTACATGGTCGAGATGCTATAAAGAATTTATGTCTTCTGATGACATACAAGTTCAACAGCTGGTGGAGAAGTCCCGTTGTATTTAATAGTTTGTATTACTGCGCAGACATTCCTTCGTATCTTCTGAAAGAAATTGACACCTCCTGACAATTATCATGCTGTATAGGACACAACATAGCGCCAAGATTATGCATTATAGATGGAGAATGTCGTGCAAGCGGGTCAGTTGCAAGCAGATCTTTGGCTCTGGTAACACTAAGATTAAGTGTAATTAGTCGACCAACATTCTCTGGATAATACAATCTAGATGTAAGCGTTTACAGGTGAGAAAGTCATGTGTTCATCTATAGATACAATGTTTCTTTTTAGATGATGCTCTTCTGCTTCTTTTATATTCATGTCTCTCCACAACTTCCGATTTTTCTTAGCTCTTGGTTTACGGCCATATCCTATTAAAACAACGAATCTCGTAAGATCACCGTAGTTAAGCAACATCAAATGCGATCAAAACTTAGATGGGTGACCGTTTGTGAATACAACGTGCTGTAAGCTTGGATACGGGGTGGGTGTAAGTTACAACGGTTCGAAATGTGAAATCAGTGAGCCGAGTTCCAATTCCAGCTGGGTTCGTTATATTCACTTATGCGCTAATCCCTTTGTGATAGTTCTGAGTGCACCTCATACCCCCAGCTATGGATTAATTAGTATGTTGCATCAGTAAATCATTATTATCCACTAAAAATTCTTAAAATCTAAAAATATTTTGTGGCTTTAAATAACCTGAAAAACTTTTAGTATCTGTCTGCATTTCTGAGATGAGGTATTATGTATATTATTTACATTATTCGCACTATTGTCCTCATCTTTGTCGCCATATTTATTACAACGTTTCCGCCGTTGTACGCTCCGGCCTTCTTCAGGTGTTTGGAATGTCAAACTGAACCCTTTATTTCGCTCACTGGAGTAGAATGTTCTAGTTCCACGTGCCATGTTTAATCCATGTCAGTTATCAGTAATATCCTGTTAATTTCACTCTGAAAGATCTACACTGCCTTAACCGGGTATTGAACTCACACTCTGTCAATACATCTAACCAACGCCTTTATCCACTGTGCTTCAATTCTGGCAACATTTAACCCACTACGAAATTTGAGCCACTTTAGTGATGAGAAAGGACAACAAATGAATAGTGTGTAGGAAGACAGAAGATTGCGATTGACGTTGTATTTTAATTTTTTGAATGTTGTATGGGGTAGGGAAGAAAGAAATCGATCTTTATCTATCCTCCTTATCCTCAATGATCTTCGCTTCCTAGAAACAACCTTTTAATTCATGCCAATTAATTCATTAATCATTTACATTGAGTTGTTCTGGAGCCTTATATTAAGTGAATATTAATAAAAAAAATGATATTTCAGGTAAGTTTGAATGCTTCTTCTAGCTGGGCAGATTATAGGTATACAATTCGCGCCCTTTTCTTACTCTAGCCTGTAAATAACACTTTCACCCCATTTTTCGAACGGGACAGATAATGTAAGTCATTTTGACGCCACTATCATCTCAGTTAAAATAGCAATCTGTACTATTAGTTCGTATTTTATGATGTGGATCGGTTTGAGAATTTATTAACCAGCATCTCATACAAATTTACATTTTGACACGATATGTTGAAAGTATTTTATGACTAGCAGCATGGCCCGGCGTTGCCCGGGCTTGATTCAAAAATCGTACGACTCATACAGCAATCGCTATCACTTGACTTAAAATATTTTTGCCCTTCTTTGCCTTTAAAGGAGTGCCCTTTGCCGTGCTGATGTTGCGACATGCCTTACTTCTTGCCTATCTCACACTGCGAATTTGTTCTAAGCTCTATACTAAACATTAAATCTGTTACGAAAAAAAGAACTAAACAAAATGAACACAAAACGATGAGCTTTAAAAAAGAACTCGTAACGGGAAAAACCGAATGAAAAAAGAATGTTAACAAAAAATACTTTTTCACACCCAACCCAGTTCTGCAGAATCAGAATCAACGTTGTGTTTACACAAGCGAATGAGCCAACTGGAGTAAAGTGCCATGCAGATTTAAATTTTTCCTACTTGTGACGAATGCAGCTATCGATTTTTTTTGCATGCTAGCATGCTAGTTAACATTCGTGTCAGTCAACTGTTGGCTCTCACGCTGGCCAATAGAATCTTCCTGCCTATTCGTGGCAGCCAGCTATAGGCTCTTACTCTGGCCAGTAGAAAATGGCCGCAAAATACATGAAAACTACCGTAGAAGCATGAAAAAATCGATTATTTCCACTATCGATGGGAGTTGGGAAATGCAAAGACGGTCTTGGAGCATGTGCATGTAAATCACACACACACACACACACACACACACACACACACACACACACACACACACACACACACACACACACACACACACACACTCATCCTGCCTTTTATAGATAGATATGTAAATCGGTTTGAGAATTTATTAACCAGCATGTTGTACAAATTTACATTCTGATCTCTGACACAATAATATAAACCATCTAGTCAACATTACACAAACCGATGAATTAATCCGGCCCAACAAATCAGCGTGTCCTGGATATGACGATAAATTACATCCCGCAGCAAGGCTTCTGATCAAGAAACTGAAAACTTTTGAGTAGCGTGAAACCAACTTTTAATTGCTATTGTTCCAAGGTCCACCCTGACACGGAGTGGTAGCACCTGTTACGGGTCCCAACTATAGTCAAATATTGAGCCAACAAAAAAAAAATCAACAGTATTTTTATAGTAAAATTACTAGTAATATATGATCTACAAAATATATATCTAGAAAACATTTACTCCGAAAGTATAAAATTATTTGTATTTGCAAGCATAAAATTGCGTACAAAATATTTAGATTTCAACATTAAATAACCCATAGAGATGTCGATATGCCACCAAACAAAATCAACCATCATGAAAGAATACTTTCATGACATTAGTACATATAATATCCTACAATTTCTCAAATAAATCAAATTGTATACCAATATATAATTTAGACAAAACTACACAATAAACACATATCAACGCCTCTAGTAATAATGTCAGTGTAAACATGCATTTGGAAAAAAGCTGAGTATCATCTACCATGTATTCAACTGTGAAAGCAAAATAATATATACCATATTTCTCTTATGTCAAACCTTCCAATAAAATTAAACAAATCAATCAATCTGTAAACCAGCAAGATGAAAAGAAGAAGACAGAAGAAATACTTATCAGCAAAGACCTGAAAATCCTATTATACATATGAATATTTGGTGGAATATAAATCTGATATATACTTTTAAATCATAGTTGTATTTCTTTTAATGTTCATGGCAATTCTCTTTGGCTAAAACCTAAAAGGAAAACTGAAAATGTTTTATTAGGTTTTGTTACAATACGGCGAATGGTGAGATTTTATGATGGTTACGTCCTGTCAATTTTTGACTGTTCAGTGTTGATCTATCTATCTATCTATCTATCTATCTATCTATCTATCTATCTATCACCGATCTTTTCATATCTATCTATCTATCTATCTATCTATCTATCTATCTATCACCGTTCTTTTCATATCTATCTATCTATCTATCTATCTATCACCGTTCTTTTCATATCTATCTATCTATCTATCTATCTATCTATCTATCACCGTTCTTTTCATATCTATCTCTCTATCTCTCTCTCTCTATCTACCTATCTATCTGTCTGTCTATCTATCTATCTATCTTTCTATCACCGTTATTTTCCTATCTATCTATCTATCACCGTTATTTTCATATCTATCTATCTATCTATCTATCTATCACCGTTCTTTTCATATCTATCTATCTATCTATCTATTTTTCATCGTTCTTTTCATATCTATCTATCTATCTATCTATCTATCTATCTATCTATCTATCTATCTACCTATTTTTCACCGTTCTTTTCATATCTATCTATCTATCTATCTATCTATCTCCGTTCTTTTCATATCTATCTATCTATCTATCTATCTATCTATCTATCTATCTATCTATCTATCTATCTATCACCGTTCTTTTAATATCTATCTATCTATCTATCTCTCTCTCTATCTATCTCCGTTCTTTTCATATCTATCTATCTATCTATCTATCTATCTATCTATCTATCTATCTATCTATCACCGTTCTTTTAATATCTATCTATCTATCTTTCTATCTCTCTCTCTATCTATCTATCTATCTATCTATAGAACGATAAATATCTATTGAGATGTTCGGCAAGACAATCAACTAAATGAGGAGAAAGGAAGATCATCCATTTTGGACTGCCGTTGTAAACGAAATTTGATGAAAACAAAAACAAAAAAATCAAAATAAAAGAGTAAGATTAATTTCGTAACAAAAAGAATGATTAATTTCTGTTCAGGAAATATTTTGCAATAAAAAATTATAACTGTACGTTTCTGTTCACATTAAAGAAATTATCTGAAATGTTTTCGAAACTTTTAACGTTCAAATGAAACTTTTTGTAGAAAGAAATATTCTCTTCAAAAGGAATAATGACAAATGTTAACATTACAAATTTAAATGCTGCAGGAATTGGCTGTAAAAAAAGTTCACATTGTATCAAAACGTATGATGACGACTTTGATCTGTGTGGCATTTGAAGAGAGATCTCCCGGCGAGACAAAATTTTATGCTTATTTATAGGTCACACAAGACTTCAGGAAATAAAAAAAATAGATTTCTGTTTTAAAAATATCTTGTAAACTATAATGTCTCCACAACGAAACTGCTCTCATTTACCCACCTCCTATGAGAATGGCTGATGCCCAATTCCAAGAGAGCATCTCTTTGCAACTGCTTGGTCTCACGTTTTCCATTGACCTGAAGTAGAACAACTACATTGAATCAATAGCTTCATTTAACGCAAGGGAATCTAGTTGTCTGTGTCGCGCCAGAAGGTTTTTCTCGCCTGACTCCATCCTTCAAATCTACAAATCTACCATTCGTCATTGTATTGAATACTGTTTCCATATATGGTCTGGGACCCCTGCTGTTTATCTCGAGGTCCTTGACAAAATCCAGAGACTAATATGCAATGTTATCTATCTATCTATCTATCTATCTATCTATCTATCTATCTATCTATCTATCTATCACCGTTCTTTTCATATCTATCTAACTATCTATCTATCTATCACCGTTCTTTTCATATCTATCTATCTATCTCTCTATCACCGTTCTTTTCATATCTATCTATCTATCTATCTATCTATCTATCTATCTATCTATCTATCACCGTTCTTTTCATATCTATCTATCTATCTATCTATCTATCTATCTATCTATCTATCACCGTTCTTTTCATATCTATCTATCTATCTATCTATCTATCTATCTATCTATCTATCTATCACCGTTCTTTTCATATCTATCTATCTATCTATCACCGTTCTTTTCATATCTATCTATCTATCTATCTATCTATCTATCTATCTATCTATCTATCTATCTATCTATCACCGTTCTTTTCATATCTATCTATCTATCTATCTATCTATCTATCTATCTATCTATCTATCTATCACCGTTCTTTTCATAACTATCTATCTATCATATGATGTTATCCTGACCTGGCATCTCGTCTAAAGTCACTTACTCACAGACGTGCTGTGGCTTCCCTCTGTCTTTTCTAAAAATATTTTCGTGGCAACTGCTCTGGTGAGCTACTTTCACTGGCACCCCAACAGCTAGGTTGGTATCTCGGTCCCACCCTTTCACGGTCGAAACAGTTAAATGTAGCCGCCTCTTCTATTCCAACAGCTTCTTCACCCGCACTTCCCGACAGTGGAACTCTCTTCTTCCTAATTGCTTCCCTGATAGTTATAATCTTCAAATGTAATGCCGATCGACATCTTCTGGTGCCTTGATGCTGATCCCCGTCCTTCTCTTCATTCTTTCCTCAAACACCCCTCTTTACACTTGCTGTCACTCTCTGTAACCTCTTGCGTGCCAGTGGTACTCTCACCTTGCTTTGGTTGAAATGCTGAAAAAAATCGACAGCTGAAATTATTTCTTCATTTTGTCCTCAGTTTCAAGTAATAATACTCATTTATTTTATGTAATGGTTTTCTTGTGTTTTACGGCTTATCAACCTCAATGGGTTATTTAATGCCGACAACATTTTGAGGTTATCTTAGAAGTTGTATGACTGCCATCACTGGGTACTCATGTTTCTGTGACATGTTGTCAGACACAGGGCCTTCCAGCAGCCACCATCTTCATGCATGGCAGCACTACCCACTCAAGGGACTCGATGTGGGCCTCTGTGTCGAGTCCGAGACATTCACTAAGAAATTGAAGAGTTCTTTTCTGATCAGAATGATAAGATTTGCCGTACCATTTTAATGACCATTAGACTCATCGACGTCTTTCCGTATCCTCTGAACTGTCCTCACATTGGCACCCAAACACTTCGTATTGGAACTTTCAGAGTGAATTCCAAGCAGAACAGTGTGTCGTTTCTAAATTTATATTGAGTGCCATGCGTCTTTTCCCCACAGACGAAAGCCAACTGACCCTGCTATAGTGTGTAGTCGCCAAATAAAAAACAAAACACCCGAAATTAAAAATATAAGATGGCGGCAATTTACCCATCGCGCACTGTATCCATATATATATATATATATATATATATATATATATATATATATATATATATATATATATATATATATATATATATATATATATATATATATATATATATATATATATATATATATATATATATATATATATATATATATATATATGTGTGTGTGTGTGTGTGTGTGTGTGTGTATATATATATATGTTAAGGCACATCGCGCGAAATGATGGTTCCGTATAGGATACAGGTTCGATTCCTGTCGGAGAGCGAAAATTTTCTATGAAAATTTCTCGGACATTCAGGCCGGTAAATGTTATTTAATACTGTTTATTATAAAACAGAGCATTTGCTTAAATACTTGTATCTATAAAAAGAACGTTAAACATAATATAAATGTCTTTAAATAAATTGTCGAACATAATATATATAAATGTCTTTATATATATATATATATATTACCTATCGCACGCTGTATGCATATATATATATATATATATATATATTGCATGTAGATATATATATTGCATAAGAACGAGTTAGCTGAAATTTCTGGGGCACGTAATGAGAAAGGAAGGCTTGAAGAATCTGATACTCACTGGGCGAATAGAGGGAACGAGAGACAAGGTAAAGCAACGCATGATATACCTAGCAAGCTTAAGCAAGTAGATGTCAGAATATGGTATACGGGAATTAGCAAAAGGAAAAAAAACATTAAGAGCTATAAAGAATAAGGGGAAGTGGAGAGCCATGACCGCCTACGTTCTGAAGGGACACGGCGAAAAAGAATCGAAAACGCGTCTTGTGGTTGAGCTTTGTGATACTAATCAACTACCCCGACCAACTCATTTCAGGACTATCCACTCTAAATAAAATCCGTCTAATTATTAATAATTCAGTTTAGCTGAAGAAAGCTTCTATAAATGTTATTCATTTGTTATCTCATCATTACAGGCTGCAATGCGTTGAAAACGAAAATCATTACGTCCTCAATAAATAATATCTGAATAAATTTATCTCTTACATGCATTTTTATATCTTTTCCGATAAAAGGTAATTATTTTCTCTACAACCTAATATTAAATGGCTTGTTAGTTTCTGGACATCTTGAGTATTGCTCGCCTTATGCTTCAGGCAATCACCATATTTTCATTCTTGTCACCTCTGCCGGATTATGTAGATGAACCTTTTACGATAATACTCATTGAATCGACGGTTCGCTGTCCAGCAGTGACGTCCTTTCAAGCGTTCAGCTACCCAATAAACCTTATTGCATAGGTCAAGTTTGTCAATGCTCTTCTCTCAAATCAATGGAGAAGCGTGTGCCTTTTATCCCCGGATCGACCAAGTGTCATGTTCTCGTTCAACGCACCGGCTAGAAGAAAATTCTTACCACGGTGAAGCTAGGATGATGAAAATTTTACTTCCATCCAACCGTCTAACGTACAAAATACCGTTTGCTTTCCTTAAATTAAATTTCGGATCTAAGAGAGATAATGTAAATTTACCGGCACCGGAAATGAGCTGAAACAGATTCCTCGCCGCTGCGGGAAGTCAAAGTTTGAGTCATGATCAATCTCCTGATGCTGATTTTCAAATTAAACACGTTATCTGATGTGAACCAGTTTTCCTAGCCTTGTTTAATCAAGATAATATTTTCCATTAATCATATACCTATTTCAGAGCTTGTAAACCCTATCTCCATAAAAAAATTAATAATGCAATATTACATTGTGTCACAATGTTTAGGGTGACCCCAAAAAACGGGAATTTTTGAAGTGCGTATTGCCAGACATGAGCAAGTGGCAAAACTGCGAGACAGTGACCTTGAACAAGTAAACATTTCACCATTTTAGTAACAAGAATGAAATTCACAATACCCCAGCTGAGATGTTGCAGCAGTCAATGAGGAATCTCAACAGCAGATTTCAAGAATGCATTCGTACAGGAGGACGCCATCTACAGGACGTAATTTTAAAAAAAATGAAAATTCCATCACTGTTTCTTAAATGGCATATTGTAAGGTTTCAATTACTATGAATTAAATATTTTTCTTCCATCACTCTTGGTTTTAATGGATTATTAAAACGTTCCCGTTTTTTGGGGTCACCATATATTGTACAATTTTTTAATGTAAAAAAATAAATCCTGTCACAATACCTATATCCGTCAGCAAGATAATCTGATAGAGAGATTAGAGGATTTGATGATCGTGGATCCGACTCTTGCTATTGCTTTAAGGTCCCCGCTGACCCGGGGTGGTAAAATCTGTTGTTCTAGCTATACTATTTAAATTATTCGGACTGTTGTCATCATCTTTCTCGCCATATCTATTACAACGTTGCGGCCGTTGTACGGTCCGGGCTTCTTCAGGTGGTTGGAATGTCGAACTGAACCCTTTATTTCGCTCCCTGGGGTAGACTGTTCTACTTCCACGTGTCATGTTTAATGGGTGTCAGTTATCAGTTCAAGGACACATGGCACAGTGGATAAAGTCGTTGGTTAGCCCCAGTGACAGGACCCAAAGAGTGTGAGTTCAATACCCGGTTAAGGCAGCGGAAAATTTGGAGAGGGGAATTAACAGGAGATAACTGATAACTGAAGATCCTACTTCACTATTAAACCCATAGCTTGGGGAAGAAAGACTGATTCAAATATCAGTCATCTCCTGTTAATTCCCCTCTCCAAATTCTCCGCTGCCTTAACCGGGTATTGAACTCACACTCTTTGGGTCCTGTCACTGGAGTTAACCAACGACTTTATCCACTGTGCCATGTGTCATTGCAACCACCTGAACAAGGTCGGAGCGTACAACGGCCGAAACGTTGTAATAAATATGGAGACAAAGATGAGGGCAATAGTCCGAATAATGTAAATAGTGTACATAATATCTCATCTCAGAAATATACACAGGTCTTAGCTATGTGCAAATTGTTAAATCACAAATAAAAAATATATAATAGTATAAATGTACATAGTAAAAATACAAGCATTACATTTTTATTCGTACTGCTATCCTCATCTACATAGCCATATTCACAATGTTTCGGCCGTTGTACGCTCCGGCCTTCTTCAAGTGACTGGAATTTCGAACCGAAACGTTGTGAATATGGCAATGGAGATGAGGATAGCAGTCCGAATAATGTAATTAATCTAAGTAATCATAATACCTCCTCTCAAAGATATAGGCAGATTACATTTTTATATTAAAAAATAAACACAATATATTTTAAAGCAAAATTACTAGCAATACATTTAATAGTAATTTTACCAACAAAAACGTTATAATACAATGACCAACAATACATTTTATCAGTAGTTGAAGGCATTAAATTCAAAATATACTTAGTTGAAGCTTCATTGTTTCAAATATTTAGATTTCGGCATTAAATAACCCATATGGGGCTAAAAAATCAACCAGACAACAATTATAAAAAAAATTATTTAAGCAATGTGGATAAAAGTACAATATCAATCTATATAGATGTGCGTTTAGTGTAACGGACATTGGAGCATAATGTCATATGCGCATGCTGACTTCATCTACGGTTGTTATCCGCCTTGCATTGTAAACGCTTGTTTACAAAACATCATAACCACAATGCAAAAAAACACCATCACAACGAGCGCAGTTACAATAAGTTTGTCTTCGCAAAAACGATAAACCAGCGCTTAGACATGTCAATCCTTGATGTGTGTGGAGAATATGACAGCGACAAATGTTTCATGAATGTAGCCAAATATGACGTTCCATTTGTTGAGATTGTCGAGGAGTATAAAATTATCAGGAACAAATTTACCTATTTTATATATATATATATATATATATATATATATATATATATATATATATATATATATATAATTATCGATAGATAGATAATTAGCAGACAGAGATAGATAGATAGATAGATAGATAGATAGATAGATATTATCTGATTTTTCGTTTTTTAATCCGACATATTTTGTTATTTAATCCTCATTTTAGTGGATACACTGATTTGTTGAAGTAGTGGCGTCAGTTAATCAGCTGTAAAGATCTCAGAAATTTCTTTTTTAATTTTTTTATATTCAGGCAGGGGGCCTGTAAGATAAAATTTAAAATGTAGAACATCTATATATGATGCTAATGATACTGAATAGACAACAAAACATAGCAATATTACAGTTGAATAATTCAAATAAATTAAATTACCCGTAGAGGGGGGACCATTATAAACTAATAAAATTATGGTTATAAAATTGTAATTGTTTTTTATAAAAAAATTTTAACAATATTTAAAGGTAAATGATAGAATGTGTCGGCACCTCACCGTTAATTCACTTCTTTGATTTAACGGAGCTTTTTTGTGAGTAAAATTGATTATATGAATTTTTTTCTGTAAACACAGGAAACAGATCATGTAAAGATCTACAAATTTCTATTTTTTTTTTTATATTTTCCATTTTAACGTAGAGGTTTTGTTGTCTTATTTTAAGTACCAAAAATATTTAGAAAGTGCCGTCTTATTTCTGTACGTGTTGTTGTTGAAAGATAATATATGTTGATACCATCTAGCTTTAAATGAATTCTTGGTACTGCCGATATAAAATCACATCAAAATAAAAAAACAAAACGTTTTTATTATTAAAAACGTTAATATTTGATGGCTAAGTTGGTGTTTTCCCGGTCAGAATGAAAGAACCCTTTCTTTATTGTAAGATTCGTGCATCCAGCGATATGACGTTAAAACACAGTTTCACGTATGATCGCTGATGTTAAGCAACGTCGATCCTGGTTAGTACCTAGATTATTGATCGATTGAGAATAACTGGTGACGGATGCTCGGATGTGATTGTGATGTAATAGTTAACAGCTTGTAATCGGATATTCCAGTCGGGTTTGTTATATTCACTTATGCACGAATAACCTTTGCAAGGTTATCAATCCACTTTTTCTCCCCATCTATGGATTAATTAGTAGGAACTGTATAAATAAATAATTATTATCTTCAAAAGATTCTTACAGTCTAAAAATACTTTCCGGCTTTAAATAAAATACAATGGGTTGATAAGTCGTAAGAATCAACTCAACCAATCAATATAAACTTGGATATGCGGTTGCTGTCTTAGATAACGGCACGGAATTAGCAAAAGGTATGAATCCATTTATTTACCCTCTATATATGGGTTAAATAGCAATACATACTGAGTCTGATAGCCTTGGTTGCAGCTCCCCTTTACTTCTATTTGCTTCTCCCCAAGACGACGTTCTGTCATCCACTTGCTTACGCCCGTCAGGTATATCACGCGTTGTTTTCCCTTGTCTCATTTTTCACTCTGTTCGACCCGTGAGTATCAGATTCTCCAGGCCGTCCTTCCTAGTTATGTGTCTCAGAAACTTTAGCTACCTCATCCTGATGTTAAGAAAAAGCCTGCTCCTTGTTTGCAAATTCTAAAACCTCACCGTTTCTCACACGCTCGCTTCATGACATCATCAGTATTCCTTTTGTAGAACCGCATCTCTGTTCCCTCGAGTCTCTTCTTCATCTTTGCGGAAATCGTCCAACTTACCCACCAAGAAATACTTAACTGTCTTATTAACGAGGCTGGCTATCGATTTTTCATGCTACTCGTATATATATATATATATATATATAGTCAAACCTAATGAGCCAGACACACCTACCAAGGTTTCACTTAGGCAGATCGTCAGGGTCGACCCTGACGATCTGCCTAAGTGAAACCTTGGTAGGTGTGTCTGGCTCATTAGGTTTGACTAGGTTTGCTCTACGCTTGTATTGAGCTCTTTAGTTAGTTGTTTACTCGTATCGGGGTTTTTTCTTTGGGCCTTGAACCTGTATCTGTGCGATTATTTTCGACAGACTTTCATGTTCCTGGCTCTTTCTTTTTTTAAAACCTTCTTTTCCTTCGTGATTGATTTGGCTGTTGTTAAATCAAGAGTTCGAAGGTTTTTCGACACGAGTATAGTTACCTATATTTATATATATATATATATATATATATATATATATATATATATATACGTATATATATATATATATATATATATATATATATATATATATAAATATTATAACATAAACATATTAAAACATCACTACTACAAAAGTAGCCATTTTGTTTCAATACTTCTGGTGTCTTCTCTAGTGATGATGTTGAATGTAGAATAAAGTGTTTTAAAATGTTCAAATCAATCAAACACCCCTTAATGTTACATAAGCTACAATGACCAATCCAAATAAAGTATATGATATTTAAAAAAAAACTTGATAACGAACCTTGTTAATGTTAATGTTAGACTAAAATAGAAATCATTCTAATTGATTAATTTTAAAATTTACTACAAAATTAAAAATAAAAATTACCAACTTTTAATATACAGTGTTGTTCGATGAATGTGACTCACCTGAATATTTTTACTTCAAAATTTTTTCGCGTATTGTTTTTGGGGTCAAACTAATTTTAATCTTACTAATATAAAGACCCCTTCCCGACCACCTAGTAAAAAAGTTTATGCACCCTGAGGTATTCTATTGATGATTATAATTTTGGATATAAATGAGATTTAGTGAAAAAAACTGTGCCAAAAAAGTGACTCACTTATTTCCTGCAACTAGTAATCAATAGAAACATAATCGAACAGCTATAAACAAAGAATAATAGAGGTATAATTTATTTATAATCGTAATATAGTTCACCTTATTTAAAAAGTATTAAAAATTCACCTTATTTATTGAATGACCCTCGTATATATATATATATATATATATATATATATATATATATATATATATATATATATATATATATATATATACTTATACATATATATATATATATATATACTTATACATATATATATATATATATATACTTATACATATATATATATATATATATACTTATACATATATATATATATATATATACTTATACATATATATATATATATATATATATATATATATATATACTTATACATATATATATATATATATATATATATACTTATACATATATATATATATATATATATATATATATATATATATATATATATATATATATATATTTATATATATATATATATATATATACACGATATATACCTTAGTATAGAGGAAGTCTAAATATGGAAAACTGACTTTTGAGAGCCTTGGAAGTAACTCGTTCCTGTTGGAAATATGTAATTATTTTTTGTAGGAAGCCGGGCACAACTGATTGACTATTTCTTTGGGCAGCTTCTTGTCTTTCATCTTTGTCAATTCTCATATTTTGGCTGGCCAGCTACCAGGAAATAATTCCTTCAACTATAGACATTCAGGCGAAAAAGATACGCTTCAGGTGTCATTATTTATTATTGTTTTCTTTTGTCATTCATTCTGTCTGGTTTTCGTGTGACAGATTTTTTTTTCAAACAAACCCGACTCAAACGTAAGCGTTTACTGGAAGGTTGACTTGGTAAAATCGTCACAAAATCGGATTAATCACGTCACACCAGTTGCTTTTAAAGAGAGAATAACAGTATATATTATCAAGCTTTCTGCTTCTCTTCATGATATATATATATATATATATATATATATATATATATATATATATATATATATATATAGAAAGAACAGTAAGATATATAATCCGGTGTTCTTATAGATATTTTTTTTATTTTTACACAATAGTGCTCAATGTAAATTTGCAGAGCATTAATATTATAAATTATCTGATTTAAAATATGTTTTTTTTCGCTACACAGTAATAACCATGTTTCAAAAATGGAAGCTAAACGCTTCGAATTTAATTTTGTTATTAAATTAAAGACATTAGTTCCATTTCCTCGTCAAGCGAATTTTATTATTAAATTTACACTTTTAAAAGATTCATAATTGAGTTTTTCCAAGGATACAGAGAAATACACTCATCTAGACAAGGGGTGGTAGCTTGTTCAATTTCAATTTTCGTTGTATCAGTTAATAGTTACATTTTTGAAACATGGTTATTACTGTGTAGCGAAAAAAAACATATTTTAAATCAGTTAATTTATAATATATATATATATATATATATATATAGAGAGAGAGAGAGAGATAGAGAGAGATAGATAGATAGTGAGAAAGAGGCACTAAGAATATCTAAAGCAGTTTTATAACTCTTTCAAATTTTAAATTTAGGATCTCAGATTAGCATATACAGCCCTGTGCGAGTTAATTGGTACCAAATGAACAATTCCGTTATTATTTACCATTGTTTCGTATTTTTCCAATAAATCTTGACCTAGTGCACAGGTTAGTACTTCGTATGTCCATTCCACAAAAAGTCGTTCCTTGGTGACTGAACACAGATTCTCGATTGGATTTAAATCAGGAGAGTTGTCGGGCCAGTCTATAGTACTTTGATTTGTTCACTGGTAAAGGTTGCTAGTGTGTTCGTGCAGTGCTACAATTTTGGCATGTTTTCTTGGAGCAAAGTCCATTGCAGACAATGGTCGTAGGACAAATAATCGACAGTCGAGACAATAGGGTCGGGGCGTGATGAAAATTTGATGCAATCACGGATGACGCTATATTTCGCAAGGCCAAACTCATTTCAACATATACGCCGTAAATAGATTCATACTGCTGCAGAGCACTTCAAATGACCTAATCTGAGAAAAAAAAAAGAAATCGATTACACCATGTCACTCTAGTGGGTCTAAAATTGACTAAAACTGTAACAGCAAAATTGTCTAAATCGTGTAACAGCAAAATTGTTCAATTGTTAGATTAAGATATATAATGTTGTACCCTAGAAATCTTACTGAAATTTTTCCGAGGTTTTTATGGCACTACTGGACTCTCCTTTGAGCAATAAGAATGTATAATTGCTCTCTAAGTTCAACAGAAGAATCGTGAAGAGGTTTCGGAATTAGTTTTGATGTCTGATCACTAAATAAAATTAAACCTATCTTTAGAGAAATCAATAACGGCATATCACCTGAAATAACTGCCCTTTACAGCCCTTATATGCCGTTTCCTCTCAGGAGGTAGGCGATCATAGCTCGCCATAATTTCCTGCCCTTTGCAATTCTTATTTATTTTTTTATAACGGGTGTAAAATCAAAATTGTCCAACTCGTGTAATAGCAAACTGTCCAAGTGTGAGATCAAAATCTGAAGCGTTGCTTCTTAGAAATGATTAAAGATATCTTACTGGAATTCACCGAAGTTTTTATAACACTGCTGGAATCTACATTGAACAAAAAGAATGTATAATTACTCTTCAAGTTTAACAGAAGAATCGTGATGAAATCGATCAATAACGAAAATTACATGTTCATCATTAATTAGTCATAGCTAAGGATTGGAAGCTCATGAAGGATTGAAATAAAGTTCAAATATATATATATATATATATATATATATATATATATATATATATATATATATATATATATTATTGTCATCCACAGACAGACTGTTTCGCTGTATCACAGCTCATCAGTGTGGCTAGACGTTTCTGCCTCTAGCTCGGATCGAACCCCGACTGAATTGGCGTCAGTCGAAAATTCTACCACTAAGCAGTCGGCGCACGGCAGGGATGAAGGGAAATTTTAGCGTATTTTTTTTTTTTTTAGGTTTAGATAAACACACAGTGACTGACAGTGACTTAATTCTGCCGAAGAGTCTTGCTATATTAGCTTTAATAGTCGCTGTTTACAAACACACACTTCACTCCCACAGAGCTCAACCGAAATTAATTTTTCAGGAGCCAATATTAAACAGACAGACTGTTTCGCTGTATCACAGCTCATCGGTGTGGCTAGACGTCCGGCTACCTTTAGCTAGCATCGAAATATATATATATATATATATATATATATATATATATATATATATATTATTCCAGAATGATTTTCCAACTTCGCCATCACTAACTTTCTAACCTCTTGTCCTGGACTTACAAGGTGCCTCACACGTCTCACGTACGATTGCATTATCAAGTCTTCACGGCTTTTTTTGAACTGTTCATAGCTGAAACTCCTCTTCCACGTGTCAAACGTCTTATGAATTGAGTTGGATCTTTTGTAATTGATCCCTTTAGGTCTCGATTAAAATGATGATCCCTCATCCCGTAGTGACCTCCTGATCCAGTTCACTCTTTTTTCAACTTATTCAGCTTTCTCTTGATGGTTCTTGAATGGACATTAAAGATGTAATCCAGGCTATGAATGCCATAACTAGAAATATGGAAAAGATAAACTCAGTGGAGTGGTTCCTAAACTTTTTTGTGGACAATTTGGACAAGTTTGCAGTTAAATCCAATATATATATATATAATTATTTATTTGAATATTACAACATAAATATGTTATAAAATCACGACAAAAGTAGCCATTTTGTTTCAACACTTATCACTTGACAAGACACCAGAAGTGTTGAAACAAAATGGCTACTTTTGTCGTGATTTTATAACATATTTATGTTGTAATATTCAAATAAATAATTATATCTGCTCTACTCTGTATTGAGCGCTCTTTAAAGAATAGTAATTGTTGGTTATTGGATTTCACTCCGTATATACCAATCCTAAACGTGGATATATATATATATATATATATATATATATATATATATATATATATATATATATATATACGTGTAAAAATGAAAGAAAAGTCAATTAGTGTAGTGGTTTCTTAGATATTAAACTTTTTGTGGGATGGACAATTATTTCATGCAGTTACACCCGTTATATATATATATATATATATATATATACATATATATATATATATATATATATGGCCACTCGTATTCGAGGATACCCGTCTACTAGGACGGCTAGCCAATAAATATTGCAGACGTTCGCTCAGGCATATTTTTGTTTGTTCAACACCCACAGAGCCAACCTGTGGTTTATACTGAAACTATGCTGAGCAGACCTTAGTAACAGTTTTTTGGGAGAGAGCGTGTTATCTTGCGTGATCAACAATTTGAACAAGGCCAACACATTCAAAACCTCGGTAACGCTGACTTGTGACTTCGTGCTAGCAGGGCTATCCACGGCCCCTAAGTGTTCCGTCTACCCAATTTCACACACAAGGCTTAGGGCAACACGTATGGTTTTCAGTCCCCCTCCAGACCGATAACGTCAGGAAGTCTCTTTCCTGACGTATCAACCATGGTTTGATTCGAACCCGTGTCTCATGATCAGAAAGCGAAAGTTCTAATAACTCTACCACGTGGCTATATATATATATTGATTCGAACTCGTGTCTCATGATCAGAAAGCGATATGGCGACAAAGATGAGTACAATAGTCCGAATAATGAAAATAATGTACATAATACCTCATCTAAGAAATATAGACAGATAATGAAGGGCCGAAACGTTGTGATAAATATGGCAACAAAGATGAGGACAATAGTCCGAATAATGAAAATAATGTACATAATACCTCATCTCAGAAATATAGACAGAAACATATTAAGGGTTGATATAAGTGGCTATAGTATATTCTTTCTCCATACAGAGGAGGCAATACCTATCGTCAGCTTTATACAGGGCGTCCATAATGTTCGTGTGCACTTTTAAAAATTTATAACTTTATTTGTATTTGAGATAGAAATAATTTATAAAAAGGATTAGAAAGAAGTAAATCTATATTTTTTAAGGTTTTATTGAAATTTTATTAAAGTTTCCACATGTCCTCCATCATTAGCAATACAAAGGGTAATACGATTTTGCCGTTCACGGAAAACATTTGCCAACTGATTTACAGTAATACATGAAATCACATTAGTTATTTTAGCTATACTTAAAACTAGGTACATTAAACTTTATAACATTTTTTACAGATTATTTGCATTGCAAATACAAATAAAGTTATAATTTTTTTTAAAGCGCACACGAACTTTATGGGCACCATGTATAATATTTGAGAAAATGATTAATATTTAAAAGATGAATCATTAAAATTTTATAAATCTTATAACACAAAAGTTTGGGTCCACCTTCAGGATTTTCAAGAATCCCCTAAAAATTGAAGGTTTCATGCCTTTTTTGAAAATAATTTACTAGCTCACTTCAGACAAGACAGATTCTCTTCCTAAAGGGTTTTATTATACAGGGTGTCCATACACATGGAAAACAATTGCCAACTGATTTACAGTAATGCCTGAAATCACATTAGTTATTTTAGCTATACTAAAACTAGGTACATTGATATACATACATATATATATATATATATATATATATATATATATATATATATATATATATATATATATATATATATATATATATATCAAATATATATATATATATATCTTTCAAACATGTAGTGTTGAATGTTAAAGACAACATAGTCTTACATATTTTCTTTTGAATTTTCTCATATTCTCTAATGAGACTTTTTATTTGAAAATATAACATCATCGCGTCTTTTGAATTTAAAAGGAATTTAACGTTTTTAGTTTGTAAAAAAGTAGCAACATGATTACGCTACAAGATAATTGGCAAATGTTTGTTTAAAAAAAAAAAAAAAAAAATTTGACTAAAATATTGACCCTGAAGATGAACAATGATGTTCGAAAGCGCTAGGTCATCGTATGGAAAATACATATTTTGGAACTATTTTCAAATAAAAAGTCTCATTAGAGAATATGAGAAAATTCAAAAGAAAATATGTAAGACTATGTTGTCTTTAACATTCAACACTACATGTTTGAAAGAAAAGTTGCTGCCAAATTACACATATATATATATATATATATATATATATATATATCAAATATATATATATATATATATATATATATATATATCAAATATATATATATATATATCAAATATATATATATATATATATATATATCAAATATATATATATATATATATATATATATATATATATATATATATATCAAAGATAGAACGTGAGCAAATATAAAAATTGAACATTGAAGTCAACACGAGTGGCGATGGTCTGTTTAGTTACTTGAACCTAACCAAGCGTCAAATGTGTTACTTGTGATGTTTTTCCTCTTTATTCTATCCTCATCCATCTATCTATCTATTTATCTATCTATCTCAGACAATTCGTTTTTATCTATCCATCAATTTATCTATCTCATTATACTCGTGTCTGTCCATCTATCTCATGCTATTAATATCTATCTATCTATCTATCTATCTATCTATCTATCTCAGCCTGTTCATATCTATCTATCTATCTATCTATCTATCTCAGTCTATTCTTTTTTATCTATCAGTTTATCTCTCATTCTATTCGTGTATATCCGTCTCATTCTACTCGTGTCTATCTCTCTCTCTCTCTTTATATATATATATATATATATATATATATATATATATATATATATATATATATATATATATATACTTACTACACGTATTTCTTTACGTTAGATCTTTACCTCCAACATTCTACTGATCTCTTTTCGTATTCCCTTCTCTTTACCAGTATGCAGTTGGTTGTCATTCAAAAATTTTAACGTATTTCTGCTTATAAGGACTTCTCACCAGGCGCATACTACACTCCGATCTTAAAAGAAAAAAGGTAACTCTCTGATACACAAAAACGTACACCAATGGTTTGAATGTTTCATTATTCTAAGCTTTGTCACAAGCGCCTGTGGGTTACAATTTTGTTATGTGTGTACCTCTGCGATATACTCCCTTACATTTGAATCTGCAAATTTTGTTCAGTAAAATACAACCTAACAAGTCTTTGTTACAGGTATATATACCATCGTGTTCTTTTTAAGCTTTGTTCAAATATTAAAATTAAAATCATATTAGACAAATTGTGTCAAAAACTAATCATAAAATCAGATTAATTATACTCATGAAATCAACAGAAATGACGATAATTTTGCCTAAATCTTGTCAGTAAAGTACCCACCAATATGTAAAAATATATCTTTATGATTCCATGAGCATTGCATTTTATTTAAATCATTCCAGAACAATCTATGCAAAATTTGGTTCGGTTGATTTGATTTTGGAGGTTTTTAGCCCATTTTAGTAGATTTTCAGTCTTCTGGTCTGTAAATTCACACTCATATGTAATTCTGACAGGTCCAAAATTTATTTAACGAAGCTTCATGTACAGTGATGTTCGATAAAAGTGACTCACCTGATTTTTTTTACTAAATGTTCTCTCCTCCGCTGAAACGAAAGTTGAGCTAAATTCAAAGGATAAGTGATCTAAGAAGAAGCTTTGAAAGCTCTTTGAATTTAGCAGTAAGTACTGTCAAGCATCCGTTCAGTATAATGTTCTGGGGATGCTTTTCTTTTAATGGAACTGGTTTCTTAAAACCTATTGAAAAGACCCTCAGGAGCGAGCAGTACAAGAGAATTTTAGAGGCTTGTTTGCTTCCTTCTGCTGAAAGGGTGCACATCAACCCCACCAAGCTCATTTTTATGCAGGATAATGCTCCCTGTTACAAATCAAAATTGATGAAGGAATACTTTGATGAGAAGCAGGTGAGTGTTATGACATGGCCGCCCCAATCTCCTGGTCTCAACCCCATAGAAAACCTATGGAGCATTATAAAGTACAGGCTCTCGAGAAAGCAGTTGAGCAACAAAGAGGATTTGATTGTGAATTTCATATCCGAATGGAATTCAATGCTTGGAGATGAGATTTGCCAGAACCTAATCAAGTCAATGCCAAAAAGCGTAGTAAAGGTTATTCAAAATAAAGGAGGACACATAGATTATTAAATATTTCAAACTATATTACCTCTTATAAATAAATTATACCTCTATTATTCTTTATTTAAAGCTGTTCGGTTATGTTTCTATTGATTACTTGTTGCAGGAAATAAGTGAGTCACTTTTTTTGCACAGAGTTTTTCCCTAAATCTCATTTATATCACATATTATAATTATCAATAGAATACCTTAGGGTGACTAAACTCTTTAACTACCTGGTCGGGAAGGGGTATTTATATTAGTAAGATTAAAAAGTAGTTTGACCCCAAAAACAATAGGCGAAAAAAATTTTAAGTAAAAAAAAATCAGGTGAGTCACTTTTATCGAACCGCACTATATATATATATATATATATATACATATATGATAATAGTAAAACGAAAGAACAGCACTGTATGTATGCACGCTCTGGTCGAGGTAACAATTTGCCCCACCTGGTGTATGGGTTGACCCCTCACTCGAAGGTTGCCTCTACTAATTCGGCATAATGAGTTCAAATTCAATTTAGTCTATCACCCCGAATTGCCAGATATCCTTGCAATAGTTTAGATAATTTTATGTCACGATGCCCAGGAGAAAGAAGCTGAAGAGCATGGAATAATCAGACGGTGAATCTTCCGGATCTAATTCATTCGTCTGCAGCGATTTAACTTTCAAAGTCTGTAGCAAACAGCCTAAAAAATAAAAATAAAAGTTATATCTGCTGTCAACCTTGAGAAAGGCGACTCAGTTAGAGAAACAGGTGGTATCGTAAAAATTGAAGTATGAGTTAAAGAATCCAAAAACGAAGACTATCTTAACCTTCCCCTTTTCCCTAAACGCTTTCCCCCTCAAAAACGATCAAATTCAGCTTCAGTTTAGAATTTCATCGCGTTTAGTCCTAAAATTAAATGAGAATCATTGATACAGAAGATTAGCAAAGCGGAAGGATTTTGTAATGCCTGACTGTGTTGTGGGTGGCGAAGTAAATATCGGAATATTGGTTCGTTGAAAGGTTCAAGGCTAATGGAAGGATGTGGGGCGAGACAGAATGGATGGAGTGAAAATAGATGAAAATGATTGAGAGCTTTTAGGAGAGATAGATAGGGAAAAAAGAAGAGGAAGAGGAGAAAATAGTGGAATGGGGGGGGTAAAAGATGATGATGAAGAAGACAGAGAAAGGAAGAAGTGGGAATGGAAAGGGAGGGATAGAAAAAGAAAAAAAAAGAAGATTTGTGAATGTACGAAAATGTGATGCCTGAATATGGAGGAAGAAAATAACAAGAAGAAGAAGAAGAAGGATAAGAAGATTTGTGAGAGTAACAAGAAGAAGAAGAAAATAGAAGAAGAATAGTGAGAGTAAAAAGAAGAAGAAGAAAAAACGAGAAGAAGAAGAAGAAGAAAAGTGAGAGTAACACGAAGAAGAGAAGAAGAATAGCGTGAGTAACAAGAAAAAAAAAGAAAAAGAAGAATAGTGTGAGTAACAAGAAGAAGAAGAGAAGAAGAGGAAGAAGAATAGTGAGAGTAACAAGAAGAGGAGGAGAAGAAGAATAGTGTGAGTAACAAGAAGAAGAAGAGAAGAACAAGAAGAAGAATAGTGACAGTAACAAGAAGAAGAGAAGAAGTAGACGAATACTGAGAGTAACAAGAAGAAGAAAAAAGGAGAAGAAGACGAACAGTGAGAGTAACAAGAAAAAGAAGAGAAGAAGAAGAATAGTGAGAGAAACAAGAAGAAGAAGAAAAGAAGAAGAATAGTGAGAGAAACAAGAAGAAGAAGAAGAAGAATAGTGATAGTAACAAGAAGAAGACGAAAAAGAAAAAGACGAGAATAATCGAAATAGAAACCCGAGAAAGAGATTCGATATGAAAAAAGCACACTAAAATGTTCGAAATACAGAAAAAGGCTAAAAAAGAGATGAAAACTTTCATTTCACAGTAATAATTAGAACAACAACAACGCTTAAAAGAAGAAGAGGAGGAGGAGGAGGAAGAGGAAGAAGAAAAGATGAGAAAAGATTTCAGAAATAAAGGCCAGAAAGATGAAAACGATAAAGAGATGCAACCTGAGATAGAAGAAAAAGAAAAAAGCGGAAAAAGTAGAAGAGGAGACATAATCTGCAACAGAAGAAGAAAAGAAGAAGGAGAAGAAGAAGAATGGAAGAAAAATGTTAAGAAAACAAGCAAGCTCTGGAAAATTGACATTTATTTTTTGAAGAAAGAGAGGAAAAGAAGATAAACAATAATTGAAAAGGCAATAAGTATGGTAGATGAATCGTAGAATAAATGGGTAAGGAAAGAAAATAAAAAAGAAATGAAGGAATAACGAGAACGAAGGTGACAGAAAGTTGAACAAGAAGGTTTGCCTTAATTGCTGACCACTGACACTCACCATCGTCCGGCTTTAACATGCATTTTTAGAGCAACATTATTCCCATTATGATCTCTGATTAAAACCTATCAGGAATGATCCTATAAAAAGAAAACTACAATACATATCAGTTCTGCATTTCATCTCCTTCGAACGAACGAGTCCCCTACTGAAGCCACACACTTTATCCAGCGTCATTTCCATTGAAAACGTTCATGGGAGTTATTTTGGGGATGTATTGAAATCTTGTCACTTTAAGTTTGGATTTGGTTTTTGAATAGGAAACAATCGCAATGTCGATATCTGGTTAATATGAAGGTTCTCGGACTCTGAGAAAGATTTCCGAACAAAAAGCTGTCCCCGTCCCTACTGGAAAATAAGTAGTGTGCTGAGACGACCATACTCTACACACTTTCCTTCCAAGCACTGCTATAAACAAGGAAAGTGACCGTGAATATTATTACTTAGTACATATGCGCCTCAGAATGGAAAGAAAATTTAAATCAAGCAGTTTCAAACTGCGTATTTTTTAGCTCCGTTAACATAGCAACAGCCGCGATTCTTTTTATAAGATTATAACACGTGGGGTTCAAGAGCTCCCACGTTGGCTGTTGATACGTCTCAGCCTTCTTCAATGACATCTCCTACAGCTGGTTTCAACCAGTCTTTCGGTTTCTATGCATATCGCCTAACTCTCACTACCCGTAAATACTCATTACGTATTCCTCAATAAAATATTTTCTCCAACCCTGGAGATATGACATCGACTCTAAACAAAGTGGTCTGGCATTTCAGAACAATAAACTTCGCTTGAGACATTTCTAGTGACAATTGGCTGTTTTATCAATATGATCCTTTTCCAACCAGAAATTTAAAAAAAATAATTCTACGGAATTTCATTTTGTTTGTCTAATTCCCATGAAATGTCTTTTCTTTTCTATTACAAAAATTAGACCAAATTTCATATTTTGTTTACATTTTTGTTTTTTCTTAAATTTGTTCCTCAGGTGACAATGACATTCAAATACCAACATAGTCAAATTTTACAAGCAAAATTTCACTTGAATTTTGCGAGTCTAACTTGCGAGGTTAAGTTTATTATTTATCAGTTGTCTCTGTTTCCGGGCAAATCGCAAATGTGTAGATAGATGGGGGGATGAGAATAGCAGATAAATTAAAATGACAATAATTATTAAGAGCAACAAATGACAGGAGGTTGTGAAGAGACATAACCACGCATGTCCGGAAGAGATAGAACTGATAGAGGAAGAGAAATATTTCGGCCCTTAATGTACTTCTGAGTTCTCGTTCTGCCATTCACTTAAAAAGAATCTCTTTAATTTACTTGATGTTTCCTATTTTCTCTTTTTGATTTCGTTCCGTTCTCTCCGTTTACTTTGTTTTTTACTTGACCTAGAAATTTCAAGTGTCCTTATGTTTATTTTAGGTACAAGTTTGCTTTTTTTCCACGATTGTTAACACTTCGTCATTTCTCGTGTATTCTGGTCATAGTTAATTCAGGACACTTCTGTAGTTCTGCATCATTTTTAACTCATGTCTAGAATTTATCTGTTACGAAATCGTCCGGCATTCAATGTCATAGAAATCAAATGTTCACTATCCGTCTATATTTCTGAGATTAGGTATTATGTACACTATTTACATTATTCGGACTATTTTCCTCATCTTTGTTGCTATATTTATTACAAAGTTCCGGCCCTTCATTATCTGTCTATATTTCTGAGATGAGATATTATGTACCCTATTTACATTATTCGTACTATTGTCCTCATCTTTGTCGCCATATTTATTACAACGTTTCAGCCCTTCAGTATCTGTCTATATTTCTGAGATGAGGTATTATGTACCCTATTTACATTATTCGGACTATTTTCCTCATCTTTGTTGCTATATTTATTACAAAGTTCCAGCCCTTCATTATCTGTCTATATTTCTGAGATGAGGTATTATGTACCCTATTTACATTATTCGTACTATTGTCCTCATCTTTGTCGCCATATATATTACAACGTTTCAGCCCTTCAGTATCTGTCTATATTTCTGAGATGAGGTATTATGTACCCTATTTACATTATTCGTACTATTGTCCTCATCTTTGTCGCCATATTTATTACAACGTTTCAGCCCTTCAGTATCTGTCTATATTTCTGAGATGAGGTATTATGTACACTATTTACATTATTCGGACTATTGTCCTCATCTTTGTTGCCATATTTATTACAACGTTTCGGCCTTTCAGTATATGTCTATATTTCTGAGATGAGGTATTATGTATACTATTAACATTATTCGGACTATTGTCCTCATCTTTGTTGCCATATTTATTACAACGTTTCGCCACTTCAGTATCTGTCTATGTGTCTGAGATGAGGTATTATGTACACTATTTACATTATTCGGGCTATTGTTTGTGTAGCGGCATCGAAACTAAATGAACATGCAATATTTAATAATTGTATTTATTAATAAATCTTATTCGCTATGTCTCTGGTTGCATAAAGTAGAATAAGTTAACAAATAAAAAAGGCGAAAAAGTAAATGAAAGAAAAATGAACGAGAGAAAAAATAAAAATTAAATCAAAATACAAACGAAAAAGAAGGAAAAACAATATTAAAAAAAGAATAACAAATAAACAAATAATTAAGAAATAAAAAGAATTAAAAACACAAAGAGTAAAGAATAAAAAGAATTAAAAATATAAAAACGAATAAAAAAAGAAATAATAAATAAAATGAATGAAAAGAATGAAAAATAAAAAGAATTACAAAATTAAAAAGAATGAAAAATAAAAAGGAATAAAAAAAGAAATAATAAATAAAATGAATGAAAACAATGAAAAATAAAAAGAATTACAAAATTAAAAAGAATGAAAAATAAAAAGGAATAAAAAAGAAATAATAAATAAAATGAATGAAAACAATGAAAAATAAAAAGAATTACAAAATTAAAAAGAATGAAAAATAAAAAGGAATGAAAAAAATAATAAATAAAATGAATGAAAACAATGAAAAATAAAAAGGAATAAAAAAAGAAATAATAAATAAAATGAATGAAAACCATGAAAAATAAAAAGAATTACAAAATTAAAAAGAATGAAAAATAAAAAGGAATAAAAATAAAAAAATATAAAAAATGAAAAAAGAATAAAATATAATGAAAATAAAAAATATAAAAAAGAATAGAAAGATTAAAAACGAATAAAATATTAAAAGGGAATAAAAAAGGAAAAGAATGAAAAAAGGAAAATGAAAAAAGAAAAAGAGTAAAAATTCGATAATTATTTTATATTACTTCTTGAAACAATAACGTGATTCTCAACAGTTAACTCATGTAATGTCTGGAAATTTCTTCATCTACAAAAGCAAGCCACAAGACGCCACCGCGAATTGACGAGGATCTTCAGCGATAATACGGCTCTCTAGAAAACTGTATAATCATTCTTGAGTGCGATGCACTGTCTATATACGTGGTGAGTAGCGTCTTTTAAAAGAAATTGCTTTATCTATAAATGGATACGAGATTATTTTCGACTAACACCGGGTCTTCCTAGAAAAACAAAGTTTACTAATAGTAGAAAAGAAAGAAAAATAATCCGAAGAAAATAAAAACAATCTCCGGTATGTCGGAATAACGATGTCACAGATAATAAAAAAAGTTTAAAGAGAATGAAGATGAAAAAAAATAAAGAAAGAAAAAAAACGAAAATACAAAGAGGCTGGGATTTTGGTAACGGGAAATTCAGAAAAAAAAAAACAAGGAAACATTTGGAACAAAAATAGGCTTAAGTATTCTTCGATGTGAAATGTCTCTTTATGTTCATAGCTCTCCACAATTTCCTGTGAATAGTGTCTTTCAAAAGAAATTTCTTTATCTATAAATGGATGCGAGATTATTTTCTTCCTAGAAAAACAATGTTTGCTAATAGTAGAAAAGAAAAATAATTCGAAAAAAAGAAAATATTTCGGTAAGGTGAAAAATTTGTGAAAAGCAAAAACAAGACAGAAAAAAAGTTCTTAATATAATTCTGCTTATGCCTCCCTTCGTCAGTTAGTTCTGTAATTAATTTAAACGACCGGTATGCCGTGCCAATACATTATAAATAATGCACCGTTCCGTTTTTACCGCGGGATAAACCGGAAATGACAGATGAGAGACGCTAATCGGTTTCAGTAAGATAAAGAAACGAAAAATAGAAAAGAAAGAGGGTGAAGACAGATGTATTTAAAGCCTTCTACCAATATCTCATTATCATCAAACTATTATCACCATGCTTTGACCTCCCCATTGTTGGTCGGAACATCATTGACAATCCTTTTCCACACAGTTCAGTCCTGTATTGCTGTTCCCATATCACCAATGTCCATCTATGTGTCCCGTCCCATGGTGTCTGGAAAAGTCAATTTTCGTGAGAAAACACTTAAATAAGGATGCCATAGGAGTAAGGATGACACGATTTACTTGTCCGCTCGGTGGCAAAGGCCGGCAAACTCATCACTCTCTCTCTCTCTCTCTCTCTCTCTCTCTCTCTCTCTCTCTCTCTCTTTTATTGCTTTATATAATTTTCTTTATCATTCTCTCGTTCTTTTATTGTTTCATATCATCATCATCATCAAAACATCATCACCATCCTTTGACCTCCCTATGGTTGGTCAGAACTCCATTGCCGCTCCCCTTCCAACACTTTTCGCTCATGTATTGGTGTCCCCCGATCACCAATGTCCATCTATGATTCCCGGCCTACGGTGTCTGGGAAAGTCAATATTTGTGAGAAGACACTTCCATAAGAACGCCATTGCGGTAAAGGATCAGATGATTTCCCTTTACGCTTCGGTAGAAATGGCCGGTAAACTCATATCACTTACTTTCTCTCTCTCTCTCTCTCTCTCTCTCTCTCTCTCTCATTTATTGCTTTATATAACTTGCTTTATCTTTCTAGCGTTTTTTGTTTGTTTTCATATCTCTTCACCACCATCATCATCATCATCATCATCATCATCATCATCATCATCATCAAAACATCATCATCATCCTTTAACCTCCCTACGATTGGTTGGAATTACATTGACAATCCCTTTCCACACTGTTCCCCGATCTCCAATGTCCGACTATGAGTCCCGGCCCATGGTGTCTGGGAAAGTCAATTTTCGTGAGAAAACACTTCCATAAGGTTGCCGTAGGAGTGAGGATGAGGGGAATTCCCTGCCCACTCGGTGGCTGTAGCCGACAAACTCATATCCCTCCCTTACTTTCTCTCTCTCTCTCTCTCTCTCTCTCTCTCTCATTTATTGCTTTATATAACTTTCTTTATCTTTCTCTTGTTCCTTTTTTGTTTCATATCTCTTCACCATCATCATCATCATCATCATAAATCATCATCATCATCATCATCATCATCATCATCATCATCATCATCATCATCATCATCATCCTTTGACCTCCCTATGGTTGGTCGGAAATAAATTTGACAATCTCTTTCCACACTGTTCGGTCATATATAGCTGTCCCCCCGATCTCCAATGTCCAACTATGAGTCCCGGCCCACGGTGTCTGGGAAAGTCAATTTTCATGATCAGACATTTCCATAAGGATGCCATAGGAGTGAAGATGAGACGATTTCCCTGTCCGCTCGGTGGCAGTGGCCGGCAAACTCATAGCACTTACTCTCTCTCTCTCTCTCTCTCTCTCTCTCTCTCTCTCATTTATTGCTTTTTATATAACTTTCTTTATCTCTCTCTCGTTCTTTTTTTGTTTCATATCTCATCATCATCATCACCATCATCACCACCACCACCACCACCATCATCATCAAAACACCATCATCATCATCATCATCATCATCATCATCATCATCATCATCATCAGCAGCAGCAGCAGCAGCAGTAGCAACATCACCACCACCACCATCATCATCATCACCATCATCAAAACACCATCATCACCCTTCGACCTCCCTATTGTTGGACAGAACTCCAGTGATAATCCCTTTCCACACTGTTCGGTCATGTATTTCTCTCCCCTGATCACCAATGTCCAACTATGGGTCCAGGGCCATGGTGTCTGCGAAAGTCAATTTTCGCGAGGAGACACTTAAATAAGTATGCCATAGGCGTAAGGATGAGACGATTTACCTATCCGCTCGGTGGCAGTGGCCCGCAAACTGTAGTCATTTTTTGTCTGAGCTTAACAGTGATTGGTCTCAGTTAACCGTAAATCTGTATATGTTCCATCCGGTCATCTTTCGAGACGAACAGATGATGTCCAAATTTCTGATCCATACCCTGAGACTGGTTCAATCGATATGAGAAAGGTTTGGACTTTGAAGGAGGATGCGATCTTCGAGCGACAAATCTTGTTAAGTTTGTTACACGGATCTCAAGAGATTTGCGGATGTTGAAGTTTTTTGGGGGAATCTATTATGTGAAATCCAAGATATTAGAAGCCCTCATCTCTTTTGATGGATGAGTGGATTCAACTTGGATGGTTCAGGGGAGGGAATATTGAGGTTTCATTCTGACATGCAATATCAGTTATATTATATATTATTACGCTATATAATATAAATGATCGTAGGCCATTTTTAATTTTATGCAAATTCCTTTTGGATTATAAAAATCACGTAGTACGCCATGTTATTTCTTTCTCAATCTTATTAACTTTTCTGTAACGGGATTTCAATTCCTTCTGCTTCTTCAAATGGCTCGAAACTCTGGCGTTCATTTCGTGACATCATTACGGCATCAGTTGTCGATGTCAAACACAAATGTCCCACAAAAATAGGTTCGTTTTTTATTTTAGGCTGAATATACATTTTCTGATTCGGTTAATTAAACTCTGAACTTGTTAATGGAGAATGAGAAATAAAAAGAGAAAAATCACTAAAATAAAACGTTAAATTCAACATCAGAAATTTTATGTTATGTTCATTCAGGGCGTGGCTAACATAATATTACAACCTGTTTGCTCGATGGTTTTTTATTTGAGCTTAAAAGAGATTGCTCTCAGTTCTACGCAAATTGTGTTAAGCGCTGCATGGGATCTCCAACTGATGGTCTGGGTTCTTCAAAGAAGATTCGTATATGCCCCATCCAGTCGTCTTTAAGAAGAACAGATAATGTTTAAGTTTCTGATCCATACAGTAGGACTGGTTCAATCAATCTTAGAAAGGTCTGGACTTGTAACGAGGATCGGAGATTCGAGTGCCAAATCTTGTGAAGTTTGTTACACGCATAAACATGCAAGAGATTTGCGGATGTTGAAGTCTTTTTGGGAATCTATTATATGAGATCAAAGTTATTTGAAACCCTCATTTGTTGATGGTTGTATTAATGAGGGACTTCAACTCGGATGGTTCACGGCAGGTGATATTTAATTTACATTCTGACATGCAATATCAGTCTTGTGTGACACTATGAGTCGGATATATGCGCACACGTGTGTGTGTGTGAGCCCGCACATCTGTGTGTGTGTATATATACACCCCCACATCTGTGTGTGCGTGCGCGCGCACACATATGTGCTAGAAGATTAGTTAGATTTGACCTGGGCATCAAACTTCAAGACCAAATGATTAGATTAGGAATCTAGATAAAAACATGTTTTGGACATATGGTGAAAAGGGTAGATAAGTGTTAAGTACTTGTCAAAATACAACGATAGGAAAAAGACCGGCTCTGGTCAAAACTTAAAAGGGTTTGAATTTAATGTCCCTGAATCGGAGTCAGCTAGGCTAAGAAATAGTTTTATGTCCACTTTCTTCAAAGAGAGAAATGGTCATGAAAAAGTTATGGGTTTATTCGTGGGTGTCCCTTGTCCGGAAATGAGGAAATAGGATTCTCCATATATACGGAGCGCTTTGGGCCACGGGTTGTTAGACTTAGTTTAGGTTCGAGGAAGGTTGATTTAGGCCGGAGCACGTAACATCGAAGAGCGACCCATTAGCAGCCGGACATTGTTAGTTAGGATATATTTTTTCCGCCAGCCGGGAATCAACCAAGAGTTATCATCCACAAAAAGGTCACACACCTTCTCTCCTCTTTTCGTCCTACCCAAGTTTGTAGTTGTGTTTTTCTTTTACCTGTGAGCCTACCTCTCGCTCGATCCACCGCACAGAAATTCTACGACGTGGGGTCTATATCTTTGTGCAGCGAGTTGCAGAGGTGGGTAGTCTCACACTTGTAATATTATATAAATGACCGTAGGCCATTTTTAATTTTATGCAATTTTTTTTTTGGGGGGGGGGGGTATCATAAAAATCACGTAATACGCCATTTTATTTCTTTCTCAATCTCATTAAATTTTCTGTAACGAGATTTCAATTCCTTCCGCTTCTTCAACTTGTGTTCATTTCGTGACATCATTAAGGCATTTCATATCAGTTTTCGAGGTCAAACCGAAATGTCCTACAAAAATAATTTTGTTTTCTATTCTCGGCTGAATATACATTTTTTGATTCGGTTCATTAAAACTATGAACTTGTTAATGGAGAATAAGAAAAATAAAGAGAAAAGCCATTAAAAAACCGTTAGACTTAACATCAGAAATTTTCCACTTACCCTCGTAAATGAAGCACATTTCTTTTTTTTAAATCATTTAAAAAACAACTAGGATACAAGATATTTAATGTCCTCAACTCTTTTGATGGTTGTATATTTGAATGACTTCAACTCGGATATCAAAATATCCCATAAATAAAGGGCTATTCCAGTTTGACTGCGTAGACAGATATATCCTCAAAAACTCCACTTGGTTTCAATAAGACCGAAAGGAAGAAAAAAGAAAAGTTTAAAGTCTCTTACAGTAAAATTGAAAAAAAAAATCACTTTCATATCTTTTGATGATTGTTATTGCAGTATTTTGGTAAAGTTGTTAAACTCAAATATGTAACGATGCGATAAGGGAATTTCCACTGATATGTTATTGTCGTAGAACGTGCCTTGAGCTTATTCAATCATTAATTCAAGAAATAAGATCCATGATAAAATTTAAATAGGAAAACTGTAAAATTTCTTGGTGTCAGTAAGAATGGAAGAAAAGAAAGAAAGAAAGAAGGTAAGTTAGAAGTGCTTAACGTCTCCTGCCAATACCTCATGAATAATGGAATGTTCCATTTTGATTGAGCGGAAAGGCATATGAAAGACACCACTTGACTTCAGTAAGAAAAAAAGAAAAGAAAAGAAGAAAGATAGAAAGAAAGAAAGAAAGAAAGAAAGAAAGAAAGAAAGAAGTGCTTAACGTCTCCTGCCAATACCTCATGTATAATGGAATGTTCCATTTTGATTGAGCGGAAAGGCATATGAAAGACACCACTTGACTTCAGTAAGAAAAAAAGAAAAGAAAAGAAGAACGAAAGAAAGAAAGAAAGAAAGAAAGAAAGAAAGAAAGAAGTGCTTAACGTCTCCTGCCAATACCTCATGTATAATGGAATGTTCCATTTTGATTGAGCGGAAAGGCATATGAAAGACACCACTTGACTTCAGTAAGAAAAAAAGAAAAGAAAAGAAGAACGAAAGAAAGAAAGAAAGAAAGAAAGAAAGAAGTGCTTAACGTCTCCTGCCAATACCTCATGAATAATGGAATGTTCCATTTTGATTGAGCGGAAAGGCATATGAAAGACACCACTTGATTTCAGTAAGAAAGAAAGAAAAGAAAAGAAGAACGAAAGAAAGAAAGAAAGAAAGAAGTGCTTAACGTCTCCTGCCAATACCTCATGAATAATGGAATGTTCCATTTTGATTGCGCGGAATGGCATAGCAAAGACACCGCTTGGTTTTAGTAAGAAAGAAAGAAAGAAAGAAAGAAAGAAAGAAAGAAAGAACTGACTAAAGTCTGATTCCGGTCGAGTGTTAGAGAATATAAGAAAAAGTATTATTAAGGAGAGACTAAAATAAAAGAAGAAGAATTAAGAAAACAGAATGTAAAGATTAAATCCCAATTACGTTTTTGAAGATCCTATTTGACTTTGAATCAATAAGCCGGAATAGATTTTCATAAGAAAGAAATAAGACAGAATAAACAGTTAGTGTAGAACCTATGGTTACAGGTAGCCATTTCAAATGTGAGAAAAGTGAGACCTTGCCACCAATCTAGTACCGCATTTACATTCATAATGTATAGGTAACATGTCGGAAAGTTCATCGGTACAATTACCATGAAAGTATATATAGAAAAGGCCCAGGGGAGCTAAGTTAGATTAGTGGGAAAGATGACTGAAGCTGACATACTAGGTAATAACATTATTTATATTCCTTGATTTTATCAAGAATCACTAAATATATAACAAGAGAAACAGATCAGATATGGCAGCAATATACAAAGCAAGGAACAATGGTAGACTTATAAATATATAAGATAGGTTCTTCTTTGGATTTTATCAAGAATCTCTAAATATATAGCAGATGCACCAGACCAGATTTGGCAGCAATATTCAAAGCAAGGATGAATGGTAGACTTATAAATATGTAAGATAGATTCTTCTTTGGATTTTATCAAGAATCTCTAAATATGTAGTAGGAGCACCAGACCAGATGTGGCAGCAATATTCAAAGCAAGGATGAATGGTAGACTTATAGATATGTAATAGATATTCTTCTTTGGATTTTATCAAGAATCTCTAAATATATAGCAGATGCACCAGACCAGATTTGGCAGCAATATTCAAAGCAAGGATGAATGATAGACTTATAAATATGTAATAGATATTCTTCTTTGGATTTTATCAAGCATCTCTAAATATATAGCAGATGCACCAGACCAGATTTGGCAGCAATATTCAAAGCAAGGACGAATGGTAGACTTATAAATATGTAAGATATATTCTTCTTTGGATTTTTCAAGAATGTCTAAATACAATCATTCCTGTCAAACCGTGAATTGAAGGTCGTTCTCAATGGATTCATCTCCAGCTCCTATCCCTCTAACGCAGGTGTTCCTCAAGGCTCCATTCTAAGCCTTACTCTGTTCCTCATATTTATAAACGACCTTCCTGACGCTATAGACTCCCAAGTCAGCATCTATGCTGACGACACCACAATTTACTCCTGCCTCAAACACAAATCTAGTGATTCTGAGAAAGTTAACCTGGCAGTTCAAATAGAAAAGGACCTGCAATCGGTTGTGAACTGGGGCGAGAAATGGATGGTTAACTTTAACGCCTCTATAACAAAACTGCTCTCTATTAACCACGACAAGGATTCATCCCTGCATCCCATTAGAATGTCTGAAGACCAACTTCTCGAGAGCTCCTCTCTGCGGCTGCCCGGTCTCACGCTGTCCGCTGATCTGAGATGGAACAAATGCATCGAGTCAATTTCATCATCCACCGCAAGGAAAGTTGGCTCCCTGTGCCGAGCCAGGAAATTTTTCTCTCCGGAATCGATCCTCCAAGTCTATAAATCGACCATTCGCCCTTGCATGGAGTATTGCTGCCATATATGGTCTGGAGCCCCTGCTGTTTGCCTCAGGTTTCTTGATAAGATCCAGAGAAATATGCAATGTAATTGGCCCTGATCTGTCATCTCGTCTGCAGTCGCTCTCTCACAGACGCGCCGTTGCCTCGCTCTGTATTTTTTTACAAATACTTTCACGGTAATTGCTCCGAGGAGCTGCTTTCGCTTGTCACTAGGCCTCATGAATTTAAACGTCCTACGAGGCTGGCATCCCGTTCCCACCCCTTCACCGTTGAAACTGTTAGATGTAGACGTCTCTTCTACTCCAATAGCTTCATGTCTCGCACATCTCGCCTGTGGAACTCCCTTCCCTATTCCTGTTTCCCTGACAAATACAATATCCAACTATTTAAGTGTAACGTCAATCGACATCTCCAGTTGCCTTGATCTATCCACTTCCCTTCTCCACGTCATTTCACCTTTCATTCCTATCTGCTCTCGCTCCAAATCTTCTGTAACCCCCTTGCCTTGATCGATCCACTGTCTTTCTCTTTCTCCACATCCTCTCGTTTACCACTCCTATCTGCTCTTCCTCCAACCCTTCTATAACCCCCTGCGTGATAGTGGCCTCCGGCCTTGCTTGGGGTGATACGCTTAAAAAATAAATAAATAAATAAATAGCAGAAGCACCAGACCAGATGTGCCAGCAATATTCAAAACAATGATGAATGGTAGACTTATAAATATGTAAGATAAAATCTTGTTTAGATTTTATCAAGAATCTCTAAGATGCAGATGCACCAGACCAGATTTGGCAGCAATATTCAAAGCAAGGATGAATAGTAGACTTATAAATATGTAAGATAGAGTCTTCTTTGGATTTTATCAAGAATCTCTAAATATATAGCAGAAGCACCAGACCAGATGTGGCAGCAATATTCAAAGCAAGGATGAATGGTAGACTTATAAATATGTAAGATAGATTTTGGTGAGAAAATAATGAAACATGATAAAACGAGAGGAAATGCCGAAATAATCCATTCGTTACCAGATTCTGCAAGTAGATTGCGACAAGTAGTGATATTAATAGAATCTAATTCTCCAGGAAGCATTTGGCATTCACAGACTTAAACGTTCGGGTTATTGCCAATTCAAATTCATAAAATCTTTCATTTAATACAATCTTTCTGGTAAACAGATTTCTCAAGAACAATATGTCTTATATTGCTATTGATATATTCTATGATTCTTCATTGATTCTTGCTATCAAACATTTCTCATTTCGCCAGTAGAAATATAATACTATTTAAAACCTTCTTTACGTCCCACTGGCCAGAGTTCAAAGTTACCTAAAGTTTTTAAGATTGAGTAAGCCAGATTCGTTATAATGTGGCCGTTGGCAATGACTGATCGATAGTGAAACGTTCAGTTTGTCTGTACATAAAACGAAGAGACAGTAAGTCCCACTAAGGCACTTCATCAAAGTTTAGTTGCCAAGGGTTTTATTATCTATCGAACTCTCAATGAATTTAAGGCTCGAGGTTAATGTCTATTTCGAGTTAGTCATGGTTTTTGGGGAATTGTTTTATTATTTTTTTCGGGTCGGATAAAAAGAAAAATTTATTATTGCGAAAACGGTATACCTTTGAATGTTTTGAGAATAGAATTTTTCTTTCCTGAAGATTTTGCTCCAATGCAGATTAACAACATTTTCTGCCGATGTGAAAGACGAGAAGAATAGTTTTTCTTCTATTCTTTTATATCTTCTGTAAATATCGTCTCTATTTCCCTCTGAATTCCGTATTCTTAATTTCCATTTCTACCTTTTTATTATTTTGGTATTTCCTCTAATTTTATCATATTTTATTATTATTATTATCTTTCACGGAAAAAAATCAATCTTACATATTCATAAGTCTAGCCTTGCTTTGAATATTGCTGCCCCATCTGGTCTTGTGTTGCTGCGATATATTAAGAGATTCTTGACAAAATCCATAGAAAAATCGACAATGTTTTTGATCCTGGCCAGGCATATCGGATTCAGTCCGTTTTTCCACCAACATAAGCTAGCTTCCCAGGGATTTTTCCATAAATAACTTAATGGTAATTCTTCTAATGAAATTTCCGCCATGATGCTTAGACTTTATGAATGTAAATGCTGTACTAGATTAGCAAAAACTTCTACTCATTCTTTTATATTTTTATTCTACCATTTTTCTATTTTCCATTTTCCCTATTTTCGTTCTGGCTTTTTCCTTCCTTATTTCTATCCTTATTTCCTTCCTTATATCCTTTCTTCTTTCTTTCCTTATTTCCTTCCCTCAATCCTTCCTTATTTTCTTCCTCTTTTCCTTCCTTCTTTCCTTTCTTATTTCAATCCTGATTTCCTTCCGTATATCCTTTCTTCTTTCTTTCCTTATTTCCTTCCCTCAATCCTTCCTTATTTCCATCCTTATTTCCTTCCCTTCTTTCCTTTCTTATTTCAATCCTGATTTCCTTCGTATATCCTTTCTTCTATCTTTCCTTATTTCCTTCCCTCAATCCTTCTTTATTTCCATCCTTATTTCCTTCCCTTCTTTCCTTTCTTATTTCAATCCTGATTTCCTTCGTATATCCTTTCTTCTTTCTTTCCTTATTTCCTTCCCTCAATCCTTCCTTATTTCCATCCTTATTTCCTTCCCTACTTTGCTTTCTTATTTCAATCCTGATTTACTTCGTATATCCTTTCTTCTTTCTTTCCTTATTTCCTTCCCTCAATCCTTCCTTATTTCCATCCTTATTTCCTTCCTTCTTTCCTTTCGTATTTCAATCCTGATTTCCTCCCGTATATCCTTTCTTCTTTCTTTCCTTATTTCCTTCACTCAATCCTTCCTTATTTCCATCCTTATTTCCTTCCTTCTTTCCTTTCGTATTTCATTCCTGATTTCCTTCGTATATCCTTTCTTCTTTCTTTCCTTATTTCCTTCCCTCAATCCTTTCTTATTTCCATCCTTATTTCCTTCCTTCTTTCCTTTCGTATTTCAATCCTGATTTCCTTCGTATATCCTTTCTTCTTTCTTTCCTTATTTCCTTCACTCAATCCTTCCTTATTTCCATCCTTATTTCCTTCCTTCTTTCCTTTCGTATTTCAATCCTGATTTCCTTCGTATATCCTTTCTTCTTTCTTTCCTTATTTCCTTCACTCAATCCTTCCTTATTTCCATCCTTATTTCCTTCCTTCTTTCCTTTCGTATTTCAATCCTGATTTCCTTCGTATATCCTTTCTTCTTTCTTTCCTTATTTCCTTCACTCAATCCTTCCTTATTTCCATCCTTATTTCCTTCCTTCTTTCCTTTCGTATTTCAATCCTGATTTCCTTCGTATATCCTTTCTTCTTTCTTTCCTTATTTCCTTCACTCAATCCTTCCTTATTTCCATCCTTATTTCCTTCCTTCTTTCCTTTCGTATTTCAATCCTGATTTCCTTCGTATATCCTTTCTTCTTTCTTTCCTTATTTCCTTCACTCAATCCTTCCTTATTTCCATCCTTATTTCCTTCCTTCTTTCCTTTCGTATTTCAATCCTGATTTCCTTCGTATATCCTTTCTTCTTTCTTTCCTTATTTCCTTCCCTCAATCCTTCCTTATTTCGATCCTTATTTCCTTCCTTCTTTCCTTTCGTATTTCAATCCTGATTTCCTTCGTATATCCTTTCTTCTTTCTTTCCTTATTTCCTTCACTCAATCCTTCCTTATTTCCATCCTTATTTCCTTCCTTCTTTCCTTTCGTATTTCAATCCTGATTTCCTTCGTATATCCTTTCTTCTTTCTTTCCTTATTTCCTTCACTCAATCCTTCCTTATTTCGATCCTTATTTCCTTCCTTCTTTCCTTTCGTATTTCAATCCTGATTTCCTTCGTATATCCTTTCTTCTTTCTTTCCTTATTTCCTTCACTCAATCCTTCCTTATTTCCATCCTTATTTCCTTCCTTCTTTCCTTTCGTATTTCAATCCTGATTTCCTTCGTATATCCTTTCTTCTTTCTTTCCTTATTTCCTTCCCTCAATCCTTCCTTATTTCCATCCTTATTTCCTTACTTCTTTCCTTTCGTATTTCATTCCTGATTTCCTTCGTATATCCTTTCTTCTTTCTTTCCTTATTTCCTTCCCTCAATCCTTTCTTATTTCCATCCTTATTTCCTTCCTTCTTTCCTTTCGTATTTCAATCCTGATTTCCTTCGTATATCCTTTCTTCTTTCTTTCCTTATTTCCTTCACTCAATCCTTCCTTATTTCCATCCTTATTTCCTTCCTTCTTTCCTTTCGTATTTCAATCCTGATTTCCTTCGTATATCCTTTCTTCTTTCTTTCCTTATTTCCTTCACTCAATCCTTCCTTATTTCCATCCTTATTTCCTTCCTTCTTTCCTTTCGTATTTCAATCCTGATTTCCTTCGTATATCCTTTCTTCTTTCTTTCCTTATTTCCTTCACTCAATCCTTCCTTATTTCCATCCTTATTTCCTTCCTTCTTTCCTTTCGTATTTCAATCCTGATTTCCTTCGTATATCCTTTCTTCTTTCTTTCCTTATTTCCTTCACTCAATCCTTCCTTATTTCCATCCTTATTTCCTTCCTTCTTTCCTTTCGTATTTCAATCCTGATTTCCTTCGTATATCCTTTCTTCTTTCTTTCCTTATTTCCTTCCCTCAATCCTTTCTTATTTCCATCCTTATTTCCTTCCTTCTTTCCTTTCGTATTTCAATCCTGATTTCCTTCGTATATCCTTTCTTCTTTCTTTCCTTATTTCCTTCCCTCAATCCTTTCTTATTTCCATCCTTATTTCCTTCCTTCTTTCCTTTCGTATTTCAATCCTGATTTCCTTCGTATATCCTTTCTTCTTTCTTTCCTTATTTCCTTCACTCAATCCTTCCTTATTTCCATCCTTATTTCCTTCCTTCTTTCCTTTCGTATTTCAATCCTGATTTCCTTCGTATATCCTTTCTTCTTTCTTTCCTTATTTCTTTCCCTCAATCCTTCCTTATTTCGATCCTTATTTCCTTCCTTCTTTCCTTTCGTATTTCAATCCTGATTTCCTTCGTATATCCTTTCTTCTTTCTTTCCTTATTTCCTTCACTCAATCCTTCCTTATTTCCATCCTTATTTCCTTCCTTCTTTCCTTTCGTATTTCAATCCTGATTTCCTTCGTATATCCTTTCTTCTTTCTTTCCTTATTTCCTTCACTCAATCCTTCCTTATTTCCATCCTTATTTCCTTCCTTCTTTCCTTTCGTATTTCAATCCTGATTTCCTTCGTATATCCTTTCTTCTTTCTTTCCTTATTTCCTTCACTCAATCCTTCCTTATTTCCATCCTTATTTCCTTCCTTCTTTCCTTTCGTATTTCAATCCTGATTTCCTTCGTATATCCTTTCTTCTTTCTTTCCTTATTTCCTTCACTCAATCCTTCCTTATTTCCATCCTTATTTCCTTCCTTCTTTCCTTTCGTATTTCAATCCTGATTTCCTTCGTATATCCTTTCTTCTTTCTTTCCTTATTTCCTTCACTCAATCCTTCCTTATTTCCATCCTTATTTCCTTCCTTCTTTCCTTTCGTATTTCAATCCTGATTTCCTTCGTATATCCTTTCTTTCCTTATTTCCTTCCCTCAATCATTCCTTATTTCCATCCTTATTTCCTTCCTTCTTTCCTTTCGTATTTCAATCCTGATTTCCTTCGTATATCCTTTCTTCTTTCTTTCCTTATTTCCTTCCCTCAATCCTTTCTTATTTCCATCCTTATTTCCTTCCTTCTTTCCTTTCGTATTTCAATCCTGATTTCCTTCGTATATCCTTTCTTCTTTCTTTCCTTATTTCCTTCACTCAATCCTTCCTTATTTCCATCCTTATTTCCTTCCTTCTTTCCTTTCGTATTTCAATCCTGATTTCCTTCGTATATCCTTTCTTTCCTTATTTCCTTCCCTCAATCATTCCTTATTTCCATCCTTATTTCCTTCCTTCTTTCCTTTCGTATTTCAATCCTGATTTCCTTCGTATATCCTTTCTTCTTTCTTTCCTTATTTCCTTCCCTCAATCCTTTCTTATTTCCATCCTTATTTCCTTCCTTCTTTCCTTTCGTATTTCAATCCTGATTTCCTTCGTATATCCTTTCTTCTTTCTTTCCTTATTTCCTTCACTCAATCCTTCCTTATTTCCATCCTTATTTCCTTCCTTCTTTCCTTTCGTATTTCAATCCTGATTTCCTTCGTATATCCTTTCTTCTTTCTTTCCTTATTTCCTTCCCTCAATCCTTTCTTATTTCCATCCTTATTTCCTTCCTTCTTTCCTTTCGTATTTCAATCCTGATTTCCTTCGTATATCCTTTCTTCTTTCTTTCCTTATTTCCTTCACTCAATCCTTCCTTATTTCCATCCTTATTTCCTTCCTTCTTTCCTTTCGTATTTCAATCCTGATTTCCTTCGTATATCCTTTCTTTCCTTATTTCCTTCCCTCAATCATTCCTTATTTCCATCCTTATTTCCTTCCTTCTTTCCTTTCGTATTTCAATCCTGATTTCCTTCGTATATCCTTTCTTCTTTCTTTCCTTATTTCCTTCACTCAATCCTTCCTTATTTCCATCCTTATTTCCTTCCTTCTTTCCTTTCGTATTTCAATCCTGATTTCCTTCGTATATCCTTTCTTTCCTTATTTCCTTCCCTCAATCATTCCTTATTTCCATCCTTATTTCCTTCCTTCTTTCCTTTCGTATTTCAATCCTGATTTCCTTCGTATATCCTTTCTTCTTTCTTTCCTTATTTCCTTCACTCAATCCTTCCTTATTTCCATCCTTATTTCCTTCCTTCTTTCCTTTCGTATTTCAATCCTGATTTCCTTCGTATATCCTTTCTTTCCTTATTTCCTTCCCTCAATCATTCCTTATTTCCATCCTTATTTCCTTCCTTCTTTTCTTTCGTATTTCAATCCTGATTTCCTTCGTATATCCTTTCTTCTTTCTTTCCTTATTTCCTTCCCTCAATCCTTTCTTATTTCCATCCTTATTTCCTTCCTTCTTTCCTTTCGTATTTCAATCCTGATTTCCTTCGTATATCCTTTCTTCTTTCTTTCCTTATTTCCTTCCCTCAATCCTTCCTTATTTCCATCCTTATTTCCTTCCTTCCTTCTTTCGTATTTCAATCCTGATTTCCTTCGTATATCCTTTCTTCTTTCTTTCCTTATTTCCTTCACTCAATCCTTCCTTATTTCCATCCTTATTTCCTTCCTTCTTTCCTTTCGTATTTCAATCCTGATTTCCTTCCGTATATCCTTCTTTCTTTACCTTATTCTTTCTTTTCTTATTCCCTTCCCTCATTCATTCCTTACTTCCATCCTTGTTTCTTTCTTTTATACCCCACTTCTTTCCTTCCTTCCTTCCTTCCTTCTTTATTTCCTTTTTTATGTCATCCTTCTTTCCGCGCTTCTATCCTTCCTTCTTTCCTTTCTTATTTCCTCGTTATTTCCATCCTTAATTCCTCCCTTATATACTTCCTTCTTTCTCTTTTCCTTTTCTTCTATTTATTTTATTTTATTTTATTTAAAATGGATGTATTGGTTGTGTGTATGTATCTAGAGGTATATGGATATTTCATTTTCCGAACACAGTCCACACATTGTGACCGTGTTCGTAGTTAATATTATTGAGTGTTCGCGTTTTCTTTTTCTCTTTTACTTGTTGGAGTACAAGAAAAAAATAAATTAAAATGCTTAATTGCAGTACCTTGTTTGTCGTTTTTAATGAAACTTCTCTCTCTCTCTCTCTCTCTCTCTCTCTCTCTCTCTCTATATATATATATATATATATATATATATATATATTAAGACATTTTCTATGTTTATACGTTCTTTTTATAGATACAATATTAAACATAAAAAATGTCTTAATATAATGATCTGACTTTGTCCATTTCATTATGTGTGACATCATTTACTTACATTTAGATACGCATCGAGCAAATATTAATCAGCGAGAGAACATCATAGAGAATTGTCGTTTAAAAACAATAAAATCGTCCATGCTAACCAAAATGCTCCTCTGTAGCTAAATCGGTAAAGCACCTGAGGCTATATGACGGTTCCGTATAGGATACAGGTTCGATTCCTATCGGTGGACGCATATTTTCTTTTAAAATTTGTCGAACATTCAGGCCGGTAAATGTTGTTAATACTGTTTATTATAAACAGAGCATTTACTGAAATATTTGTATCTATAATAAGAACGTATAAACATAAAAAATATCTTAAAATAATTGTCTGACTTTGTCCATTTCATAATGTGTGTGTGTGTGTATATATATATATATATATATATATATATATATATATATAGCATTATTGTGCGATTACCCTTATTTTATTACCTGTTTATTTTCCCCTAAGTGTATATTAATGCATATATATTACGCTTTTTTATCGTAGAACTATACCGTGTTTTTTATCATGTCTCACGTTCTGGAGCAAGTTTGCGGACTGGTTTAATATTTCAGCAAGAACTATTGAATTTTATCCAGACAGACACCTGCGCCATGGGCGATCAGAATGGACGCCCCGAAAGTCTAATTTCATGGAAAAAATGGCGCGATTATCTTGTTACCATCACCATCTGTTTAGCAGATAATTCGATTTCAGAAAAAAAAGTCAGAGATTTTCTTTTCCGTATTATTTGCTAAACTAAGCGATTCCATTTGTCTGTTGTGGATAATAATATATTCTCAACAATGGCCTACATAGTCACGGCGTATATTTCCGCCATTCTCGTGTCTTTTCGGAGAAAGCATCTTTAATATAAGATATTCGTCGCATGGTCGGATTCTCACCGACTAAGCCGGCACCTCACAAGGCTTTTCTGGTGGAGGCTGCGGCTGGATATGCTCAGATTAAATACAAACAGCTCAAAGGTTTTATAAATGATTCCATGCCATCATAGGGGATCACACCCAAGCCATTGGAACCATTAGCATTTATTAAGGCATCAAACTAATAAATTATAAGGTCTTCTAATAAAAGTGCTACTGCCATATGTCTCGAGATTCTCAGCAAAATCCAAAGAAGTGTCTGTAATGTCGTGACATTGACTTCACTCAGGTTCCCGCTGACCCAGAAATGATTAAGAAGTGAGGTTGTTATTTATGAGTGTTGTTATATATATATATATTATAAATAAATTATATATATATATGTATATATATATATAAATTATATATATATATTATATAAATAAATTATATATATACATAAATTATATATATATAAATTACATAAATAAATTATATATATATATAAATTATATATATATATATTATATAAATAAATTATATATATATATATATGTATATATAAATTATATATATATATTATATAAATAAATTATATATATATATGTATATATATAAATTATATATATACATATATATATATAATTTATTTATATATATATATATAATTTATATATACATATATATATATATATATGTATATATATATATATAAATGATATATATATATATATATATATTATATAAATAAATTATATATATATAAATTATATATATATATATATATATATATATATATATATATATATATATATATATATATATATTTTTAGAATTGGACATAGTCCGACAATTTATTTAAAGACATTTTTATATGGTTTTATTTTAATGGTGGTTCCGTATAGGATACAGGTTCGATTCCTGTCGGAGAGCGAAAATTTTCTATGAAAATTTCTCGGACATTCAGGCCGGTAAATGTTATTTAATACTGTTTATTATAAAACAGAGCATTTGCTTAAATACTTGTATCTATAAAAAGAACGTTAAACATAATATATATAAAAATGTCTTTAAATATATATATATATATATATATATATATATATATATATATGTTGAACATCGGATTTATCAAGGCGGAAAGGTGCATTTGAATATTTAGTATACAAAGGTGTAAACCAGGATTATCTACGTCCTGAAGGGACACGGCACATAGAAGCAGAAGAAGAAGAAGAAGAAGAAGAAGAAGAAGTAATGGATACTTCTCAATATTTATAACATCACGTGTGCTGATTTCGAGAGTATAACTTCAACAATTTCTTTTCTATTGCCTATATCAGATACATTGTTATCACAAGAGACAGTGGAAGTATTTGTTGTTGATTTCTCCACGGTGATATTATCGAGTCATCATCCCTAGTTAGCTGGCCGTTGCCTGTTGAAGTTAATCACCTATGTGATTGATCTTATTTGCTTTTGCATTGAGATTCTAGGCACACACTTCATCTTCATCGAAGTGCAGAGAGTCACCATGTTTTCTCGCTGGGCATATGACAAATATCGATTAACTGCGAAATACGGCTCGGGTTTAAGAGAACAGATATGGACGCGTTTTAACTAAGCCTACACGAGGCATGTGGAATTGTCCTCATGTCGACAGTACTGAGATGCTAAATTAGAGTTAGGTGCGTCTATGATCACTTCACTATTTGAACCCGGAAATTACTTGCCATGGCTCAGCGAGGTGAGACAATGGCAGTAAAGTCCCACGGTAATAGATTCTCTGCTGGAATTTTCTTCTACGCAGACGCATTTGATAAAAGTTGGTAATTCCATTGTTATATGCTGAGAGAACTTAGAAGCTTATAGAGTTAGATTTTTTTTTCTAAATATAAAAGAAAGCTTTAGCTCCTATATCGGGGACATATATAAGCCTCAAGAACCGCTCATGGAAGAGGATTAGTGAATGATGAGTGTGATGTAGTATAGTGATTATTGCAGTTTTTTTTCTTTTTTAATCATTTCATCCCAAGCAAGGCAATAAATCCACTAAGACTCAAGAGGTGACTTAGTGTGAAAAAATATGAGAATAAGAAAAACATTATTAAAGAAAGAGAAAAATAAAAGAAGTGGATTTAAGAATAAAGAAGATAATGACTGACATTGCATTTAATTTGTTAAAGATCAAATTGACTTTTAAGGAATAAACCAGAAAAGTACGAGAAAAGAAACTGTTAGCCTGGAAGTCTAAAATGGTGAGACCTCTCTGCCAATCCAGTACTTCGTTTAAATTCATAAAGACTTGGAGCGTAGAGTGAAACCAGGAAGCCGGAAATGATATCCAGAACATAGAAGTGCGACAGAAGAAATTTACAGCCTAGAACATACAAGTGCATCTAGCAGTTTCAACTGTAAAAAGATGAGACATAACTTCCACTCTAGTAGTGTTCTGGAAATCATTCATGAGGAAGTGTGTTACACAAATTTGCAGTTTCAGGAAAAAAATAAAGAATAACACTTCCTCCTTACAAATGGAATACGGAATGAAGATGGGTGATTGATTCCGTGGACCTACCCTGCTGGATTTTAGATATAAATATCTGAATTGGCGGAGTTAGAAATAGAGTTTGTTTTTCTCTGTTGTGGGTAAACAAAACGATGGAACAATATTTAGGGAATGATGGAAACACAAGTGGAGTCTGTGGGTACCTAAGAAACATAATCGTATCTGAGCACGACATATGTAATAGAGTAAGTTGCTCACTATAGTGAATCCGGTAATCTCCTAAAACTGACAGATGCATAATACACACACACACACACACACACACACACACACACACACACACACACACACACACATATATATATATATATATATATATATATATATATATATATATATACCTTAGGCTGTCCGTCATTGTTGACAACGAGGCTGTCCTTCCATCTTCGTCCGTCTTCTTTGGGCTGCCAAATGACAAAGTAGCCCGATCCACGAACGACAAGTTCTCGGCACAGGTGGCAGAGAAACATGCCCGGTGCGGAATTGGCAAGATCCGGATATACCCTTGCGTCGCCTACCGTCGAGCGCTCCTTGCCTCTCCTCCTCGACGTGCGTCACGCCGGCGACGCAGACAGAACGCCAGTCGATCCGATCTCTTGGAATGTTCTCTAATGTTGTTGGGTCAATGTTGTAAGAGACAAGAGCACGCTTAAGATAACCTCGAAATGGTTTCTTTGGGCCTCCACGTGGGCGGCGGCCGGCTTCGAACTCCCTAAATAATATCGTTTTGGCGAGGCGATGGCCCGACATCCGCAAAATATGTCCAACCCAACGTAGAGGTCGTTCTCGGACGATGGCTTCGATGCTGACGATTTCTGCACTTTGAAGAATTCCGGTGTGGGGGATTTTATCTCTCTCTCCAATAACATGCAAGATTCGCTGAAGACAGGGGATGTGGAATGACTCAAGCAGTTTTATTTGTCGGCGATACAGGGTCGAGCATTCACAGCCTTAGAGCAGTGTTGAAACAGCAACAACTCGATAGACAGCGACTTTGGTGGTTAGTCGGCGGTTGCTATTAGAGAAGTCACCGGAGGCGGAGACATCCGATATATATATATATATATATATATATATATATATATATATATATATATATATATATATTGCTAACCGAAACGCTCCTCTGTGGCTAAATCGGTAAAGCACGTCAGGCTAAATGACGGTTACTTATAGGATACAGGTTAGATTTCTGTCGGAGGACGTATATTTTCTATGAAAATTTGTCGAACATTCAGGCCGGTAAATGTTGTTAATACTGTTTATTATAAACAGAGAATTTAATTAAATATTTGTATCTATAAAAAAAAAAATGTATAAACATAAAAAAATGTCTTAAAATAATTGTCGGACTTTGTCCATTTAATAATGTGTATTGTGAAATAACAAAACCCTGAATGGATCGCTACCGTGGTTTTGACCGCCAAGGTTTCATCTGTTGGTTAATTTAGCGAAATAATCACAGACAACACAGCAAGAACTTTAAATTCCTTAATGCGGCACCGGAAGTAATGAGGGGAGGAGAAGTAAAAGAATATATTTTACAACTTCTACACTGTTTGTATAATGCTAAGTTCAACGTCCTCATGAGCCTATATTTCGCCATAATTTCGTACCGCTCATACAACAACTTGGCACCACCCTTAAGTGTTATAATGGGCAACTTTTCCTCTTGACACAGCTCACAGGACTTGCTATTTTTTTTACTAGCTTTTAATTTTTTTAAATATTCCATTTAATAGCCGCATGTCTTAGTTTTTTCTCTCTTAAACTCCAATAATAGTTTGGTAGTCTTTTATTGAATTTGGGTTCGTCTATTCTAAATGACGAGGTATGATTATACCACCTCTTTTTAAACTGCCCTTTAGCGCAACCAATATATGATTTTCCACTGCCATTGTCATTTTATACTTCAGTTCAATACACTACCCGTAAACCATACCCCAGTTAAGGGACAATTATTTTCTTCTGCAATTACAAGGGACCTTAGTTTCCCTCTTCACATGTTTTTCAAGATTCGAATTTCTTTAATTCAACAAAAACGCGTTTTATTACTTTAGGATATTAATTCGCTCTACAGGTTTCATTTTTCTAACTTAATATTGAACACATTTTAACACGTACGATCTTAAAACAACTATTTTAATGTTTATTTACTTCGTTATATATATATATATATATATATATATATATGTATCGATATACCTCATAACGCCCTCGAGCGCTTAGCCTTGGGGTAGGTAGAATGGAGATCAGCGTGTTTTAGCGAATCGTTTTCAAGAAGCGAGATCTAAAAGGTCAGCCAATCTAACAGTAATCTCATGCCACAATCCTTACTCTTGCTCCATATGCGGCTTCCTTTGTAAATCACTGGCGGATCTTAAGTGCCACTTAAGATTATCGCACAAAATTAACTGAATCAATTAAGTTGTCAGATCCTCATAGGTCGAAAATGACCTGAGAGTGCATTATTATTCATTATATATATATATATATATATATATATATATATATATATATATATATATATATATGGATTGAATTTCGACAGAATGTAATTGCTACCACACCCGGCATAACATGAATTATTTCGTCCACACTAAAAGTGTCCACAAATCAACATGCGAATAGCCATCAACCAATCATGGATAAAAATGATTACTATATGCACACACACACACGCACGCACACACGCACACACACACACACACACACACACACCACACACACACACACACACGAACATACATTACAATCCGAACCCGGCATAACCAAACTAGAATGATATATATATATATATATATATATATATATATATATATATATATATATATATATATATTTGGCATTATTTTCCAAACACGGTCAGCACAGTGTGGGCATGTTCATAGTTGATATTATTGAATGTTGGCTTTTTTTCTTTTTTTGTTAAATAAAACATTCCTATAACGCAAGATACATATATAAAACAATCCACAGACTCAGTTAAAAGTAAAAATTAAATTTACACTTGATAATGGCTGCACAAAATATTTGGACAATTTCTATTTGCATCCAGAAAAGAAGAAAATTATACGAACACATGAAAATTTCAAAAAAAAAATTAACCGGAGTATCTTGTCAACTTTATTTTAGGAAACTTATGAAAAAGAGGGATTGCTGCCCAAATACTCAATTATATATATATATAAGATATTTGGACAATTTCTACATAGTTTGCATCCAGAAAAGAAGAAAATTATACGAACACATGAAAATTTAAAAAAAAAATTTAATCGCAGTATCTTGTCAACTTTATTTTAGGAAATTTATGAAAAAGAGGGATTACTGCCCAAATACTCAATTACATATATATATATATATATATATATATATATATATATATATATATATATATATATATATATATATATATATATATATATATATATATATATATATACTGGTAATAAATTATAAATATAAGAAATTATACTCGTTCGGAAAACCTTAGGTGCCTTGATTTGTGAATAAACAAACCAATACCAAAGGGGGAAAAAAGGTACAAAAAATAAGAAAGAACACAGAACATGTACGTCAGCCGAAAATAATCGTCTAGCATCCAAGTTCAGAGTTCAAAGAAAAAAAAACCGATATGAGTAAGTAAAATAACTAATTAAAATGCTCAATACGCTAAGTAGGGCAAACCTAAATTAAAGAGCCAGACAAACCTACCACGTTTTCACCTAAGCGGATCGTCAGGGAATACAGGCTTAAGAGGTAATGTAAGAACATAATATATAGCCTACAAACTTAAAATCATGATTTCGTGACCAAAACAAAAGAAAAGGAAAAGAAAAAGAAAGAAAGCACAGATAACGGGATTGGTAAAACTTTATTAAAAATAAAAATAAAAAAAAAACAAGATAAAAATTTAAAAAAAAAAGAATAGGAGGTGGGGGGCTTAATCTATCAACAAATGTTTATTCTGTCTACCTTTACTTAAGATCTCAGTTTTTGAATTTAGTAAATGATCAGGTTCTTTATATAAAGCGATTGATAATTTTCCCTCTAGACATTGATGACAAACTTTGTTACCTGCTCTATATCTGGGACATCTTTTTAATATTTCCCATTTTAAAACGAGATCTTTATTAGTGTCACGTCTATATTTCCATATATAAGTAGACAACGTCGTACTATGTTTAGATCTTTCATTATTGACACTACTAATATGCTTATAATACCGTTTTTTAAAAACATTTTGAGTGGATCCTATGTATATTTTAGGATTTTCATCGTTGTTATTAACTATATCCTTGTATATTTTAATTTGATATACCACGCATTCTTGCTGGCACTTTCCCTGGTGGGACAAGCATTTCTTATTCCTACAATTACTGTAGAAGGGGCAGTACGGGATTTATCCTTAGTTTTTCTCCTGTTATATCCCTTAATTAAGCTAGCTATTTGGGGCATACAACTATAGATTAATTTGACACTGTTTTTATTAAATATATTTACATTATTCAGACTATTGTCCTCATCATCGTTGCCATATATATCACAATGTTTCGGCACTTCAGTATCTGTCTATATTTCTGAGATGAGGTTTTATGTACCCTATTTACATTATTCGGACTATTGTCCTCATTATTGTCGGCATATTTATTACAACGTTTCGGCCCTTTAGTATCTGTCTATATTTATGAGATGAGGTATTATGTACACTATTTACATTATTCTGACTATTGTCCTCATTATTGTCGCCATATTTATTGCAACCTTTCGGCTCTTCAGTATCTGTCTATATTTTTGAGATGAGGTATTATATACATTTTTTACATTATTCGGACTATTGTCCTCATCTTTGTCGCCATGTTTATCACAACGTTTTGGCCGTTGTACGCTCCGGTCTTCTTCTTCAGGTGGTTGGAATGTCTAACTGAACGCTTTATTTCGCTCACTCTTTGGGTCCTCTCACTGGATCTAACTGACGCCTTTATCCCCTGTGCCATGTGTCCTTGATATAAATGCGTTAATTAGATCCAGTGACAGGACCCAAAGAGTGTGGGTTCAATACCTGGTTAGGCGGTGGAGAAATTTGAGAGGGGAATTAACAGGAGATAACTGACATCCATTAGACATTGCACGTGGAACTAGAACAGTCTACCACAGTGAGCGAAATAAAGGGTTCAGTTCGACATTCCAACCAATTGAAAAAGAAGCCCGGAGCGTACAACGGCCGAGACGTTGTAATAGACATGGCGACAAAGATGAGGTCAATAGTCCGAATAATGTAAATAGTCTAATTTAATTTTCAAAATATTAGGGTTAGCTTAATATAGTTCTTTAATTCTTAATGTCGTGGTATTAAAAAGGGTTGCGAACCAGAACAATTACCATTTAAATATTTATAGAAAAAGACACAGGAATGCTCCGTTACTGGAAAATAGAAATAAATTCAACCAGTTGGTGTTGATCAGGTTCATTTTCACCTTCTTCAAAATGAATCAAAATAAATATCGTTAAAATAAAATAATAAAAAAATTGTGTTTATCGTTTGCAATAAATACTCTTCTGTATTTTCTAAACATATATAAATGTATTAGAAATGTTACAACGAGTATAAAATGAATATACAAACAATCTGCAGCTGGTTAAAACAAACACATTACAGAAAAGAAGTGCCCAAATTAATATTAAAGAACACCTTCTTATTTGGATTGATCTGGTTTAGTTTGGTTTGTTTTACGGCATATTAATCTCAATGGGTTATTTAATATCGACAAGTTGTTCTTTTGTTTTTTTTTGCTGGTGATATATTTTTCCAAATATGTATTGCTTCAAAAACATATTTCTGGTAGTACTTTTTTCTCAAATAACACTGCTGGTATTACTTTTTTTCCAAAAATATATGACTGCTAATATTTTTTCAAAAATATATTGCTGGTAACAATGTATTGCTTTTAATAATTTTATCTTCAAAAATTTAGAGCTGGTAATTTTTTTGCAAAAAAGTATTGCAGGTATTAAAACCTATTTCACAGTTTTATAGTGCTTGGACTCCATTTTGATGATTAACTACTTCCCCATATTTGGGAACCTGGCAGGTGATACCACACCGAGTCACGGTGGACCTGGGAACAGAAGCAATTAAGAGGTGTTTCCACGCTCCTCAAAACATCCTCATCAGTGGCTTTGGTGTTGGATGTAGTTAATCGTCTTACCCAGGGTGCGGATGTAGTTTATTGTCATATGCAGGACGCAGATGGATTTTATCCTCTTACCCAGGACGCGGATGTAGCATATCGTCTTACCCTGGACGGAAATTCTTATTCAGTAACCAGCTTGTTTAGTGAACATCTCCTCTGATCAGAAACTCGATCAATACCTGATAACTGAGGATGGCTGTATCTGTATATATCTGAGAAAAGACTTATTTTTTATACTGGATTTCACATAATAAAAAGTGCAAGCCATGAGATACACTCAAGGTAGTGTTAATTAAAAATGGTATCGGTGAAAAGGATGTGTGATTTGAATGAAAAATTAAAAAAAAAAAATTTTCCTAAGGGGAAAAGATGACAATTGACAATTGATTAAGAGATTATGTTCCACAAAATGAAAGTTTTTTGGGGATATCTGAGTGAAACTTTTCCATATATTTGTAACATGTAGACAATGAGAGAGATTTGACTCCTTGGTAATGGCAAGTCGAGTCCTCGCTGTAAAGGAAATGACTGCCGGTTCTATATAATGGAGCTCATCTGAACATTTGTTCCGGAAATAGCGAGTGATAAAAGGCCTGTAATGTTAATAATGAAACGACCGAAAGAGTTGTAACCCTATCAGAGCTGCAAAGTGAGGATTGATAGCTCCAGCCCAGGTAGGGCAACCATTATCTCTTTTTAGTCTAAACTGTTCTTGTAAAAATAAAGTATGGTAGAAGAGATAAAGTTAATCACGCTATAATACAATATGTTTTATTTGAGTTTGACGCATCTTTTTATATATGAATTCCACTTGAGATTTACAGTAAACTTGAAATCATTCAAAGTATGAAATTTCTTTCAGAGTGGGGTAGTTCATTGCGACTTAAGAAAGTTCAGTATTTGAGTGATTGTCGATGATGAAACTATACTAGTTTGAAGTTTGTATCTTTTACAATCGTGTGGATTATAGAACTGGACATATTGATAGAGTTTTCTGAAATCCTCATATGATATATTGCGTTAGTTATTAATAACATGCATTCTGTGTTTGTCGTTAGATATTACAACAGTACTGGGTATGACGACAAAATACATACGCGTGCTGGGTAATACGATAAACTACATACGCGTCCTGGGTAATATGATAAACTACATACGCGTCCTGGGTATGACGACAAACTACATACGCGTCCCGGGTAAGACGACAAACTACATACGCGTACAGAAATAAGACGATTAACTAGATCCGCATCCTGGGTAAGACGACAAACTACATCCGCGTCCTGGGTAAGACGACAAACTACATACGCGTCCTGGGTATGACGACAAACTACATACGCTTTCTGGGTAAGACGACAAACTACATACGCGTCCTGGGTAAGACGACAAACTACATACGCGTCCTGAATAAGACGATAACCTACATACGCGTCCTGGGTAAGACGACAAACTACATACGTGTCCTGGGTAAGACGATAACCTACATACGCGTCCTGGGTAAGACGACAAACTACATACGCATCCTGGCTATGGCGACGAACTACATACGCTTTCTGTGTAAGACGACAAACTACATACGCGTCCTGGGTAAGACGATAACCTACATACGCTTTCTGGGTAAGACGACAAACTACATACGCGTCCTGGGTAAGACGACAAACTACATACGCGTCCTGGGTAAGACGACAAAATACATACGCGTCCTGAATAAGACGATAACCTACATACGCGTCCTGGGTAAGACGACAAACTACATACGTGTCCTGGGTAAGACGACAAACTACATACGCGTCCTGGGTAAGACGACAAACTACATACGCGTCCTGGGTAAGACGACAAACTACATACGCGTCCTGGGTAAGACGACAAAATACATACGCGTCCTGAATAAGACGATAACCTACATACGCGTCCTGGGTAAGACGACAAACTACATACGTGTCCTGGGTAAGACGACAAACTACATACGCGTCCTGGGTAAGACGACAAACTACATACGCGTCCTGGGTAAGACGACAAACTACATACGCGTCCTGGGTAAGACGACAAAATACATACGCGTCCTGAATAAGACGATAACCTACATACGCGTCCTGGGTAAGACGACAAACTACATACGTGTCCTGGGTAAGACGACAAACTACATACGCGTCCTGGGTAAGACGACAAACTACATACGCGTCCTGGGTAAGACGACAAACTACATACGCGTCCTGGGTAAGACGACAAAATACATACGCGTCCTGAATAAGACGATAACCTACATACGCGTCCTGGGTAAGACGACAAACTACATACGTGTCCTGGGTAAGACGACAAACTACATACGCGTCCTGGGTAAGACGACAAACTACATACGCGTCCTGGGTAAGACGACAAACTACATACGCGTCCTGGGTAAGACGACAAAATACATACGCGTCCTGAATAAGACGATAACCTACATACGCGTCCTGGGTAAGACGACAAACTACATACGTGTCCTGGGTAAGACGACAAACTACATACGCGTCCTGGGTAAGACGACAAACTACATACGCGTCCTGGGTAAGACGACAAACTACATACGCGTCCTGGGTAAGACGACAAAATACATACGCGTCCTGAATAAGACGATAACCTACATACGCGTCCTGGGTAAGACGACAAACTACATACGTGTCCTGGGTAAGACGACAAACTACATACGCGTCCTGGGTAAGACGACAAACTACATACGCGTCCTGGGTAAGACGACAAACTACATACGCGTCCTGGGTAAGACGACAAAATACATACGCGTCCTGAATAAGACGATAACCTACATACGCGTCCTGGGTAAGACGACAAACTACATACGTGTCCTGGGTAAGACGATAACCTACATACGCTTTCTGGGTAAGACGACAAACTACATACGCGTCCTGGGTAAGACGACAAACTACATACGCGTCCTGGGTAAGACGACAAAATACATACGCGTCCTGAATAAGACGATAACCTACATACGCGTCCTGGGTAAGACGACAAACTACATACGTGTCCTGGGTAAGACGACAAACTACATACGCGTCCTGGGTAAGACGACAAACTACATACGCGTCCTGGGTAAGACGACAAACTACATACGCGTCCTGGGTAAGACGACAAAATACATACGCGTCCTGAATAAGACGATAACCTACATACGCGTCCTGGGTAAGACGACAAACTACATACGTGTCCTGGGTAAGACGACAAACTACATACGCGTCCTGGGTAAGACGACAAACTACATACGCGTCCTGGGTAAGACGACAAACTACATACGCGTCCTGGGTAAGACGACAAAATACATACGCGTCCTGAATAAGACGATAACCTACATACGCGTCCTGGGTAAGACGACAAACTACATACGTGTCCTGGGTAAGACGACAAACTACATACGCGTCCTGGGTAAGACGACAAACTACATACGCGTCCTGGGTAAGACGACAAACTACATACGCGTCCTGGGTAAGACGACAAAATACATACGCGTCCTGAATAAGACGATAACCTACATACGCGTCCTGGGTAAGACGACAAACTACATACGTGTCCTGGGTAAGACGACAAACTACATACGCGTCCTGGGTAAGACGACAAACTACATACGCGTCCTGGGTAAGACGACAAACTACATACGCGTCCTGGGTAAGACGACAAAATACATACGCGTCCTGAATAAGACGATAACCTACATACGCGTCCTGGGTAAGACGACAAACTACATACGTGTCCTGGGTAAGACGACAAACTACATACGCGTCCTGGGTAAGACGACAAACTACATACGCGTCCTGGGTAAGACGACAAACTACATACGTGTCCTGGGTAAGACGACAAACTACATACGCGTCCTGGGTATGACGACAAACTGCATACGCGTCCTGGGTAAGACGACAAACTACTTACGCGTCCTGAATAAGACGATTAACTAGATCCGCGTCAAAGGTAAGACGATAAACTACGTCCAGCAGCAAGGATTTGAGTAGTGTGGAACCACCTCTTAATTGCTGGTTTTCCAGGTCCACCCTGAACTGGGTTGATAGCACCTTTCATGGTCCCATGTATTAGCAGATATTTAATCCCCAACCTACGGTCAAAGAATTATGAAAGCGTAAAAATATGTGTTAATTCCCGAAATTCTCTGTAAAAAATATTACCAGTAATCAATTTTTGGAAGAAAAAATATTACCAGAAATACATTTCTGAAAAATAAAATATTATCAGCTATACATTTTTGAAAAAAAAATATTACCAGCAATAAAAATCTTGTCGGCATTAGATAACCCATTGAAGTTGATATGCCGTAAAACAAACCCAACTAAACCAAAGATATTACAATATAATTAGTTTTTATCTAACATCCGCCAAGCCCCTAATCTGAATTTGCTTTATAACAAATGACACATAATTAAATGAACTGTGAATAAGTACGTCTATATTACGTTCAAACACTGGTTCCAGTCCAGTCGAGTTAAGCCAAGGCGAGACTGGTCAGTACTTAGATGATGTAACCATGAGGATGTGCAGTTGCTGTAATGTTTAACGGCTCGGAATGAGAAATCAGTTTTCCAATTCCAATCAAATTCATTACTTTAACTTACGTACAAATAACGAGAAAGGTGTTCATCCACAATCTGCACTCATCTATGGGTTAATTAGTAAGAAGTGTGTCTGTAAATATCATTGTTACAGACAGGAGTTATTTTTAATTCTTCCAATATGTCCGAGTTTAGAACAGAAAGTGGGGAATCAAAATGTCAGATGACAATGCCAAATGAACTCTGGTGAGAACTGAATCATGAAAGTGCATTCAATGTTGTAGGCGTAGAGAACATTCTTGGATGTTTTCCTGCATTCTAAAAATGCACGTATTTTAAAGTGTTCATTCCAATGCGAGAGTAAATCAACATTTTTATACCTCGATCGTCTCGAACCGTCTCATAAGGGTTTTTTTCTTTCACATCTGGTCTGGTGCGTCTGCTACATATTTAGATGATTTATTGATGAAATACAAAAAAATAATCTGCAATGTTATCGGTCGTTGTACGCTTCAGCCTTCTTCAGGTGGTTGGAATGTCGAACTGAACCCTTTATTTTGCTCACTGGGGTAGACTGTTCTAGTTCCACGTGCCATGTTTTAATGGATGTCAGTTGTCAGTTATCTCCTGTTAATTCCCCTCTCCAAATTCTCCGCTGACTTAACTGGGTATTGAACACACACTCTTTGGTTCCTGTCACTAGAGCTACCTAACGCCTTTATACACTTTGCCATGTGTCCTCAAGTTAGATTTAGGTTGGCATCTAATTCACACCGTTTTATTGTTCAAACACTTAAATGTAACCGCTTCTTCTACACCAAGAGATTCTTCTCTCACACATCCCGACAGTGGAAATCCCTTTCGCTTCATTTGCTTGCCCGATTGCAACAATCTTCAACATTTTTTATGTAAGGTCAATCATTATCTTCGGATCCCTTTAACCCCGATTTTCTTTTTAGCATTGCTTCAATCCGCCTATATCCAGTATTGTCTCTTATTTTTACTCTCTGTAAAACCTTCCGCACTAGTGGCA